>CM076577.1:1148628695-1148771195 GCA_034641835.2 Pinus albicaulis | reverse complement strand
GATTTATAATTAAATATTTTTATTATTATACAAATTCAATATAATTATTAAAATATAGTAATTCAATATAAGCTAGTTAAAAAATGTTGTACTTTATTTGTTTTATGTTTTAAAGGGTTTCTTGACATATTTTCTGATTTAATTTGCTCAGAATGAGAGAGATTTCTTGGAATCATAAGTTTGAGTTCTAAACCCTCCACAATTAGAGTGTCTCTAGGGCCTCTCATAGTGCTAAATCCATATATGCAGTCAAAAATCTATTTTAAACAATAAAAAATAAAAAAATAAATAAATAAATAAATAAATAATATATATATAAAATAAAATAAAAACAAAACAAAAATACTAATCAAAACCAAATTAGAAAAATAAAAGGAGCACATCTGGATAGAGGAATCAAGATCGACTAAGAGTGAAGAGCAGGAATCCAACAGCTGCTAACATTCCACCCATCATCCCTATTAAGGTTGACCGACCTCTTTTCTATTTCCAAGGCTTCCCTTAACTTTCGGTGGTGGAAGTGGTCAATAGTTGCAATAACCTTAGTATCTTCAATACAAATATGGTGATTTGTTTTTTCAGCATGCTCTGCCAAGGCAGAGGACCGAGATCTACCATGTCTAAGGTCAGCGACATGTTCATGAATTCTTTGGTTAATAGATCGACCAGTTTCACCAATGTAAGGGGTCCCACAGGAACATGGAATTAAATAAACACCCTTACCATCCATCGGGCAAACCGGGTCTTTAACCGATCTAAGAGAACCACGGATAGTGCGGAGAGGCTTGAAAGTTGAAGAGACATTGTGTTTCTTCAATATCCTTGCGATTTTATCAATAGTACCTTGGATAAAAGGAAGGTGAACTCCAAATAACCGATCATAAGGATCTTTCTTAACCTTAGGACATTTCTCAGCTTTTTGAAAAGCTCTAAGACACTGAGCCCTGCTATAACCGTTCTTACAGAAGACATTAAGGAGATGCGATTTTTCACCTTCAAAGTGGTTCACATCTGAGATTCTAAAGGCTCTGGTTGCTAGGGTACTGAGAACACCAAGCTTCTGAGCCGGGAAATGATGATGGTTCCTTCTCTCATCAAGTTTTTAGAAAGAAGATGCTGGATTCCTGCTCTTCACTCTTAGTCGATCTTGATTCCTCTATCCAGATGTGCTCCTTTTATTTTTCTAATTTGATTTTGATTAGTATTTTTGTTTTGTTTTTATTTTATTTTATTATATATATATATATATATATTTATTTATTTATTTTTATTTTTATTTTTATTATTTATTTATTTATTTATTATATTTTATTTTTATTTTTAGTATTATTTATTTATTTTTAATTTTAATTTTAATTTAATTTAATTTATTATTTATTTAATTATTATTATTATTATTATTTATTTTTTTAAAATCTTACTTCTTTAGTAATATTAAATTATTTGATTAATAAGTACTATTATTATTATTCATTTATTTGATTTGATTTTATATTTGATTTATTTATTTAATTTATTTGATTTGATTTTATATTTGATTTATATTTATATAGAATTTATAATAAAAACATAATCAAATTTAAAAAAATAAATAATAATAATAATTTTCTTATTCTAGTCAAACTAGCCGTTTTTCCAACGGCCAGTTGGAGCAGTCCTGTTCTACTTAAACTGGTTTCCCGATCAGATTTCTCATCTTGTCCTGATGATGAACCACACTGGCTGGTTCGAAACGCGTCGACACAAATTTCTTTTATGTGATTTTCACTGAAAAATTTTTACACACATTTTATGGATCACAGAAGCCAAATTCCTAATAAATATAATTATTAACAAACATTATAATGTAATATAAATTTTGGAATATGGCTTTTGTGATCCATAATTTGTAAAAAACTGTGTTTGGTAATAATCACATATGATGATGAATTGTCTTTGGAACCAACCATTGTAGTTCATCTTCAGGATAAGATGAGAAATCAATCCGGGACATAGGTTTAAAAAGATGGAGAGAAGATCCAACTAACCGTTAAGGTATAACATCTAGTTTGACTGAAAGAGGGAAAATATAAAAATGAGATAATTTATTAAAATATTTTATTGTTTTATTATATTTATTTAGTTTAATTAGTTATTAATTATAATGTGTTTTGTTATTATATTATAATTTTTTAATTAAAATAATAAGGGAAGCTTCAAGGAGTTATCATTTATTATTATATTAATATAATTATGATTAAAAAAAGTCAAAGTCAAAGGGATTAAGAATATTAATAATCTAGGAAATATATCTAATAAGGATCCTGTGATTAGATTTATAATTAAATATTTTTATTATTATACAAATTCAATATAATTATTAAAATATAGTAATTCAATATAAGCTAGTTAAAAAATGTTGTACTTTATTTGTTTTATGTTTTAAAGGGTTTCTTGACATATTTTCTGATTTAATTTGCTCAGAATGAGAGAGAGATTTCTTGGAATCATAAGTTTGAGTTCTAAACCCTCCATAATTAGAGTGTCTCTAGGGCCTCTCATAGTGCTAAATCCATATAGATAGTCAAAAATCTATTTTAAACAATAAAAAATAAGATTTGGCAATAAAAAATTCACCTCTAAAATGTAGCATGTTTAAACAATGCCCTATTACTCTAATATAACTATTAAGAAAATACACAATTTAACGTAATCTTCGAAAAAAATACACACACACAAAGATAGTCTAATTAATAAATGAAATGACTCATTTTGAGCATTTTTTCTCATCAATTTTATTCAAAATCTAGTATAGATTTTTTAAAATCATAAGTTGTTTAATTTGAAAATATCGAGGGCCTCAAGGGTTTTTTTTTACGATGATGGATCCGTTTATGCATTCAAAAATGTATTTTAAAAAACAAGAAATCACAATCTTGCTAGAAATTATATATATATATATATATATATATATATATATATATATATATATATATATATATATATATATATATATATATATTGTAATCATAAAATGTGTCATGGCACTATCAAACTCGCCATAGAAATTGACAAAAGGAGGGGTTTTCTAACATCTCTATCCAAAACTAGGGTTTCTATGACATTCAAGTGTCAAATGGCTTTGAGAATCTCTTAATTATGCTCGTATTAGAAATTATGGAGGAAGAGGAGGCAGACTACAACAATGAAATCTCCAATGCCTTAGCAATCTTTTACTCTGATTCTGATTTTATCAATTGCAACAAGCTAGGAGGGATCATTCTTTTGGGGGATCTAATCCGTCAATAATGCCGCCTTTCTCTCATAGATCGATTATGGATTCTTCAGCTACTAAAAATTTAATGCCATGCAATGGGAATACTTCAAGATGCCCCCCCCCCCCCCCCCCCCCCGCATTCCTCTTTGTTTTTCACAAAGAATCTCCCTAATCCTCTCCTAGAACTCCCAGGTTTGGCACATTCCCTCCCGTGGTAGTGTCGCAACACTCTTGCTTGAAAGTTAGCCTTGATACACAAAATCTCTCTCTATGAACTTAGGTGCTAAGGGAATTAAGGAAAATAAGCAATGTGTTCATGTTATGAGAGACAAAATTAAAAATGGTTAGGGGTGAAGATCTTAAATTGGAGAATATCCATCATCTTATGGATAAAAATTTTATTAGCATATTTTACAGAAAGGTTGTGCACCTGGAAATCCTAGGGAAATAGATTGAATACAATTGAATCCAAAATTAGGTTATTTCCTAAACTTTCATATTTTGTCCAAACACTAGACAATTGGCTCGCTAATTAGGTTATTTCTTGAAATTTTATTTTTTGCCCAAAGGTTGGCTATGTTTCAAATTTAGAACTAGAGAGGACTTGATTTTTGTGCTAAAGCATAATTGGACCTAGGGTCGTTCTGGTCTAGTCCTCATGGAATCAAAGGTTAGTTTCAAACCCAGGAGGAGGTTGATATCTTCAATATGTATTTGGGCCATTCTTCTATAAGGATTCCCTTTTATTTTCTAGCATGTGGATATTTTGGAATTTATAGAGAATAAAATTGACGAGTTCATTAAACTAGAACAAGGCTAGGATACCAAGCCCTATCACCATTGGGCCTAGGTGCAGGTTGAAGTTGAATTGAAAGAATATTTATTGGAAGAAATTAAGTTGGTATGTGGTAGCTTCTCTTGGACCTAGAAGATAAATTACTAGAGAATACCCTTTAGGTGTTATAGTTGTCATGAATTCAGCCATATTTAGGTGCAATGCAATAAAATTTATTTCTATAAAACTACCTTGGAGAAATTTTAAGGATGATTTTTTTTCTTGAAGTAAAGAAACCTTAACGAATCTTACTAATGCCTAATATGAAAACTAAAAAAATTTTGGTGATATTTTTATTAAAATATTCAGACTTCCATTGATTTTATATATTCTCTGTCAAATTTTGAATATTTTTATGATAAAATAATTTTATCCTATGAAATTTTAGAAAATAACATTTAATAAAAGTGGAAATCAATGAATTCTTTTTTTTTTTTGAAAAAACATGAAAAATTAATCCATCTATGAAATTTATCCCATAAAAATTCCCCCCTCCTCCCTAACAAAAGAAAAAAATGGAGGATTAAATATTCTCTGAAGAATATAGAGGTTATGAAGACGAGAGGCAGGGAGAAGACCTCCAGGATGGTAGCTTTCAGGGTAAATAATCTTGCCTATAAAGAAAGACTCAGTTAACCAATTCATTGCACCCGAAGGACTTGCAATTGATCCTTCCAATATGTTATAATTTTCGTCTAATTTTTATTTTTTAACAAAGGAATCCGTTAAGCCACATCTCCCTGAAAACCTACAACTTGAAGAGTCTTCCCTTGTGCCTGACATCAACCATGTTTAATGCCCATCTTCCTCCAACCTCCATATTAACCCTCCAAAATAAGTTTCCCCCTTGGGAGTGAATTTCCAGGCATTGATCCCTACAAATCAATCCAAGGTGATGTCAAGGATAGAGTATTTGGAAAAAGGAGGTACAATTGCTTCCCTCCTTCAATCTCCTTACTTAGCTACTCAAAAGGTAGCATAGTGAAGTCGTCTCTAAAGATAAAGTATCACCTTTTTTGTTGCTAGAAACCAAAAGAGGAAGGGGTAATTCCTAGAGGTTTAGCTATAGAAAATTTTTATAGCTCAAAAATCCACCCCCTAGGGTCAAGACGAAAACCATATCCTTTACCAAGTTAGACTATTAAATTATGATTGGTGAAACATCAAAGAAATTAGTGCTTTGAGGGATCAACGCTCCTGCATAGCTATGGGAACTGAACGAGAAGGCCTAGAAATACTCCTACCTAATTGTGAGGACTGACACTGTAGGCCATCAACACCCTCTATGCAATAGAGTTTCGAAATAGTGTGAAAGTTTGACTGTATAAGTTTAGATTCAGTTCAATTTAAAAACTTTGGTAAAAATAATTATTATTGGTTAAAATAATCATTATTGATTAAAATAATCGTTGATTTGGTCCAACTTGCATCGCCTATGATATGGTCAAGAAAGTGTCTAGGTTCAATAAAGGCCAGTCATGAGGAAAATCTACATAAACAAATCTCTTCATTAGTCACAGGGAGAAGATATGAACTAATGCCATAATGTTTCCAGAGTTATGACAACGATAAAATTATGCATGCTTGTGCATGCTGTGAAAATTTGACTAACCCTGAAACCTATTGCAGCAAATGGAATTAATTCTCCTAATTGTTAAATTAATTCATAATAATTTATTTATTGTTTGCTACAAAAAATATTGAATCAATCACACTGCAACCTACACAAATAAACTGTGCAAGAAAAATAAACGCGGGAAGAAATATATGCACACACAAAAATACACAGTTATTTTTGGACAAATGTCCCTGGAGAAACCCAACTCGAGAAAATCGATGCAGCAACTGAGGGTTTTATTACTATGCAACATTGACATATTTGAGTACAACTCGATGCCCAATTTGGCAATCCTACAGAGAAAAACTGGCATGAAAATCTAGTGAGGAAACACTCCACAGGCGAATTTGAGCACTGCCCTTAGCTTGGAATGGAATCGTCGAAATTTCCTCTGCGCACTCTCTACATCACCCTCACGCATTCTCTGTGTTACCTAGCGTGGAACTTCCTCACCTCAAGCTGTATCGTCAGATGCTGATAGATAAATCGACTCTCCTAGCCTTTGGACCCTCTGCCCATCTTTCAACACTGAATCACTACTCCTCCAACAATTACGAATTTCCCACTGAAGCTACTGTGCTGCCATGCATCAGCCTCACTACGACTTCTCTGCCTCTCTGCAAATGCACTCACTGGATCTGGAATGCCTCCTTTGACTTCACTGTTTGTTACCATCTCTCACTACTTTGACCTCACTGGATCTCTCTCTGGAAACAAAACACTGCTACTATGGAAATTGATTTCCCAGTAAAATCAAACTGTTTAAGTGTCTCTTCTCCAAGCCCCATCAACTTCTCTTATAATCCTTCGTTGAGATTTCAACAACCAATATTAGATCTTAATCATGGCTAGGATTAAATTGAAATCAATCCATGTAACTTTCTATAACAATCACACCATGGCTTAATTAATTCTGATTAATTAATCATAATCTCTAATTTTAGACTTACGAAATATTTAAAAATTTAAAAATTGACTAATAATATAATTTCTAGGTTTTGGTGATCTCATGTATTCTAGCCTCTCCACAAAATTTCAAGATTAGAACACATATGATGCTACAAAAACTAACACTCCCTCCTAGCGAGGAATGTGTTCTAGTACTGTTGTACCTCTCTGGTAGCAATACTTTGCTTCTACACCATCTCTTCTCAAGCTGTTGATGTCTGGCTACTGTTGCCCACCAAACTCTGCACAACTCTAATATGCGCTTCATCTGTGCTACTGCTGACCTTGATGAACTGCTGCTAATGCTTCATCTGCACTGTAACTCCCTCTTATCTGCTGTTGCTATAACTACAACATATACAACATAAAAAATTCCAAAATATTGAACCAATTATGTTCAGTATGATACATCTGTCACCCGAGTCCTGACTGCTACTAGCCTTTGTGCTGCCACTGAAGGCTCTACGTTGCTATTGACTCTGCACTGTGCCAACTGGACTGCTACCAAATCTACACTACACTCCCCAACATATGATTTCTACTATTCTCTGCAACTATCACTCTAGCATCTGATTGCATCAATTACCACTGGGTCATCCTGCTATTGAATAATGTGGGCCCGCATAGCTAGGTACTGATTCAAGAGGTGGACCTCCTCAAGAATCCTGCCCATCTGTAGCTCTTTGAGGCTACAAAACCAAGTCACCGCACTTCACTCCTGGAGGGATGTGTGCAATCATGGTGAAATATTCCTAAAGCTTGGAGGAAAATATATTGATCTTAGCAAAAGCTGTCTGCTGGTCATGCTTTTGCTCCTTGTCCTTCTTCTTGAGAGGAAAATGAAAACAGTAGTGGCCTAGCTCACCACACCTTAAGCACTTGACCTTCGACAAGTCCTTCTTCTTCCTACGCTCCCCCTGTCCCTGACTGAGAAACTTCGATGCAAGGGCCACATTTTGCTCCTCCTTTACCTGCTTCGATCCACTACTGCTACTGCTTCCACTTATGGTGCTCTTCATTAGATCTCGTCTCAACTACTCATGTTGAAATTCTTCCCACATCCTTTCCCATCTTCACAAGGTTTCTCTGCCCAAAATACTTTAGATGAATACTTGCCACTCTTATGAGACAAATTTGAGAGCTACTCGCACTAGCTCTGTGGCTTGAGGCGCTGACCCGACATCTACCAACTCATCATAGATCTCCTTAATCCTGGTAAGGAAAGGGTCTATGCACTCCCCTTTTTGCATCCTAGGGCATCTCAACTTCTCCTCCAAGTACATCTTTTGCTGCTCAGAAGATCCCTGTTGTAGCGTGGAAAGAGTATCCCACATCTATTTGGTCATTCCCTGGGCCGCCATGTGTGATACCACATGATCCCAAACTCCATCAAGAATCAATCTAGTTTCCTTCACTATCTCCTTGTTTTGCTTCAGTTGATCTAGATATGTGGGGATAAATACTGTGTTATCGATATATTCTTTGAGATCATACTCATCTAGAAGGAAGGAAATCCTTGCCTTCCATATCACATATTTTGAAGCTCCATCCAACCTGTCTTGATCCTGAAGCCCGATTGTGGCCATCTCAACAAAAAATGTTGAAAATATCCTCTTCCCTTCCACTCAGCTGCTGCTCATCTCCATGCACTCCCTTATGGAATGAGATACTCTTCCCAAAATGACTGCTGATCTACAAAGGAATTCGAACTTCTTGAGACTAGAAGTTCCCCAAGGAAAATTTTCCCTCAGTATGTGTTCTTCTTCCTCCCGTTGTTATTTCTTCTACGAAAAAACTACTGCGTCCAACTGGAGATCTTCTTTGCCAAAAAATGATGGCTGCTCCCTCTGCCTCTGGAATTTCTCGATCTAGACAAATCGAGTTTTTTTTGTCACTCTCTCAGAAAAACAAATTTTCCTCAAGAAATAGGACCTTTTGGCCAAGGAACTCCACTGACCTCTGGGGTTTCGAACTGCTTCTCATGTTGAGGTGCGAAACTCCTCTTTTCTTTTGCTACTGAGCTCTCTAGTTGATCATCTGCACTTTGAGACCATGTGAAAATTCATCTAACCCTGAATCCTATTGCAGCAACTGGAATTAATTCTCCTAATTGTTAAATTAATTCTTAACAAATTATTTACTATTTGCTATAAAAAATACATAATCAATCACACTGCAACCTACACAAATAAATTGCGAAAGAAAAATAAACGTTGGAAGAAATATATGCAGACACACAAAATAACACTATTATTTTTGGACAATTGTGCCTGGAAAAACCCAACTTGGGAAAACTGGTGCAACAATTGAGGGTTTTATTATTGTGCAACAATGAAATATCTGAGTACAACTAGATGCCAAAAATGGAAATTTTACTAAGAAAATATGGAAAGAAAATCTAGTGAGGAAATTCCTCACTCCACAGAAGAATCTAAGCATTGATCTCAGCGCGAAATGGAATTGTCCAAACTTCCTTTGCGTAGTCTCTACATCACCCTCACACATTCTCTGCGTCACCTAACATGGAAGTGCGTTAGCTTAAGCTATATCGTCAACAACTGATTGAGAAACTGAATCTCCTGGACTTTGGACCCTCTGCCAAGCTTCTGACACTGAATCACTGCTTCTCCTCCAACAATTATGAATTACACACTGAAACGATTGCGTTGCCACTGCGTAAACCTCACTGTGGATTCTATGCCTCTCTGCAAATGCACTCGCCGAATTTGGACTACCTCCTTCAACTTCCCTGTCTTTGCCCCTCTCTCACTGCTTCGACCTCACTGAATCTCTCTCCAAAAACAAAACACTGCTACTCTGGAAATCAATTTCCTAGTAACATCCAATTTCTCAAGTGTCTCTTCTTTAAGCCCCATCGACTTCTCATATAATCCTTCATTGAGATTTCAAAGAACAAGATTAGATCTTAATCAATGGCTAGGATTAACTTGAAATCTATCCATGCAAATTTATAGAACATTTCCACCATGAATTAATTAATTCTTATTAATTAATCATATTCCCTAATTTTAGACTTAGTAAATATTTAAAAATTGACTAATAATCTAATAATTCATCTCTAGGTGGAATTTCCAGAAACGATTATGGGTTTTGGATATCTTGTGTATTTTAGCCTCTCCACAAAATTTCTAGGCTAGAACACATCCAATGCTACAAAAAATAACACATTCCAGTGAACATAGAGGTTAGGAATCATATCAAGGGTAGAGGCTTGGAGAAATCAATGATGTACTCCATTCAATTCAAGAGCTATAATACTAAAATACCCCCCCCCCCCCCCCCCCATATTCATCTATCATATTCTCTGGTATTTTATATGATAGATTTAGTTCATTTTGCACTAACATTGTTTTGCATGAAGGTTGGATTGTTTTCCTTCTCATCAAATAAAGTTAGGATTCCAGCATTGAGAGGTATGTTCTCTAATTTCTTCTTGTAATCCAAAGTGCTTGGGATTTTTTGATTTACTTAGGTCCACTTCTTCATTCACACACACTATTTGGGAAATACATAGGAAAGGCTTGTTGGGTTTAAAGTAACTTGTTACCGCAAATGAAATTCTCCCTTAAACAGAAATGGCGACTCAACTGGGGAGCTCCCATTAAGTCAATTTTTTTAGCCTATTGTACTTCATTATTTTAGGGGATTTTATGGTCCCTTGGTGTCTTAGAATGGTCAATAATGGTCTAAAAAGTTGAGTTTCAAAACCCAAGTCCAAAATCCTCCTAGATATGTATTTTTTTACCTCTTTTCACATCTGCAGGTTAGACTAGGGTATTTATAGCATACATTTTCCCTCTACATAACTGCCAAGGAGCACTGATAGGGACTATGGTTTGATCAATTCTTCTCTAATAGAGCGTTGAAGGATATTTTTCTTGGAAACCGAGGGGTTTTTCTTAGATCTGTAAGGGGATTTTTGCATCTTTATGAGCCCTGTAGGGGTGCATTTTGAATCTGAAGTTTTAGGCTTTGATCATTGATTTTTTTACTGAGTTTGCATAAATGATCCAGACTTATGAAATAATGCAATAAAATACAGAAATAAACATAAATGCAGAAATGCAACAGGAATAACACTTCATTTCATTAATATAAAATACTGAATAATGCTTACATACAAAATGGAAAATAAACTATCTCGAACGATGGTAGCTTATCTCTAAGAAGAGATGTGGTGGCTACATGCCTTTTAAATGTGCTAAAATGAGGCTCGAAGACCTATTTATTATTGAAAAACAATTGAAAACCCTAAAAATCCAAAAACCTAACCCTAGGAGATGAAGTTCCAAAACTATGGGCCCTGTTTGGGTAAATTGGTACATCAACTTCTCGGGGATGTAACTTTGGAATACAATCTCTGTTTGACGCGCAAGATACCTCGTTAGAAACATATATTTGAGGAATACAACTTAAGAGTGACCAACATCGATCGTGGACCCATGTTGGTCCAGGTTTTCCTAAAAAGCGTCGTTCATGGCCTCAAAACGGTTCCCGAAGTTCATGACCCGAACAATTTCCAAAATTAGTAAACTATGCTACAATTAAGGAAATTGAAAAAATGAAAGAAACAATGGCTGGGGTCCTAGTGGAATAGGCGGGTGCCACCAATATCCACCTAGATTATGCAATCTTGTAGACTTGGTTATTTGATTATGGTTTGGACCCTCTTCTTGGGTTTCAATTCTTCTTAGGCACATTGGTTTTCATATAGCTCTCTGACATCATTATATTGACAATCCTGTAGTGATTGTCTTCATGTAGCTTGATTTCTTGATTGAAACTCCTTTTCACATCTTAATGCATTCTTGTGGGTAGACTTAGGGTTTTTTGGTTTTGGGTAGAATTTTCTTGATTCTTTTTACTTATTTTGTTGTACTTTAGCAATATGTTTTTTCTTTGCTTGATACGATCAAAGTGTCGAATGAGAGAGCAGTGAGGGATATGTGCATGGTTTCATATTAAAAAGAAAAATTATCTTCCTTATTTTAGGGAGAATTCATTGAAACTGATATTTTTCATTTGCATTGGTTTCTTTTAATTAGTTAAGCCATAACATCATCACATTTTCATCCATCACCCTTGAATTAACAGACAAATCTTAAAACTAACACACTTAATAAAATTAATTCGACAATTTTATCTTTCCTTCTTAGCAAATCAACATTAGATAGGCTAGGGTCTTGGGACAGGCAAGAAAGGTTAACTTCCCTAAGACCATAAAATAAACATAGAATCTTGAGATAGGGTGTGTAAATCCACTTTTAGTGGCACGATATGGGAAACCCTTCTAACATAAGGGTTAAGCACTAGGCTACATTAGGACCTTCAGAGTGACCTCCCAACTCTATTTGGAGCTGGTGTGTAGCACCTCCTCCCACATTTACCCACTTTTACAAGCTCTTTGAGGTAAACATGAGCTGAGCGCCACTATGATATGACTCAATCTCCAAGTTCTAGTTATGAAAGTGGGGCCTAAAAACCAAAAAATATGTTGAAATCCCTTAGATACTACAGACCACTTAAGAGCTTGATAGCCACCCCAGGTGGTCAATCCCTGAGCTGGAACTCATTTTCTTTAGCTTAACTCCACAACCGCACCCATAATACAACATCCATGTGGTTGGGAGGCTATAACCACACCCACAAGCCCGTCTCCATCCGGTTATGACCCAAAATACTTAGTTTTGTGCATGCGATCACGAGATCTATGCCACTTTTTAGGCTAGCCTCCAATGCCTAGAACTGCCTGTAAATTCTAGAAACATAACTACAATGATAATAATGCTAAAAATCTAGAACTTGAGAAATATCTTTACCTAAACATGTCTAATACATGATACTCATTTCGTCAAACATATGGTGAACATAAAAGCTACAAGTCATGAATGCATATCTGATCATAAAATTTTGAACTTCATATGAGAATCACCAAGAAGGTCCAATGCCCTCTCAAGTAGCTGCAAAAACACTTGTTAGCATTTTCATTCATCAAACAATAAATCACTTATGAAATCATGAAAAAGATCCATAGCAAGAGCACATCATATAACCATGCATATATCCTAAATAGAATCCATGATAGACTAGCCATGCAATCAAAATAATAACCCGTACATGTGCTAATAAATAACAATAAGAAATAACTCATATTAATCATATGCAAATCCAACCAAGTCACAAACTTCCACGTACCACCCGACCATAGATTGGATGAACCAAAATCTCTCTTTCATCCAATCACCCTCGCACCATATTCCAAGCATGAATGTGGGATCATATGGGTTAAACCAAAATAAAACCAACCAGGGGCTTC
Source organism: Pinus albicaulis (assembly GCA_034641835.2). NCBI lineage: Eukaryota > Viridiplantae > Streptophyta > Pinopsida > Pinales > Pinaceae > Pinus > Pinus albicaulis. The sequence goes on along the minus strand of CM076577.1, from coordinate 1,148,758,201 downwards.
TAGAGGCCAAACCACATCAACCCTCAATTACAGTGAGTTTACCCAACTAGTCTAGAAATCACTAACATCAAACTATATTGGTCACAACCCAAATTTTCCAGAGCTCCAGGGATTCTATCTCAACCCACAACCTCCAAGGAACCCTAATGCAACCGTAATTGAAATTTACAAAGAATCTGTGGACTTGTGGGTTAGGATCCACATAAACTCCTTTTTTAACATAACGGAATACAAATGTATCGAAGGTGGTTTAACATACATATTTATGCAATCAAACAAAAATCACCTTAAGAAAATTACACTTACCCATATCACTTTACATACACGTGGAACCTTCTTACTGAAGGGTCCCACACTCTCCCGACCAATCGCAGCACATTGCAATTTCCTGCCGCAACTTTCAACTCTTTGCAAATACACTAACCCTCAAAACTTGCGAAGTGCGCTATTGCGCAAAGCCAACACGTGGCTTCTCCTTGTCACATCGCATCCTTCTTCCTCCTTGCATCACATCGTAACCCATTTAACATTTCGTGTGTACACTTAAATAGTATCTGCTATAATTTGCGAAGTGCAAATTCGCGATTCAGTGTCCCCCGTAGATTTGTTGCACGATCCAACGGTCCACATCTTATCCCCCCATATCATCGCATCTCATAATTCTTGGTTCGCGAAGTCATCATGACCGTCCATCTATCATCTTCGGATCTACGATTTAATCGAAACTGTCCGCTCAACCTTATTGGATCTTCTCGCCTCTTTTTCCCGCTCTAATCTCCACCGTCAATCCTTAAACCTTTGACTCTGCGATTCAATCCTCGCTGTCGATTCCTCCTTAGGAATTCTTATAAGTATTATATTCTTTGTTCGATTTCTTTTCTTTCAGATGTCACTGCTCTGCAATACAGCTTCCTCTACGCTACGCCTTCTGTGCTTCTTCAGAATTCTTTCAACGCTACCTCTCTTGAGCTTCGTCCAATCTGTAAATGCGTGGATCTCTCTTGAACTTCTTCTTCTCTCAGCCCTCAGTCTTTGCCACAACTTTGCATGTGCGAAGTTCACAGGAACTTCATTCTGTCACTCAATTTGTCTATGCATTAACATAAAGAAAATACATGTATAATAACACATAAATGCAATAATTGATTTCGTTAAGGAAATAAAACGAACAAGTTAAAACAGAGAGCCTGATCAAAATCCAAAACACTTAGAATTAATTTACAAATGAAAATACACAGAACCAAGCCCTGGGATGGCTGGTTTTTACATTTATTCCTACTCTCTGTTCAACCCTCTCTCGCACACCTATTTCCCTCTCGTTCTCTCTTTTTCTCTATGGATGGGAGAACCCCACAATGGTGGATTTTGTTTTGTTATGCCTTTCGCAAAATCCCCATATGGTTGAGAAAATGTTATTCAGTTTCAAAATAGTTTATTAAACTAAATTCCTAACTAATCCTAATCTAATTACTCTTTTAACCTACAGATTACAATGGCTATGTTAGCCCAAATTAAATTTAAACAAAATACTTTAAAAATAAAGTCTTCAAATTATTAGGATTGCTAGTCCTCTTCCCAAGCCACAACATGTGACCAGCTTGTCACATTGATGGATCTAACTTAATTCTCCTGCATCAGACTTCTAAGGTAAAAGAATTCATGACCTCCTGGTCATGGTGTCTTCAACTCTTGAATCTTCCAGGATCCCAAACTCTGTTCTGCTGCTGTCCATAAGCTGCATTGTCTTCACCATTCTTTAGCTGCAATCTTCCAGGCTTCCATACTTTGTACTGTAGGGCTCCACTGCTTCTACCTTCACTGTTCTTCACTTTCCAAAAAATTTCACAGTGGATTGCTTTCTTCATTTTGATGTAACTCTTCTTAGGTATTTGCATTAACTCCCATATTTCATTTATGGTTTCTTGCAATTTAATCTTCTGCTGTAATCTAATATTATTTCCAGTCCTTTGCCAACACATTCTACTACACTCTATCCCAAATATTGCTGCAAATATTACTCCAGACATTGCTGCCACCCAAACTTCCTGAAGATTTCTGAAGATATCTCCATCTGCAACATCCCTCTTCTTTTCCTTGTTTGCAAATTTAATGTCAAAAGGTAAATTTCCTTTTAATTCTCTGACTGCAGTAATATATTTATTTACTCTTTCCTGTATACTAGTTAACACAATTAAGTTTTGGAAACTAGTATCTATCTCTGTTTCAACTACAGTTTGAAACGGTTCCATATTTTTGTCTTCAATCTCTTTCTCTTGCTAAAATGATTTCAGAAAGAAACTCAACCATTCACTAATTAATTGATTCCCTTTAAGTACCTCTTCAATATGTTGTATTATAGTTTCAACATAACTCTCTTCCTCTTCCTTGACAACACTCCATTGTTGTCCTTCTGCTTCTTGACTAGTACTAATAGTCAATTCAGTCTTTTCCACTTCTAGGACTAACTTTCCTCTAGCTTGAGACATAACTGCCTCACTTTCATCTTTATAGCTTTCCTCTTCCTTGTTACTAAGAAAACCTCTTTGTGACACTGCTTCTTCATCTTTAACCAGAATAAAATTCTGATTCTCCATTTCTATGACAGTCCTAAATGTCCATCCAACAATATTCCTTTGGCGATTTAAGCAAGCCAATTCCTCTTTGTCCTCATCAAGAACAAGTTTCATCTCATGAGGAATTATTACTTCATCTCCCTTAAAGTTACTCCCTTCATTAAATAAGGAACTTATGAATTCCTTCTACTACAACAAATAAACTTGGTCTTCATCAGAAAGACACTCTTCATCATACCTTGCTTGAAAATTTTCTTCTTCATTATGCTTTGCTAGATAAACTTCAGCTTTACTTGAGACAATTCCAAGAGATGGATTGTCTTCTACACAACCTGCAAAAAAAATCAAATTGCCAACATTAAACTCACAAGACCCAGTGGTCTTATTTGATGACTCAATCACCAAATATTTCACTTCTTGTTCTAAGTCTCTTTCAGGACCCATAAAGTCTTCACTAGTATTCTTTTCATCTTTCTCAAGCATAACATATGAATGATTGATATCATCTTTTGCCTATTTCTGTTCTTGGCCATCATCAAAAGCCAAGTCTTCCTCGTTTTTAGCTGTCATAGTAGGGTGGAAAATATTTCTTTCAATTAACTGTACATGTGCATGTATATGAGACTCAACTGTCTCATTTTCTTCTTGAACATAATTCATATTCTGTTCTCCCCCTTCATCCTTTATGACAACATCAACAAATTGTCTTTCTTTACTGATTTCACATGCAAACATACAATAATCATTTGTTTCAAAACCATAAGGATCCATAACCTCTCTTGTTGTCTCAAACATCAACTCTTTCCACTGGTTCTCATCCTTCCAAGGATCCATGAAACCATCAGCTGGTCTCATATCTTCATCCTCATTACTACTATCACCAAGAATAGACCCTTGCTCAGGTTCACATATGTAAACCTCTTCCTCAGCACACATCCTATGCTGTAACTCAACTCCTCTGAGTTCTTCTTCTAGCTGAATTATTGTGTAAGATCTCAGCCTACTCTACAACTGACTCCATTTGACTCTTTTCCTCCGAAGAACCCAATCATACCTTTGGTGTTTCATATTCCCTTGTATGAATTCTCTCAACACTTCTAGCTGCACTTTTATCTTAGCTAATTCTCTATCAAATTTATCCTTATTGGATCTTTCATAATCTCCCTTAGAACATTTACTATGACTATCAGTAGCCATAGTCTTCTTTCCTTCATGAACTCCTGTTTTTTCATCATGGACTATCAACAATTCATCTCTACAAGTTGAATCCATCAACCTGTCTGTAGATACCACCCCAAGATTTTCCATGCTTAGTCTTTTACTGGCATTTATGCTGATTTCTTTCTTTTGATTATGACTCCTCCTTGAGCCTTTCAGATAACCATTAGTGGTCATCTCTTCTTCTTCCCTCTGTGGAATCATTCTGATCCACCTTGTGAGTTGAAACAAACCTCTTTCATCTTTGAAACAAGTGTAGTACTTGTCTCCAATCCCAAGTCATCTCTTGGGGACTCTTCTTCTTCTTGACTCTTCAAACATAACCTTTCCTTTCATACTTTGCTGCTATGAGTAATGCTTCTTCTTCTTAAGCATTCAACCTATGGTCCCTGTTCATCTGTATCCCATTCCATTTTAATTTCTTCCTCATAATCCATTCACACCTCTGATCTTCATCACTCCTCTGTAGCAACTCCATCAATAGATCAAGATGCTTTCTCATCTAAGATATTTCTATCTTATATTATTCATCATTCATCTGCTTCCATATGCCATTTGTCTTGGAATATGCCTTCTTCACTTTGTGGTTGCTTCCTGAACCTCTGCTATGAATTTCAATAGTCATCTTCTTGGGTTCTTTCACCCTCTATGAGCTGCAATAGCCCCTAAAGTAATAGTTCCTCCTGCTACAACTTACCTCACCAAAATTTCTCTGTGCTTGGTCTTTTGGCAAGTACGAGTCCTTAATCTAGAACCCTCCTTGAGCATTCCTCTATGCTCCTAGGCTCACCCTTTCAACTCATCTGCACTTGAGAACACTACTGTCCTCTTATATTTCAACCTCAACTGAAATAATAGGTTCTGACCACACTTCTTTTTCCTCCTAGAAAACCATTGCTAGCTTCTTTCTTCACTGCCCTTAAAGGTCGTGATCTTCTTGCTAAGATGTTTTCACTCCTGCTGCTACTTATTGTCTGTGCTAATACCTTATCCATGCTACTATAGCTCTTATATTTTTTCAGAAGCCTTCAGTCCACTGTATTACCTCTTAAGGTTCACTCAATTAGAATCAATGAGCAATATTTCACGACTTTGTTTTGTTCAAAGTCCTTCACACTGCCTCTCAGATCTTGTTGCTCTGATACCAATTGATGCAGCAATAACTACAATTTACAAATAATATGTGAACTTGTGGGTTAGGACCCACATAAACTCCTTTTTTTACACAGCGGAATAAAAACATCGATCACCTTAAACAAATTACACTTACCCATATCACTTTACATACACGCAGAACCTTCTTACTAGAGGGTCCCACACTCTCTCGACTAATCACATCACATTGCAATTGCCTGCTCGCAACTTTCAACTCTTCATAAATACGCTAACCCTCAAAACTTGAAAAGTTCGCTATTGCGCAAAGCCGACACATGGTTGCTCCTTGTTGCATCACATCCTTCTTCCTCCTTGCATCGCATCGCAATCCATTTAACATTTTGTGTGAACACTTAAATGATATCTGCTATAATTTTCGAAGTGCGAAGTCGCGATTTAGCATCCGCCGTAGATCTGTTGCATGATCCAATGGTCCATGTCTTCTCCCCCCATATCATCGCATCTCATACTACTTGGTTCACGAAGTCATCACGACCGTCCATCTATCATCTTCAGATCTGCGATTTAATCACAAACATCTGCTCAACCTTCTTGGCTCTTCTCGCCTCTTTTTCCCGCTCTAATCTCTGCCGTCAATCCTTAAACCTTTGACTCTGCGATTCAATCCTCGCCGTCGATTCCTCCTTAGGAATTCTTCTAAGTATTTTGTTCTTTTTTCGATTGCTCTTCTTTTAGATGTCGCTTCTCTGCAATACGACTTCCTCCATGCTACTCCTTTTGTGCTTCTTCAAAATTCTTTCAATGCCATCTCTCTTGAGCTTTGTCCAATCTATAAACGCGCGGATCTCTCCTGAGCTTCTTCTTCTCTCAGCCCTCGGTCTCTGCCACAACTTTTCTGGTGCGAAGTTCACAGGAAATTCATTCTCTCACTCAATTTGTGTATGCATTAATAAAAATAACACGCATATATAATAACACATAAATGCAATACTTGATTTCGACAGGGAAATAAAACAAACGAGTTAAAACAGAGAGCCTGATCAAAATCCAAAACACTTGGAATTAATTTATAAATGAAAATACACTGAACCAAGCCCTGGGATGGCTAGTTTTTACATTTATTCCTACTCTCTGTTCAACCCTCTCTTGCACACCTATTTCCCTCTCGCTCTCTCTTTTTCTCTATGGATGGAAAAACCCCACAATGGTGGATTTTGTTTTGTTTTATGCCTTTCCCAAAATCCCCATATGGTTAAGAAACTGTTATTCAGTTTCATAACAGTTTATTCAACTAAATGCCCAACTAACCCTAATCTAACTATTATTTTAACCTATAGATTACAATGGCTATGTTAGCCCAAATTAAATTTAAACAAAATACTTTAAAACTAAAGTCTTCAAATTATTAGGGCTGCTAGTCCTCTTCCCAAGCCACAACATGTGACCAACTTGTCACATTTATGGCTCTACCTTAATGCTCCTGCATCAAACCCAAGCTTTTACAGGGCTCCAAATATCTCCCTTCTCAAACCCACAGCCTCCAGGGAACCCAAGTTATTCGAGGGTTTAAGAGATTCTATCCCAACCCAAAGTCAAAGGAACTCGAGAACCATTAAAAAATCCAAACAAAGAACGCACTACATCATGGCTATCCAAGAAATGGAAAGGCAAGGTTGAAACCACTATCAAGCGAGTCAAATCCCATTCCAATGGCAACAAAATAACGAAATGCATGTACCATGCATTCAAATCCATGCACGCTAAATGACACATGCACACTGTTACCTACAATCCACAACTAATTTTTGTCCTTGTCATTGTCCAAATTTCCTCTTGCGCTCCCTTGCTTTCCATTGTTTTCTTTTCCATGTGTTTGTTCTCTCTCCTTTTCTACACCTAATCAAAAGCTAGGTAAAAGCTGTCAACTGTTTCTCAGGTACCGTTTTATCATTGATGTCTCATTTTTCTTTCATTTTCATCATTTTCCTCTAATTTCCCTTGTATGAAAATTTGTGTCTCTTCACCTTCATTTTCTGCTATTTTTCTTTATTTTCATAATTAAATGTCATTTATTGTCTCTTTTCCTTTTTCCATTTCCTTTTCCAATTTCCATAGCCATTAATAAACCACAAGTTATGCCCACTATAAGTTTTCTCACCTTTCAATTTGGAAAACGTGTTCCATGACCTTGGTTTTATTTTATTTACATAGAAAATGTAAATGCCTAAATTAGAATGCAATGTGTGCGTACATGTAATATAACAATCCGAGCTTATTTCTCTTTGATTTTAACAATTGAGGCCAATACTCATCAAACATAAAATTTATAACCTTGCAAAAATACCATTAATTTGACCAAGTTTCGTTTCGTTTCATTTGCCATCACCCTACAAAATTTTTTACATTTAATTTATAAACTATATTAATTTTTTTTTGCATTTAATATATAAATTGTATTAAAAGATATTTATTTAAATAATATTTTAGTTTTTAATGATATTAACGAGTGAATACTACATTCAAATATATAATAATATAAAAAAGGAAAGAAGATACATTTTTATTTTTAAATTATAATATTATATACATATTTGTATTAGTAAAAGGACTAATAATTACATAACAATAGATTCTTTGTCTCCAATTTAAAATAGATATTTTTTTTTTTAATCCATTTTTTAAATATCAATTTTTTTTTTGATCGATCAAAAAATTTTCGTTAAATTTTCATGAAGAGCAAGATTAAATAAAATGTCTCAACGACCTCTTATTCCTCATTCTGACTAGACTTGTTGGCATAGGGGGTCAGAGGATGCCTAAGATAGAACTTTACAAACATTATTTCCACCTGGCATAGTAGCCATATAGTACTCGTAAAAAAAAAGAAAAGAAACAGAGACCAAAAACAACATTTCATGCAGGGGGATGAGGAGGGAGTACAGGGGGGGATGAAAAATATCCATCACGCTCATGCATGTGAAAATCAATATGCTCCACCCGAGCTTCCAGGTTGTGTAGGTGGTCATTTGTTCTACAATGGTTCCAACAAAGAGAATCCAGTTGTTCTGATAATTTGTTATGGCTATACTGAATATCATTCATATAAGTGATGAGTTCATTGCAATATTCATACCCGTGGTCGCGAATGATGTCCAAATTGAGATGAATGTCTAAAAGTTGCATAACTAAGGATTCCATTATTGTGGGAGCCTCAATTCTTCTTGGAGAATAGCTCGGGAGAGCGCCACCTCACCCTCATGTTCTGTGTTGGCTAAATTCCCTGAAGATGAGTTGTTGTGAGGAGTGGGGCTACCTACATTCCCCAAATTTCCACCTCCACAAAGAGGCTTATCGCACTCACGGGGAATTGTTTTGGTAGTAGGGGTGTTGAGAAAAAGGGATCGAGGGCACCCAGAAGTATATGTGAAATGAAAAGAACAAAAGGAGAAATAACACCTGCTAGGGGAAGAGGACACCCAACAAGGTTGGGCAAGATTAGAGATGCTGCCATGATCTGAAAAGAGTTTATTAGTTTGCTATTATAAGTGTCATTTTAGTATTAAAAACATGTGTAATTTTTCTCCATTTGTTTGCTTAAGAAATGAGTATTTTAACCGTGAAACATAGATGAATTTGTGAGTTTTAAGCATGAAAATAAGCCTAAATAACACTATACAAAAATGTATAATAGAGAAATAACATCACACATAAGTTTTACACAATAGGCATGATGAAGTAGTTCACCCCTCATGGGCTACATATGTTGGTCCAACTCCCAATGGCATGTCCCTCTTTGTCATTATGTTCAAAATTGAAAATACATGTGTTTACAAGCCTCTAATGGCTGTTTTCTCTGCACCAATGGCTCCAGAATGCTTAAATTAGTCTAGGTAGACTCTTGTTTCCCCCCAAATTGGTTGAAAATTGACATCCCAAAGCCTTTTCCCAATCTTAGCTAGAAAACCTCCACTAATTGTGGAGAACTACAATTAACTGCAGTTAGTTTGGAAAAAATCCTGAAATTTATGCCTGGCGCTAAACTCCCGCCAGTATTAACCACCGCATTAACTTTGTGGTTAGGGGAGGGGTGGTCACACGCTGACCCCCCTTACCCCGCAGTCATAGTTTTAAACTCCGCATATAAATGAGGCGCGAAACCCAGAACGAACGTGGTTCCACCTAACCTCCACCACTCCCGACGGCACTGAAATGTGACCACATTCAAGCTTAATTATGGTTAGGTTAAGATTGTATCCATCGCAAAAAATTTCACGACTGCGTGCATGTGATGAGTATCGGAGTTAAAGCCGTCGCGGAATCGTTGAAGCAATGTTTGATAACTGTCGACAAACCACACAATAACCGCACCATGTGAATAGGAGTATGGTGTTACGGTTTGCGGGTGGAGACAGTAACAATTGTTTTCATGATTTACGAAACCGTGATATGTGAACACTCTTTGGGGACAAAGGTGGGTTGGGACTGCTGGCGGTCCCCCCCCCCCCTCCCCCATATGCACACTTTGTAAAGCATAAATAGGTATGGTGCCCCTAAGGGGTAAGCAACAAAGAATAGCGGAGATGGTGGAAACCTTTGTGGGCACATTGGAGGTCACGAGGTCGAACCCCCCGTACCTCACAAAAATTTTGGTCAACGGTCAAGGGGAAACGTGGCAGTCTCCGGGATATCCACGTGTCACCCATCTAACGACCCAAATAAAACACGTACATCTCCATCCAATGGTCCAAAAACAACCATGTGTCAAATTATGATTGGATTTGAGAAAAGGGAATATTCCTAGTATATGCCACCTACTGAATCTACCTGCATGCTGACTAGGCATCCCAGTCACTCCTATCACAAAATTTTTAGCTGTTTAGGAAAATGAACAGAACGCGATACCTTCCTCATACGACATCGGCTTTTTGAACCATTCATGGTGCCGGAATCACAACGACGAGACCTATATGCTCGCTCAGGTTCGGTACAGTTTCGAGCACTTTCAATTTTGAGCAAAACACATGATCTCCTAATCACACCTCCCCATTGGGAAGATTTTGGACCCCAAAAGACTTTAATTACCTGTTCAGAAGATGAGGGTACAACTCCCTCACCTTTTCAACTTCCATCCACCTTTCCTTACTTGGTTTTCTTTCCTTGAGCCCAATTCGAAGATAATTGACACTCCCCCTCTTAGAAGTGCACATCCTCCTGTCAAGGATGGCATCCTCCTTGAGCTCATCCAGAAATTTTGGTGAGAAATCTTCTATAGATGGTAGCTGAATATCACTCCCTTTATCATCAATCAAAGGAGGCTCATACAAAAGTAAATTTTCCACATTGACAATGGAATACATTTGCATATATGAAGGCAAGTCAAGTTGAAATGCATTATTACCAACTTTTTTGATGATCTTGAATGGACCATAGCGAATGGGCTTCAGATTTTCACCTTCTCCTTGCATCCTTTCTTTGCTTATGTGCAACCATACCTCATCTCCTTCTTGAAACTTGTGATCAACTCTATGTTTGTCATGCCTCTCCTTGTATTTTCTTTGAATATTATCAAGTTGTTCTTGAACTTGTTGATGAATAATTTGAATTTTCTCAATGAGCTTTCAAGCCTTGTCAATATCACTATGCCCATCAATTGCAACATCCTTCTCAAAGATGAAGTCTAATGGAAATTTCAGAAAATAGCCAAAGCATGCTTCAAAAGGCGAAGTATTTGTAGAAGAGTGCTTTACCCGGTTGTGAGCATGCTGAATGTAATGCAGTTGTTCATCCCACAACTTGGGATGTTTACTGCAATATCCTCTCAATAGATGCACAACAGTTCTGTTCACCACCTCGGTTTGGCCATCAGTTTGCGGATGAAATGCAATACTCTTTTTAGCTTTGTGTCCATCATCTTCCAAATATTGGACCGAAAATTCCCAACGAACTTGAAATCCCTGTCACTAAAAATAGAAGTTGGAAATCCATAATGAACCCATACATGTTGAAAATAAAGTTCAGTAGTTTGTTCAGAAGTAATGGTTTTCTTACATGGCATAAGTATACACATTTTACTGAATCTATCCACAACTACATAAATATAGTCATGTTGTTTTCCTGACATAGGTAGACCTCCAAAAAAGTCCATGGAGACACTCTCGCATGGCCTTGAAGGTACCGGTAGTGGCGTGTACAACCCAAGCTTCCTATTGCTAGGCTTGCTTGTTGCACACATAGAACAATCTCTTATAAAATGTGACACACTATCTATCATGCGAGGCCAATGAAAATACCTCTACAGATGTGCCACTGTTTTGCTTACCCCAAAGTGTCCAACAATAAGAGACGAATGAGCCTCTCTCAAGACACTAAGCCTCCCTCCTTGTGGTATACACAGCTTGCCCAAATGAAACAACAAATTGTTATGCATGTGATAATCATTTTCCTCAACTTGATTCCCTTCACTCAAACTAGCATACACATCTTGAAAATCAACATCAGATGCATATTGTTCTATGTAACTCTCATGTACAATAGAATCATTTTTAAGTAAAGTAGAAGCACTTATAATTGGCCTTGAAAGCATATCAGAAACTTTATTGAAAATACCTTTCTTTTACCTTATAACCAAGTGAAATTGTTGAAGAAAATCCATCCACCTGAAATGTCGTGATTGCTGCAATTTTGTTTGCAACTGCAAGTACTGTAATGGTTGGTGATTGGTATGTATAATCATCTCTTTACCCATCAAGTAGTGTTTCCACTTCTTGATTCTTTGTACCAATGTATACAACTCTTTGTAATATGTAGGATAATTAGTTATAACACCATTGAATGTTTCAGAATGAAAAGCGATAGGCTTACCATGCTGCAAAAGTACTGCGCCCATGGCATAATAAATAGCATCAGTTTGTATCTCGAATGGTTGTCTCAAATTCGGTAATGCAAGGACTGGAGTTGAACTGAACTTGTCTTTTAAAGCTTCAAAATATTTCTGCAGTTTCCCCCCCCCATTGGAAGCCTTTCTTCACACTTGTCATTGCATGCATAGGAGCTGCTATGGCCAAAAAGTTAGCAATAAACTTTCTCCAATATTGATCTACGCTTAAGAAACTTCTTACCTCGGTTAATGTTTTGGGAGTGGGCCAATTCAAAATGGCTTCCACTTTAGAAGGATCAATTCTCAACTCGCCTCCTCCTACAATGTGTCCCAAATAAACCAGAGAAGTCTTTCCAAATTCACACTTTGACATCTTAAGAAATAATTTCTCTTTCTTCAAAACATCAAGTACCATTTTTACATGCAAGACATGTTCTTCTCTTGTTTCACTGAAAATAAGTATATCATCTAAACACACAATAACGAAGTCATCAAGAAATGGACACAAAACATTATCCATAACACACATGAAAGTCGTTGATGCATTACACAAAACAAACGACATAACCAACCACTCAAAGAGTCCTTGTTTGGTTTTGAATGTAGTCTTCCATATATTACTTTCTGCAATTCTTACTCGATGATATCTGCTTCGTAAATCTAACTTAGTGAAAAAAATTGCTTCTTTCAGCTGATCAAGCAAATCATCTATCCTTGGGAGTGGGTATTGATTCTTTCCCATTATCTTGTTCAAAGCTCTGAAGTCTACACACATGCGCCAAGTCCCATCTTTCTTTGGAATCAAGACTATGGGTGAACCGCATGGCGATGTGCTTGGCCTTATGAGTCCCTTGTCCAACATGTCCTTGATTTGCCTCTTTATTTCAACATTCTCCATTATTGACATGCGATACATGCTAATGTTTGGAAGAGGAAAATCTTGTTGAAATTTAATCTCATGTTGAATCTCCCTTTATGGAGGCAATCCTGTTGGATCCTGAAACATCTCATGATGTGCATCAACTACATCATATAAATCTGATTTCAACTTAGGATCACAATCTTCAAATGATTCATGATTAAAATAGGCTTTAGGCTTAATCATTAGAAGAACAAAATTCTTACTTGAATTCACTAGCCTTTTTACCTGTCCAGCATTTACCATTGCAATATTTGTCTCCTTGCGATGTGCTCTAACAATGAACTCCTTGCCATATTTGAATAAATGGTATTTGTTCTCATGGCGATGGAAGATATCTTTCCTGTCATACAAGTAAGGACTTCCCAACACAATACCTGTAATATCAAGTGGAACCACATCTAATTCAACTGTGTTAAAAAAATGTGCAGTTATTGCAAAGCGCAATATGCACTTCTTTGAAACCTGTAAATTTGCATCCTTACAAATCCACCCAAGTGGATATGGTTTTGGATGTGGAATGGTCTCAAGATTAAGTTTCTTGACCAAGTCTCCAAAGATTAAGTTTGCTTGTGACCCACTATCAAACAATGTGTCAATCTTGGTATGTTTGGATATGACCCTCACATGAAATAGTTCAATTCTCTCTTCTTCATTTGGAGCTTGTATGTGACAGTTTGATATACTAGTACTGGATTTTGTTTCAATTTCTTTCCCCTTCATGTTCTTCAATACCATGGCTGCAATTTTTGATTCATCACCTGAATCCTCTCCTAAGTCATGTTGAGTTGTAGCTGAAGTTTTCTACTTCCATTTGCTATTGTTATACTTGGGTCTCTTTTCAGGATGTAATTTCCAACAATTTTTCTCTTCATGGCCTTCTCTTGAACAATGCTTACAATCCAATTTTTGTCCCTCTTTTTTTACAGATGCATTCTTTTTTCCCTTACCTTCTGAGGTCTTCTCTTTGTTTTTTCCCTTGAAAGGTTTCTTCCTACTCTCATCAGTAATGTTTTTCCCTCTAGCTTCTAGATGTGTGGCCTGGACACAAACTTCATCTAGACTTGTAGGGTTAAACATGAGAATAGTATGTTTTAGGTAGCTATGTAAGCCTCCTATGTACTTGATAAAAGTACATTGGCCCTGCAAATGTACCCCTAATATGAGATCTCTTCTCCTAAATTCTTGGGTGTATTATTGTACATTTTTTCCTTTCAATTGTCTAGAAATTTTCCAGTTCATTATGGCTTTCTGCATGTGAGCTAATGGATAAAACTATTGTTTTATTGCAGTAATGAAATTAATCCATGATAAAATAATATTACCATGCTTTTTGATCTCCTCCTTTGTCTTGGCTTCCCACCAAACAAGAGCTTCACCTTCCATCCTCAATGAAGCTAGTTGGATTTTGGTATCATCATCATGAAGGTTATGAATTCTCAAATAGACCTCCAATTTCCTAATACAATTATCAAGCTTTTCTGCATTGACTTCACCATTAAACATTGGAAATTAAAACTTAACATCAAGTTTTAGAAAAGGACTTTACCAATATTCTTTGACTTGTTTGGCTGATGTACTGAAGATGAAGTAGAGCATGATGAGGATGTAGATGAGGGTGATGATGGTGACTTTCCACTGTCTCCATTTCCTCCATTACCCTTATTTGATTTATCTTCATCTTTTTGACCTCCCAATGATCCCTGACCTCCCTTGTGAAGTTTGGATCCTTATCCTTCTAGTCTCTCATTCCTTTCTTGATAAAGGACTCTCACCATTTCAGTCATGTCAAGAAATTCTTTCTTGAACACCCTTTCTTCTTCTTTTGGATCCACCTCTTCATGTATTTCTTCTTCTCCTGGAGGCATGCTTAATGCTACTTCTGCTTCTTTTGGAGGTGAACTAGGTGGTGGAGAATGTGGAAATCTTGCCCTCCTTTGATGTGGCTCACTTTGAGAACCTCTTGCTTCCACCAATTTGCCTTCTCCTCTCTTAAGCTTGAGCCTAGTAAGCATGAAAACCCTTGCAAATAGTTAAACAAATCTTTACACACAAAAACACCAGAGATTAAACTCTAGCTCTGATATCAACCTGATTTGAAAGGAGTGCATTAGTTTTAGGTGCTAAGTGTCCTTTCAATATTAAAAACATGTACAATTTGACTCCATTTGTTTGCTTAAGGAATAAGTATTTTAACCATGAAACATAGATGAATTTATGAGTTTTAAGCATGAAAATAAGCCTAAATAACATTGTATAGCAGTGTATAATAGAGAAATAACATCAAACATAAGTTTTACACAATAGGCATGATGAATTAGTTCACCCCTCCTAGGCTACATCTGCTGGTCCAACTCCTAATGGCATGTCCCTCTTTGTCATTATGCTCAAAATTTAAAATACATGTGTTTACAAGCCTCTAATGGTTATTTTCTCTGCACCAGTGGCTCCGGAATTCTCACATTAGTCTAGGTAGACTCTTGTTTCCCCCCAAATTGGTCGAGAATTGACCTCCCAAAGCCTTTTACCAATCTCAGCTAGAAAACCTCCACTAATTAACTGCAATTAGCTGTAGTTATTTTGGCAAAAATCTTGAAATTTAGGCCTCGTGCTAAAATCCAACCAGTATTAACCACCGCATTAACTTTGTGGTTAGGGGAGGGGTGGTCACAAGCCGACCCCCCTTACCCTGCGATCACGGTTTTAAACTCCACATATAAATGAGGCGTAAAACCCAGAACGGACGTGGTTACACCTAACCTTCGCCACTCCCGACGGAATTGACATGTGACCACATTCAAGTTTAATTACCGTCGAGTTAAGGTCATACAACCGTCGCAACAAATGTCATGACTGCGTGCATGTGATGAGTATCGGAGATAAAGCCGCGACGGAACCATCGGAGCAATGTTTGATAACCGTCAACAAACCACACGGTAACCGCACCATGTGAATAGGAGTATGATGTTACAGTTTGCAGGTGGAGACGGTAACAATTTTTGTCGTGATTTACGAAATCGTGATATGTGAACACTCTTTGGGGCCGCTGGCGGGTTGGGACCACCAGCGGTCCCCTCCCCCATATGCACACTTTGTAAAGCATAAATAGGTATGGTTCCCCTAATGGGTAAGCAACAAAGCATAGCGGAGATGGTGGAAACCTTTACAAGCGCGTTAGAGGTCACGGGGTCGAACCCCCTTGACCTCACAAAATTTTGGTCAACGGTCAAGGGGACATGTGGCAGCCTTCGGGCTAGCCATGTGTCACATGTCCAACGACCCAAATAAAACACATACATGTCCATCCAACGGTCCAGAAATAGCCACATGTCAAATTATGATTGGATTTGAGAAAAGGGAATATTCCCAGTATATGCCGCTTGCTGACTGTACCTGCATTCTGACTTGGCATCCCAGTCACTCCTATCACAAAAATTTTAGTTGTTTAGGAAAACGAACAAAATGCGATATCTTCCTCATACGACATCGGTTTTTCGAACCGTTTGCGGCACCATAATCGCAACGACGAGACCTCGGTCGCTCAGGTTTGGTACAATTTTGAGCACTTTCAATTTTGAGCAAAACACATGATCTCCTAATCATGCCACGAAGGACATGAAGGGTTACCCAACAATTTGTGTGGAGAGGTTTGGTCCAAATATCCACAAGCCCACAGACGCTACTGACGACCGCCCCAACAACCTGAAAGGGGAATGCTAGGAGACCAGAATCAAAGATAGAGAGGAGTAAAATACTACTCGGCCGAAAAACAAATATAAACAACCCTTTGACCATATAACAATTAAAGAGAGTAGGAATATGCAAACGAAGGAGGGAGAAGATACTGTGCTCGAACTGAAGAGACCCAGAAGGTAAACCCAACTCGACAGATCCACCATATCCGAGAAACACTTGCGAACACCAAGCCCTTGAGACATAATCAAAACCACCCCAGGAACCCTCGAGACAACACATGACGCACAAGATAGACCTCAGAGCTTGATTTAAAATGATGAACACAATTCTTAATTCAAAACCGATGAGAGAGACTACCTTGAACCAACATAACAAGAGAATGCAACTAGACAAAAAAAGGCCAACCCCAAATAGTGCCAATACGCAATTTTCCTCCGAGGAAAGAGTCGGGATCACAGGTGCTCGTTTGAAGGCCAATCTCTTGACAAGATAGAGCGGACCAGACTTCCATAGTGTTGCATCTCAGAGGCAAAACCCCAATGAGATTCCATGGTTGTTGTCGCCCACTCTGTCACCCTCCCTTTTGCCAAAATACGTCGCCCAAATTCCCAGCAACAACAATAAGTCTGCCACCTTGCTTAACATACCTGCAACACTGTCTAGAAGGGTTGCCCAGGAGGAGTATGGGGTAATGAAGGCATGTGTTAAATGCCGCATGTTCTCCGCGTGCTGGAGGGAGAAATCCCCAAGGCCCAGCCTAGCGTCATTTGATCACCCCATCAAGATTGGTTAATTATTAATTATTAAACATATGGTTAATTTTAATTATTTTTAATTAAAATGAATATCAAAATTTATAAAATAAACAAATATCAATCTAATGCTGAAAAATTCTGGAAACCTATATTTTAATATAAATTATTAAATATATGGTTAATTATTAATTATTAAATATATGGTTAATATTAATTATTTTTAATTAGAATAAATATCAAAATGAAATAAATAAATAAATATCATTTTATGTTTTAATATAAATTATTATATATATGGTTAATATTAATTATTTTATTACTCAATTATATATATATATATATATATATATATATATATTATTTTATTTTATTTATTTATTTATTTTTTTGATAAAAAGATGATGGGCTTTGTTAATTATAGCATTTGTTATTTTACTATTTATTACATAATTGTATGCCTATAAAACCATAATAACTTTTTCCCGATGTATATTATTATGTTGTCACACGGTTGTGGTTATATATAGGGATTGCATGATACTTGTGGGGCCTTTTTCGAGAGGTTTCGAGATTGATGTACTACCCATGCATGTAATTTTAGCTGATGATTATTCCCTTAGACATGTTATTGTTGGTGATGACCTTAGTGGCCTTTCTTAGGATATTATTACATGTGATAGTTAAATTAAGTTATTTTTATTGGCTTCTAACATTCTTAGTGTTATCAATTTATTTGGCTATGTTAATGTAGCACGAATGTACACATACACAAATGTCCATCAAATTACATCTGATATGGCAGATTCCTCCAAAAATGTTCGAAATGTAACAAGCTTTACTTATCCTTAGCCCACTTGTTGATTTTGAGAATATTTTGAAAATATATAAAAGAGACCTAAAAAATGACCTCACTCCTATTTTGGAATATTTTAGGAATTGTCAATCAAGTTCAACTATAGGGTTTAAGCATAAATATCCAAAATAAAAATGTCATGATGAATTTAATAAGTAAGAGATATCTTTATTATTGCAATAATATTTATGTATAATTTTAGTGGGCCTAATAGTTAGGAAATATGTGTTTTATGGTAGATAATTACAACTCCAAATAACAATGCCATGATGAATTTAACAAGTATTAGATATTTTTATTGTTGCACATAATATTTATGTATAATTTTAGTGGGCCTAATAGTTAGGAAATATGTGTTATATGATCAAAAGTTACAATTTCAAATTAAAAAAATAAAATAGAAGATATATATATATTTTTAAACTTTAATAATCAAATCACAATGTTAAAGTAAATCTTTGTCTGACAAAAAAATACACCAATTTAATATCTAACTTTACATTAACTTTAAAATTAATTTTTTATAAAAACAACAACAATTTGATCATTATTCCACTTCCAAAATAATAATAATAATAATAATTATTATTTATCAAGGAATTTTCGGCTAGGTGATCTTCTATCTCTTTGTCATCTTCTTTTTAACTTATCCCTATACCCGTGAGAGCGACCTCATATCCCTATCTCTCATTGCCTCCGCTGCAATCATTGAAAATTTGCAAACCTTTTGTCGAAATAAAGGTTGTTGGCTAAATTACTTATTTTTTCATTTCGGTACAATTAAATTATTAATTTTATTGATCATTCTTTTAGTAAATTAAAAAACTCACAAGGTAATTTAATTGTCATATATATAAAACAACATATTATATATATATATTTTGTTTTGTAAAATATATGGTATGGTAATATTAAATTAGTGGATATATATATATATATATATATATATATATTGTTTTGTAAAATATATGATATGGTAATATTAAATTAGTTATAGAAGTGGGGTTTTTTGTTTTTTATTTTTTTAATGTGTTAGGGACACTGGAGATTGATGGTCGTTGTGTCTATGGAAACTATTCAGGCAAATCCACTCGAGGAAATTATTAGGGCAAATCCACTCGAAACTATTTCAGGAAACACTCAAAATTATTCGGGCAAATCCACTCGAAACTATTTCAGGAAACACTCAAAATTATTCGGGCAAATCCACTCGAAGAGATCACTTCCTAGCCACTCATTAACAGAGCTTAACCCTAAAAGTGTCAAGGAGAATTGACCCTGCGACCTTCCATCAACAAGGTGCTTTAATGACAAAAACTTGACCAATTGAGCTAACACTTATAGCTAAATTAGCTATAGAAGTTGATAAAAGGAGGGGTTTTTTTTGTGGTCACCATTTTTTGGTAGTATCTCTATCTTAAGCTAGGGTTTCTATGCAATTCAGGTGTCAAATGGCTTTGAGAAACTCGTAGTGCCGCTTATAGTAGACTTTCTAGTGCCTCAACAATATTTTACTCTAATTATGATTTTATCAATTGAAACAAGCTAGGAGGGCCCATTCCTTGGGGGAATCTACTGTCAGTCATGCCACCTTGCTATCATGAATTAATTACAGATTCTTCAACTACTAAAAATTTAATGCCATGTAAAGGGAAAACTTCAAGATATGTTGCCCTCGCCACCCCCCCCAATCCTTTTTTTTTCTTTTTTCTTTCTGACGAAAGACTCTCCCTTACCCTCTCCCATCCATCTTGGGTCTGGCACGTTTCCTCCCTTGACAGTGTTGCATTACACTTGCTTGAAAGTTAGCCTTGATACACAAAATCCTCTCTTTGTGAACTCAAGCGCTAAGGGCATTAAGGGAAAGAAGAAATATGTTCGTGCTAAGAGAGATAAAGTAAAAATGGTTAGGGGTGAAGATGTTAAATTGGAGAATATCTATAATCTAATGGATAAAACTGCAATTGGTATATTTTACAAAAAAAACCATAGGAAAATGGATTGAAGACAATTGGATATAAAATTAGGTTATTGTCTGAAATTTCATATTTTTTCCAAACATTAGACAATTGGCCCCCCAATTAGGTTATTGCTCGAAATTTCATTTTTCGGTTAAAGGTTGGCTATGTTTCAATTTTAGAACTAGTGAGGAATTTATTTCTGTACTAAAGCATAATTGGAGCTAGGGTCCTTCTAGTCTAGTCCTCAAGGAATTAGAGGTTAGTTTCAACCCTAGGAGGGAGTTGATGCCTTCAATATCTATTTGGGTCATTCTTCCAAGACTCCCTCTTCTTTTCTAGCATTTGCAGATTTTGGAATTTATAGGGAATAAAACCAGGCAGTTCATCAAACTAGAACAAGACTAGGATACCAATCCAAATCACCATTGGGCATGGGTGCAAGTTGAAGTTGATTTGAAATAAGGTATGTTCGAAGAAATTGAGTTGGTTAGTGGCAACTTCTCTTGGACCTAGAAGATGAATTACTAGAGAATACCCTTTAGGTGTTATAGTTGTCATGAATTCAACCATATTTTGGTGCAGTGCAATAAACTTTCTTTCCATAAATTTTAAGGATGAATTTTTTTCTTAAAGTATAGAAACCTTAACGAATCTTACTAGTCCCTGATATGCAAACTGCACAAATTTTGGTGATATTTTTATTAAATATTAAAACTTCCATTGATTTTATATAGTCTCTGTCAAATTTTGAATTTTTTTACGATTAAATAATTTTATCCTATGAAATTTTAGCAAATAACATTTATTAAAAATGGAAATCAATGAATCTTTTTTTTTTTTTAAACATGAAAAATTAATCCATCTATGAAATTTATCCCATAAAAATTTCCCCATCTTCCCTAGAAAAAGAAAAAAATGGAAGATTATAGATTCTCTGAAGAATGTAAAGGTTATGAAGATGAGAGGCAGGGAGAAGACCTCCAGGATGGTAGCTTTCAGGGTAAAGAATCATGCCTAATGAAGAAAGACTCACTGAACCAATTCATTGCACCCAAAGGACTTGTGATTGATCCTTCCAATATGTTATAATTTCCTTCTAATTTTTATTTTTTAACAAAGGAATCCGACAAGCCACATCCAGTACTTGAATCCCTACAACTTGAATAGTCTTCCCTTGTACCCGACATCAATCATGTTTAATTCCCATCTTCCTCCAAGCTCCATATTCACCCTCCAAAAGAAGTTCCCCCCTTGGGAGTGAATTTCCAAACATTGATCCCTATAAATCAATCCAAGGTGATGTCAAGGATAGAGGATTTGGAAAAAGGAGGTACAATTGCTTCTCTCCTCCAATATCCTTACTTAGCTACTCAAAAGGTAGCATATTGAAGCCCTCTCTAAAGATCAAGTATCACCTTTTTTGTTGCTAGAAACCAAAAGAGGAAGGGGTAATTCCTAGAGGTTTAGCTATAGAAAAAAGTTATAGCTCAAAAAGCCACCCCATAGGGTCAATACGAAAAGCATATCCTTTACCAAGTCAGACTATTAAATTGTGATTGGTGAAACATCAAATAAATTAGTGCTATGTGGGATCAACGCTCCTGCATAACTATGGGAAGTGAAACAAAAGGCCTAGAATTTCTCCTACCTAATTGTGGGGATTGAAACTATAGGCCATCAACATCCTCTATGTAGTAGAGTTTTGAAACATTTGGAAAGTTCGACTATATAAGTTTAGATTCTGTCCAATTTAACAACTTTGATTAAAATAATCATTATTGGTTAAAATAAGCATTATTGATTAAAATAATCATTTATTTGGTCCAACTTACATCGCCTATGATATGGTCAAGAAAGTGTTTAGGTTCAATAAATGCCAAGCATGAGGAAAATCCATATAAACAAATCTCTTCACTAGTCACAGGGAGAAGAAATATAATAATGCCAGAATGTTGCCAGAATTGTGACAATGATAAACTTGCGCATGCTCATGCACACTATGAAAATTCAGCTAACCCCGAATCCTATTGCAGCAACTCGAATTAATTTTCCTAATTCTTAAATTAATTCTTAACAATTTATATATTGTTTACTACAAAAAATATTGAATCAATCACATTGTAACCTACACAAATAAACTGTGGAAGAAAAATAAACACTGGAAGAAATATATGCACACACACAAAATAACACAGTTATTTTTGGACCAATGTCCCCAGAAAAAACCAACTCAAGAAAATTGGTGCAGCAACTGAAGTTTTTATTAGTATGCAACAGTGAAATATCTGAGTACAACTAGATGCCCAAACTGGTAATCCTACAGAGAAAAACTAGCAAGAAAACCTGGTGAGGAAATTGCTCACTCCATAGTCGAATCTAAGCACTGACCTCAGCTTGAAATGGAGACGTCCAAATTGCCTCTGTGTAGTCTCTTCATCACCCTCACGCATTCTCTGCATTACCCAGTGGGGAAATTTGTCACCTTAAGCTGTCTCATTAGATGCTGATCGAGAAGATGACTCTCCTGGCCTCTGGACCATCTTCCCAGCTTATGACGCTGAATCACTACTCCTCCAACAATTACGCATTTCCCACTGAAGCTACTACCCTGCCACTATGTTAGCCTCACTACAGCTTGTCTGCCTCTCTGCAAATGAACTCACTGGATTTGGAATGCCTCCTCCGACTTTACTGTCTTTATCCCTCTCTCACTGATTTGACCTCACCGAGTCTCTCTCCGGAAACAAAACACTGCTACTTTGGAAATCGATTTCCCAGTAAAATCAAGCTGCGAAAGTGTCTCTTCTCCAAGACCCATCGACTTCTATTATAATCTTTCGTTGAAATTTCAACGACCAAGATTAGATCTTAATCAATGGCTAGGATTAAATTGAAATTGATCCAAGTAACTTTCTAGAAAATTCACACCATGACTTAATCATTTCTGATTAATTAATCATATTCTCTAATTTAAGACTTATGAAATATTCAAAAATTGACTAATAATATAATTAAGTCGTCTCTAGGTGGAATTTTGATAATAGATTTCTGGGTTTTTGAGATCTCATGTATTCTAGCCTCTCCAAAAAATTTCATGTCTAGAACACATTCGATGCTACAAAAACTAACACTCCCTCTTAGCGAGGAATGTGTTCTATTACTATTGTACCTCTCTGGGAGAAATACTTTGCTTCTACACCATCTCTTGTCAAGCTGTTGATGTCTGGCTACTGCTGCCCACAAACCTCTGTGCAACTTTGATATGTGTTGCATCTGTGCTACTACTGACCTTGTTGAATTGCTGCCAACACTGCATCTCCACTACAACTCCCTCTTATATGTTGTTTCTGCAACTGCAACATATACAAAAGAAAAATATCCAAAATACTGAACCAACTGTGTTCAGTATGATGCATCTGTCACCTGAGTCCTCACTACTACTAGCCTCTGTGCTGCCACTCAAGGCTCTACCCTTCTACTAAATCTACACTTTGCCAACTGGACTGCTGCCAACTCTACACCACGCTCCCCAACATTTGATTGCTACTAGTCTCTGCAAGTGTCACTTTAGCATCTAACTGCATTAAATACCACTGGTCCATCCTGTTACTGTATATTGTGGGCCCCCGTAGTTAGGTACTGATTCAAGAGGTCGACCTCCTCAAGAATCCTGCCCATCTGTAGCTCTTTGGGTCTATGAAACCAAGTCACCCCACCTCACTCCTGGAGGGATGTGTGCAATCATGGCGAAATATTCCTCCAACCTAGAGGATAACCTATCGATATCAGAAGAAGCTGTCTGCTAGTCCTTCTTCTCCTCCTTGTCCTTCTTACTGAGAGGACACTGAGAACTGTAGTGGCCTAGCTCACCACACTTGAAACACTTGACCTTTGAAAATTCCTTCTTCTTCCTACACTCCTCTTGTCCCTGACTGGTAACCTTTGATGTGAGGGCCACATTCTGCTCCTCCTTTTCTTGCTTCGATCCACTAATGCTGCTGCTTCCACTTATGGTGCTCTTCATTAGATCCCGCCTCAACTCCTCCTGTTGTAATTCTTCCCACATCTCGTCCCATTTTGGAAAGGTTCCTCAACCCAAAATACTTTAGATGAATACCTGCCACTCTTATGAGACAGAGTTGAGAGCTACTTGCACTAGCTCTGTGGTTTGTGGCGTTGACCCGACAACTGCCAACTCATCTTAGATCTCCTTAATCCTGGTAAGGAAAGGGCCTATGCACCCCCCTTTTTTGCATCTTGGTGAATCTTAGATTATCCTCCAAGTATATCTTCCACTGTTTGGAAGATCCCTGTTATAGCGTGGAAAGATTATCCCACATCTATTTGGTCGTTCCCCGGTCCGCTATGTGTGATACCACATGATCCCAAACTCTATCAAGGATCAATCTCTTTTCCTTCACCATCTCATTCTTGTTTTTCTTCAGCTGATATAAGTATGTGGGGATAGCTACCACGTTATCGATATATTATTTGAGATCATACTCATCTAGAAGGAAGGAAATCCTTGCCTTCCAAATCACATAGTTGGAAGCTCCATCGAACTTGTCTTGATCCCGCAACCCAACTAGACTGATGCCAACTCTACACCGCACTACCCATCATTTGATTGCTACTAGTCTCTACAACTATCACTCTAGCATTTGACTGTATTAATTATCACTGGTACATCCTGCTAATGTATATTGTGGGCCCCTGTAGCTAGGTACTGATTCAAGAGGTGGACCTCCTCAAGAATCCTGCCCATTTGTAGCTCTCTGGGGCTACGAAACCAAGTCACCCCACCTCACTCCTCGAGGGATGTGTGAAATCATGGCGAAGTATTCCTCCAACCTAGAGGACAACCTATAGATCTCGGATGAAGCTGCCTGTTGGTCCTGCTTCTCCTCGTCCTTTTTCCTGAGAGGACACTAAGAACTGTAGTGGCCTATCTCACCACACTTGAAACACTTGAACTTCGACAAGTCCTTCTTCTTCCTATGCTCCCCCTATCCCTGACTGGGAACCTTTGATGTGAGGGTGACATTCTTCTCCTCCTTTACCTGCTTTGATCCACTACTGCTACTGCTTCCACTTATGGTGTTCTTCATCAGATGCCGCCTCAAATCCTCATGTTGCAATTCTTCCCACATCCTGTCCCATCTTGGCAAGGTTTCTCTACCCAAAATACTTTAGATGAATACCCACCACTCTTATGAGACAGATTTGAGAACTACTTTCACTAGCTCTGTGGCTTGTGGCGTTGACCCGACAACTGCCAACTCATCTTAGATCTCCTTAATCTTGGTAAGGAAAGGGTCTATGCACTCCCATTTTGCATCTTGGTGCATCTTAGATTCTCCTCCAAGTACATCTTCCGCTGCTCGGAAGATCCCTATTATAGCGTGGAAATAGTATCCCACATCTATTTGGTCATTCCCCGGTCCACTATGTGTGATACCAGATGATCCCGAACTCCATCAAGGATCAATCTCTTTTCCTTCACCATCTCCTTCTTGTTTTGCTTCAGCTGATCTAAGTATGTGGGGATAGCTACCATGTTTTCGATATATGCTTTGAGATCATACTCATCTAGAAGGAAGGAAATCCTTGCCTTATAGATCACATAGTTGGAAGCTCCATCCAACTTGTCCTGATCCCAAAGCTCGATTGTGGCCATCTCAACAAAAAATTCTTAAAATCTCCTCTTCCCTTTTGCTCAGCTACTGCTGATATCTACGCACTCTCTTCTGGAGTGAGATACTCTTCCCAAAATGACAACTGATCTGCAAGGGAATAAAATATTCTTGAGACTAGAAGTTCCCTGAGGAAAATTTTCCCTTAGTGTGTGTTCTTCTTCCTCCCGATGCTATTTTTGCTGCTGCAAAAATATCGCGTCCAGCTAGAGATATGCTCTGCAAGAAAATTATGGCTACTCCCTCAGCCTCTGGAATTTATCGATCTAGAAAAATCGAGTTTTTCATTTGCTCTCTTAGAAAAATGGATTTTCCTCAAGAAATACGGCCTCTTGGCTAAGGAACTTCACTGCCCTCTTGGATTTCGAACTGATTCTCATGTTGAGAAACAAAACTCCTCTTTTCTTCTGCTACTGAGCTCTCCCCTTGAGTATATAATTCTCGTGACACGAAGTTTATTTCAGACTTATGAAAACTAACTTTCTCCTTCAACTAAACCTTAATGGATGAGATGGAGATTTGACTGCCCTTTTTAAGTGAAAACTGAAGACTTTTCATGGCATTTTTTACCCTAATTTGACCTATATGAGATGGAGTGACATGATTTTAGACCTATGAATGGACATGAAAAATGTGAAGGAGAAGCATATCATGATGGGACTCATTCAGTGATCAAAATTATTGCTGAAGACTAACTGTAAAAAGAAAAAAAATTGACTAAAGACCTAATGGAAAAATCTTAAAAGAGCTATCTTTGATCACTGAAAAACTGACTCTAACATTGGATCCAGCTGGGGATGGCATCTCCTTCATGAGGTGTCAAAAACACCGTATATCAGGTAGCCTTATCCATTAGGCTATGGAGTCTAGTGGACTTTGAAAAACTAAAACAAACTAAAAATTTTTGACTGAAAACAACTGACTTGACTCTGACTTGACAAAAGACTAAAACTTGAGAATTTTCTTTAAAAAGAACATGGACGATTTGCATAAGTGTTATGACCTTCTCCTCGGGCTTCAAACTTTTGCAACCATTCCCTTATTTTTTGAGCATCAAATTTAAACTGGTATATACAATGAAAGTGAATTTCTTTGTTAGGATTTCAAGAAATATAGTGCTTTAGAAACCTACCATGATAGGTCCTCCCAACACTTCTTGTCCTTCAAGATCTTCTAGCAAAAATGCGTTGTTTCCTTTGAATGCTACAATCTTGTAAGGTCCTTTCCATAGATTGTCAAATTTCCCATGCTTACCATTTTATTCATTTCTAGCATCCCATCTTAAAACAATATCTCCAATCTTGTAGTCATCAGCCTTTGTTTTTTTGTCAAAGATATTTTTAATTCTGTCATGTAGCTTTGAAGTATTGTTGAAAAATTCATCTCTTGATTGGTGCAAATGTATCATCTGGTTGATCCTTCTCTGAATGTCATTAGTCTTACTGCCAACCTCCTACAAAATATTCATTATTGGAACAACCGAATAAGTAGGGAAAACAATGTCAATTCCATAAACAAGCTGAATGGAGACATATTAATTGATCTTTTTGTGCTCACTCTATCAACCCAAAGAGTATTTGTAAGCTTCTTGTGCTGATTCTTTTTGTTTTCATGTAACATCTTCTTGATGATATTCACCAAAGACTTGTTAGATGATTCTGCAAGTCCATTCCCTTGAGGATAATATCTGGTGGAATGACAAAGTCTAATGTGATATTTATCACATAAATCAATCATCTTCATAGATTTGAAAGCAACTACATTATTAGTGATAATATTGTATGGACAACCAAATCTTGACAAAATATTATTTTCAAGAAACTGAAAGATAACATAATCAATTGCTTGCATAGTGGGAATAGCCTCAATCCATTTGGTAAAATAATCTATAGCAGTGAGAATCCATTTGTATTGAGTTGAAGATGGGGGATGAATTTCACCAACAATATCAAGTCCCCATTGTTGGAATGGTGCTTGGACTTCAATTGGTTTAAGAGGCAAAGGTAAAAGTTTCCTTTTTCCTTGAAATATCAGACACTCATGACAACTATTAACTATTTTATACACATCAAAAAACAAGTTGGTCCAGGAGAAACCTACTCTGAAGGTCTTATTTGATGTGGTTTTCCAATAAATATGGCCTTTACAATCACCCTCCTGGAAATCTGTTACAACTCTCTCAAATTCACCTTCAACTAAACAATTCAACAATATCCCTCCAGGATATTTCCAATATAAGACACCATTCAGAATGCAGTATTTCAGAGCTTTTAACTTCAGTGACCTTGATTTACTACTTGGCATGCCATGAGGAGGTTTCAAATGTTGCAGAATATATACAATATCAGCATACCAAGGAGATAAATAAAAGATCTCAGTTATCTCAAGTAATGTTTCAACAGTCTATTCATCAAACATTGTAGCAATGGAGTTTATATCTAAGGAATGAAGATTACTGCCATCAAATTTTCTAGGCCTTGTCCTTTTATCAATTTTGTGGGCTTAACTTCCAAATAATACTCTAGCAAGGTTGCAATCCATTTTCCTCTACAACCTTCTGGATCATTTTGTGTAAGTAATTCTTTAACAACAACATTTGGCACATAAGCAATGACATGGGAATGTAAATTTGATCCAAGTGAATATTTGTGGCCACCCGACTATTCCACTTAGGGCCCCACCATTGTCTCTTTCGATTTTTCAATTTCGGCACAACTTACTATTTTCAGTAGTTCTTCGGGTTCTGAACTTCCATAGCCATTTGGAGGCCCTAAACGACGCTTTTTGGGAAAACCAGGAGCAACACGGGTCCAGGGTATGATGTTACTCACATCAAAAGTTTTATTCCTCAGATATATCTTTCTAATGAGGTATGGTGTGTGTCAAAAAAATATCGTATGCCAAAGTTATGTCCTCGGGAAGTTGAAACACCAATTTACCCAAACGGGGCCCATAGTTTTGGTGCTTCATATCCTAGGGTTAGGGTTCTGGATGTTTATGGTTTTCCATTGTTTCTAAATAATAAATAGGCCCTCAAGCCTCATTGTAACACATTTCAGAGGCCTGTAGCCACCACATATCTTCTCAGAGATAAGTTACCAGCACCCTAGCTAGTTTATTTCCATTATGTCTATAAGCAAATTTCAGTTCTTTGATATAAATGAAATGAAGTTTTAATTCCATTGCATCTTTGTATTTATGGTTATATGTGTATTCTGTTCTGTTCCTGCATAAATCCGGATTAGTGGTATCAGAGAAGTCTACTTTTTCTAGATCCTTCTTTGCATGCCACCAACGAGGTCGGGGTATAAGGAGTTAGGGCTCGATCTGGTTGAACCTTTGCAAAATCAGCCTCGTAAACCCCGATGACCACCCATGGGGGACGGAAATAAAGATGAGGGAGTAGGAGATCCTATCAAAATATTGCTCGAGGAGGCCCTCGGAAAACAAAGGAACGCAATGATGAATTACTTTTCCCAAATCCTTCAACGACTGCCCACCGACGGTGCATCTGCATCCAACAGCCACTCTGGAGGCGCGAATCCCTTTAAGGTACAAGTAAACTTTGACATTCCCATATTTGAGGGAAAAATAGATGTAGATGCTATAGATAGATGGTTGAATATTAGAAGGATATTTCTCGGTTCATCACTTTTCCTATCGGGAGAAGATTATTTTTGCACTCCTCAAAGCTACCCCCCATGTCAAGGATTGGTGGGAAACCTATTGTGAAAAAAAGGACGAGATAGAACCATATCTATTCTTAGTTGTGCCCACTTGGAATTATTTTTGAGATGCCATCAAGGAACAATACTATCCTATGGGGAGCTATGAGGACAAGTACATACAATGGACCACGCTGTGGCAACAAAGGGATCAAGATGTGCATGAGCTGACGAATCTGTTCCATACCATGCACAAAAATTTTGGTGTCAAAGATTCGAAGAAACATTTGGTGATAAAGTATCACAGTTGTCTACATAGATACATTCAGGAGGAAATGGAGTTTCTCGACATCTCCTCGCTTGGTACGACATATCGGTATGCTGCCAAGATTGAGAAGAAATTCAAACAGAAGAAGCGAGACTTTGTTTCTGCGAATCAAAAGCAAGGGAAGGGTGCCCCCAAACCACAGAACAAAGGACAAAGCCAAGGCATGGCGGCCCAAGACAACTTGCCAAATCTGTAAGAATAGAACAAAACCACGAAGCCAAAGAACGACACGGGAAAATGGTGTGAGTTCCATAAGAGCTCCACTCACAACACAAGTGAGTGTCGGGCCAAGTAGTCGTTGGTGGCCGAGATGAGGGATTCTGAATTAGATGCATGCTCTGAATCTAAATTAGAACCTAACAAGGGGAATGACAAAAGGAAACAAATTATTGATGTGGAGCCCAACACCACTGTTGCCACTGTGAAGATCCAGAAGGAGGAACTGGAATATCCAGAGGAGGAGGAGCGTCTCTTCCACTCTCAGATGTGGGTAAAGGGTTTCCCGCTACAGGTCATTGTCAACAATGGGAGCCAAAAGAACCTCATTTCAGCAGATGCCATGAAGCGGTTGGGCTTTCCAACCACAACACACCCACATCCATACACCATCAAGTGGCTTCACCAAGGACGAGATCTTCGCGTTAGCAAACAGTTACACCTTCCCTACATAATCAAGCCCTTCACAGATGAGGTATTATGTGACATTGATCCTCTTGATGTTTGTGATGTATTATTAGACCAACCATACTTGTGGAAGCGACATGTGTATGAGTCTCGGCCTCACGCTATTATTGTTACTTTGGGAAATAAGCGGTACAGGATACTAGAGGTACCACCATCTTCCAATATCTCTTTGGTTATTGTAAAAAAATGCAGTAAGATCATTTCCAAATCCAGGAGATTTGTTTTCCTGATGATTCACCCCCAGGGAAAGAAGAAGACTGTGGCCACGACCTCTAGACAGGGCTCCTCTGCACGACAACAACAGATGGACAAGGTTATGGAGGAGTACGGGGACATATTCACCTCACCCACAGGGGTGCCTCTGCACTGTTAGGTCAAGCACCCCATTGATCTGACCCTAGGTGCGTCACTACCCAATGGACTGATCTATCAGTGATATGTTATGGAGAATGATGAAATAAAGAGGCAGATTCAGGAGCTGCTGCAGAAAGGTCACATCCGACCGAGTTCATCGCCCTGTGGGAGTCTAATCGTGTTGGTACAGAAGAAAGATGGGACTTGGAGACTCTGTATGGATTATCAGGTGCTGAACAAGGTAACTGTCTAGAATAGGTACCTGATCCCACAGATTGATGACCTTCTAGACCAACTCAAAGGGGTGAAATATTTCAGCAAGATCGACTTGAAGTTTGGGTATCACCAGGTACCAATTGAACCCTCCGATGTGTGGAATAATACCTTCAAAGCTAAGGAGGGCCTTTTCGAATGGTTGGTCATGCCCTTTAGGTTGACGAATGCTCTCACAACCTTCATGAGGTTAATGGAAGAAATCTTGGGGCCATTCACCAACTCATTTGTAGTGGTGTACTTGGATGACATTCTGATCTTTAGCCAGACTTGGGAAGAATACCTCCACCACATCCGACAAGTCCTCCAAACACTGCGGCAACACAAGTTGTGTTCCAATTTGGAGAAGTGAACTTTTGGCATGACCCAGGTTCAATATATGGGATACATTATTGATGAAAGGGGGGTGCATATGGATCCAACCAAGATCCAAGTCATTCAGGATTGGCCAGCCCCAACCACTCTAACAGAGCTTCGAAACTTTCTGGGTCTTGCTAATTTCTAACATAGGTTCGTGTTGGAATTATCTCATATCACTTGGACCTTGAGTCAAGTCACCAAGGGAGGAGCGAAAGAAAAATTATTTTGGTCGAAATCTCAACAGAAGGTGTTTGTAGAATTGAAACATCGCCTCTGTTTTGACCCAGTGCTCACATTACCAGACTTGCAACAACCATTTGAGATCGAGATAGATGCCTCTGACTATGCTATTGGGGTAGTTCTTACTCAATAGGGGCATCCAGTGGCATATCATAGTGAGACATTGTCTGACACAGTTCACAAGTATCCCACTTATTACAAAGAAATGTATTCCATTATGCAGGCTTGTCAAAAATGGAAGCATTACATTTTGAGGAAGGAAACAATCATCCACACAGACCATCGACCCCTGCAGTTCATACATACAGAAGAGAAGTTGTGGAACGATCTCCATTAGAAGTGGTCCACATATCTGCAACAATTTCATTTGAACATCAAGTACAAGAATGGTAGCACCAATAATGTTGCAAATTTCCTCAGTTGACCACCGATCATGGTGCTTGTTAACATTGGAAAATCATACAACAGAAGATGAAATTAATTAATTTCAAGCCTAAGGATTTACAGGGCAGGAACACATTATGGAATCAAGAAAGTATTTAAAATCTCTAAGGTTTTGATAAAATCAGATTTGAACTAGTCTTAAATGCTAAAATGCGCGCTTAATCCTTCGAGAAGAGCTCCTTCTATGCACCTTTTTGCCGTATAAGCGCGCATTCTAGGAAATGGAAAAATGTTGCTTTCTGGGACCACACAGAGCAAAGGACAGTTACTCCTTATATGAAGCCGCCTAAGGAAAACCACCAGTGCCTCCTTAGACACTATGTGAGCACACAAAGGAATATTTGGAGCACACAATGGAATCATACCTCTCCCTCGGGTCACCATCCATCATGTACCAAGGGAGGGAAGGAGGATTTGAAACTCCCCTATATAAAGCCACCAAGAGATGAAGAAATGGTGATCACATTGTTATGTTGGCTAAAGTTTCCCAAGCAACAACAGCAGTGTGTGACCCAGAGCTGGAGCTGAAGAGGACTCGATCGTTGGCCACCCAACAATCCTAGTCCACCACGGTAGAGAGAGAGGGAGACTGCATCAAAGGCAGGGCTTGGAAGGCAGCATCCTTGCATTGGGACCTAGAGCCATTGCCTAGGTGCCCTTTGGCAAGTGGGTAAAATTTCTTCTCCATTTCAAACGTTTAATAAGAAGATGCCTTTGAGCCATCGTTGGTATTATTATCATTTTGACTCTCTTTGATAGGTTCTATATATTTGTGTTTTAGTTTTAGTTTACTTTGAGCATACATTCACATAATTTTTTCACTGAATTGTGTGCTTTTGAGCTCCACCACTTTCTGCCTGTTACCAATAGTTTAAAGAGTAAACCACACTCTTTAAACTGGTGCCATTTCGTACACCCGTGTGACTAATCCACCACAACAGGACTGGCGACTCCATTGATGTGTTCCAAGTTTATGTGGTTGTGCCATCTTTTGCAGGAGACCCTTTGTCTATGCTGGAGTGGACCTGACAGTCCTCTGACCCATATTAAAGTCCTAGATTCACTGGAGTGACAGACTGAAGAAGGCAGCCCCTAATTTTTTTTACTTGTAGGATTTTTTCACGCAGTATTTCCTCACAGACGTGAGGGCGCGCGTTCAGCTCTGACCTGCGTGCAGGAAGGCGCACCTATCAAGGCTTTTTGCATGCAAATGGCAGAATGAGATTTTTTATCCCTATATTTTGCATTTTTCTACTTGTAGTGTGCTGGGAAGCCCCTAATGTATCTGCGAACACTTGTGCTGATACCCCATAGCTTCTGAGAACTCACTTTTTGTTGCTTTCTGTAGGCATAGAGTTAGTTTCTCTTTAAGTTGATTTTTTGCAAAAATCTTCACATAGTTTAAGTAGGGGGAAAATTAACCATTGCATTCTGAACAATTTATGTTTTTCTAAAAATTGGTATTCACACTTAGATTAACTAGTCCAAGTAAGTGGCCCAAGACCACACATGCATAAGCTAGTGTAGAAATTGTTTAGCTTAATTCAATTTTTGCATTTAGGAAATTGCGGGACTAGGATTGAATCGCCGATTAGAGAAAGTAATCTCTGCTACCTTTGCACCCTCCGGTGATCCTAGGCAAGCATATGAACGCTCTATTTTTTGCGATTCTCCATCTCCCTTTAGTTAGTCACATAGATTAACTAGGAAGATTTGAAAGCGGTCCATTATCCGCACACGTTTTCCATTTTGAGCCAGGAACAAGATAACATAGTTTAACTAGGGTTTTTTTGTAAAGGATCACCGATATCCAAATGTTCAAACTATGAGCTTGTTCACCTTATGCTCGCACACACTCACCCACTAAATGAAGAAAGCCACCTAAAACTAACTTAAACAAACTCACTAAATTCTCCCCACTGGGGCCACAAGAGAATTTATAGACTAAGTTAGGATTAGGGGGGTAGGCATCCAATAAGCCACCTTGAACACACTTCATATTGAAACAAATAAGTTGTGTATTTAGGGAGCTTCAAAATCCACCTATCAGCCCACGGAAAAGAAAACCCGAGCACAGCAGAGACCCGATTCAGAGGGGGTTAGGCTTAGGCGTAGTGCATGCGGTATCAGTTGGGGCTACCTGACCTGGCTGATACTAGGTATTGTTAGTTGACTACCAAGAATCCCAAGACTCGAACTCTCACGTGGGACAGTGGTTCTTAGTGGCAAAAAACTAGGGCATCCTTTAACTTATAGGTGACGGTGCAGGCAGGCGCTAGACCCTCTACCCTTACCTTGGTGGATTCTCTTCAGCTGACTGGGGGAGTCACCAACTCTTACGGGATGTTGTGCCAACACTCGCAAGAAATCTTCTCAAGGTCCAGTTAGTTTTGAGTGTGTGAGAATGCATAGGTCTTCTAGGATTTTGAGTATCATGTGCAAAAAAAACAAAAACCGTCTTTTTGCTTGATTAATCACATAGATTAAGTTAAAGGGAAAATCATTTTATTTTTGCTTTGTTTTATGTATGTGGCCATAATTTTTCTTTGACCTAGACTCTATCCCCTCAAATTTTTCCAAAACCTAACCTGGTCGACACCCAAACGGTCCCAATGGAACCTCGTCGATCCAGGCGTCTTTTGGACCTCCCCCCATTACAGGGAGGGGTTCCAGGTCTTTCACCATTTAGGTGTCAAATATGGAATGCTCCCACCATCATTGGTTCATACTTCATTAGAGCAACCATAGTTAGGAGCCCTAGTCGGTCTCCCAACACCACACCACACACCACTCCCCCCTCGACCCCTAGGGGGCAGAGGAGCGTGTCCCACTCGGGAAGCCAGTTGAACAGACATCAGGGTACGTCATAGACTAACCCTTGTTCTAACCAGAACTTCATGTCTTCTCACTTTTCCATGGCGTCAACCTCCCAACCTTCTTAGCTACATTAAATCTACCCGATTTAACCATGCTCACAAATGACCCCATTGCACACGATTCTTCATGGCCTCCCATTCCCACGAAGCTACCTTCAGATATACCAAAGTTCGAAGGCAAGCAAGCGGAAGACCCAGGTAATCATATAATGAACTTTCACCTATGGTTCTCATCGAATAGTATCATCGATGACACTATTCGATTGAGGCTATTTCAACACACTCTTACGGCAGTAGCTGCGAAATGGTATGTGGAGCAACCTCCTGCTTCACATGGAACCTTTAGCGCCCTCGCTACCGCATTCCTCACTTATTTTCAGATACCCATTCACCATGATTCGGGAATGGAGTTATTGACTCATTTTAGAAAAATCACCGGTGTCCATATCTCTGACCATCTTCATGAGTGGAGGCGTTGTTGCAGTTTATGCAAAGCTAAACTCGACGATCGGGTCCTCTTAGATTTATTCTTGAAAACTCTAACGGCAAAGATTTCAAAGGATGTGGCGTAGAAATACCGTGACATCAAAATAGGATGCAATCAGTAAATCGCAGAAGCTTGAACTGATTTATACGCAGTTAGGATACATTTAAAATATCATGCCTAACGCCCCGCGCCTGCAAACTTATCAAGAATTTCAAGGTGCGTCGAACTCTGTAGACGGACTAATTGGGTCAATGACCCAAGGGTACCTAGGCAGCAGTAGTCACAATCCCAGTTACAAACATAATTCTACCCAGAACATGTCTCAACCCAAATTTCAAAGTCATCACATGCTTCAGCAAGATTTGACTAGTATGGTGCAAGCGTATCACCAAGGAGGACCCTATCCTCCGGCTGAGGGGACCTAGTACGCAGGAGGAAACACTGATAGAAGAGCTCCCCCCCAACAGCCAGGTAAAAACAAGGGACATCGTTATGCTCAGTCCCAAATACACGACACACCTATGCAAACCAATGCACATGTGAACTTTGTGTAGCCGTCCCAAAATCAACCACACCAGTATAACCAAGAGAACTTCCCTCCTAACGTGGTTAAGAAAAAATCTAAAAACAAGCCCAAAGGGAACCCTAGACAGGGGGTAGCAACCAATAACGCCCACCACGATCCCAGGTTGGAGGTAACTCCAACCGGAATCAAAACCAGGAGCCAAGCAATGCCCAATGGCAAGGCAAAAGGCCACCTCTGTGAACAAACCATTCTTGTTCAATATGTGGTGAGTACGGGCACTATACTCACCATTGTCCCAATCTCCCCGACCTAAAAAATCTTTAGAGTAACTGAGGACAAGGATGATCTTCCCAGCAACCCGCTGTTATGCAAGAACCTTTCCCCACCAAGGGACGGTTAGCACTTAGCAACAAAACCCAGATGATTCTGGGAAAAACAACCATGAAATTTACATGACTAGGGAAGAAATGTTTTTCCAAACATGGAATCACAGTTACGACACCCCACCAGACTCCACTACGTCAGGGGCTAGTACTAGTGCGTCGAATGCACCTTTTACCATTTCAAAGATGCCTATAGAACCATTGCTAAAGATGGAAAAGGGACCTAATAGACGAGCAGGTAACTACTCTAAAGCGACCCATAATTATAGCATGGTGGATGATTTAGCTCAATCACCCGCTGCTATGTTTGCGTTGGAAGTACTGCAATGCCCAAAGCAACGGAAAGCCCTACTTTTCGCATTAGGCGCTATCGACCCTGCCGATACGCGCATGATGGCTTTTTATTTAGACAAAGCCACCCCTAGGCTTCCTTCCATGGTCGCATTCCAAATACTAGTATCGATACAGAATATCCCTATTCACTGATGTGTCATAGATGAGGGTGCAGCATCATGTCAAAAAACGTTTGGCAGAAGTTGGGTTCTCCCGAACTAAAACCCTCGGTCATAACGCTTCGAGCCTACGACGGTCGTCCATTGACCCCCGTCGGCCTCTACCAAAATGTCCCGGTTTGTTTAGCCAACAAGACGGTCCACATAGACATTGAAGTCTTGGATGCTCATTTAGATTAAAATATACTCCTTGGGTGGAGTTATATGTACGCCATGTCTGCCATAGCCTCTTCTGTCTTCCACATTATCATGTTCCCCCACGAGGATCACATCATTACTCTCGACCAATTGACGCATAGCGAGAAGCGTCCCCTAACCAAAAGGGATGTAATACTACCCTATGTAGATACAACCACAGATGGTCTTTCACGGTACCAAGAATATGGTCCTGGCCAATTGAAACCGTCGTCCGTCCTAGGGTCATTCCTAGGAGAACCTCCCATTATCCCTGAGGTATCACCCGACGCCATAGGGGCCCTGGTGTGCATGATGTCCACATCAAGCATCGAGGTCAGTCAGGACACAGACTCAAGCAGTAACGACATGGAGGCATCCTCCACGACAACCTCTCTAGCCTACGCTGCCTCCCAAACCCCTTTCCTCTATCCTCCAGCTAGCTTCGTCTCCTAGCAGGTTTTGGCAACACTGGTGTTACCCAACATATCGTTGGCATTCCCAGTTTGGTACCTCGTTCCCCCTTCTAGAATAGGAGCCACCAACTTTACTGCCATAGGGTTAAAGCCGCTCAGCCCTGAGGAGCCCCAACCAACCCAAGAAATGGTCGAGACCGCCCCTGCAAAGGAAGTTCCCATTGCAAAACCAATTATCATGGCCAAGAAAACCACAAACAGAGGAAAGAAGATGGTGACCTTCGCCATTCAAAGGGAATAACTAGTCTGCGCCATATGTAATGTTATAGGCCATCCTACCCACGTATGTCCAAAGCTGGACAAGTTAAAGCCACTCCTTGGCTCTGAAGCAGACGTCTCGATGCCGCGTTCCCGTAAAAAGGAACCTACCTCAAAAGGTAAAGGCAAACTGCTGCGTACCAATCACGCATGCTCTCCCTGTGGCACCTATGGGCACCATACCCACCATTGTCCAGAGATACCATGGTATAGGGACGCCTTACATGTGGTCGAGCGATCCTATCAAGAGGTTCCCTCCATCCTGTTGGTCAACGACGAGCCTCGCACCATCCTATACTTACAAGAGGAACATAGGATTGTAGAACGACCCCCAGTAATGCCCATTATACATTGTATGCTATGCGATGAACTTGGCCACTACCTTGAAGAGTGTGCAGCCCTGGAACTGATTCACATATGGTATCCAATCGAAAGGGTTTACCACGTAGGGCTATAGGCGGCGCAATTCACATGCCCGTTATGCACCAACAATCACCTTTTGGAGGAATGTCACTACATACCTCGCTTTCGGCTAGCCCTTGCTAGCTTCTGCTCAGCCATAGTATGTCTTTCCCAAGAAGACGATATGGATGTTGAGTCCACCGGCAGCTCCATCACCCAAGTAGATGAGATGAGCGGATCTATTATGTTCTTGACAGTCGAAGAATGATCAAGCAGGGAACCCATAGTTACCCCCAACGGTACTTCAAAACAACGACCAGCGTGTACGCTATGCAAAAATACAGACCATGTAGTCATCCATTGCCCCGATTTAGAAGCCTTCCGGCGCTGGTTCCCCATCAGGCCTCAAACTAAAGTCGACAAAACTTTCATATCAAGGATATTCTACCTAATATGTCAGGGTAATAATTACAAGCGACATTGTACTTATGCCTCACAGATTTTTCCCACTATCGACATGATTAATGCCATAGAGAAGAGACAGGACGATCTCTGGGAATGGCATAAAAATTACATCGCCAGATCAATGTCCCCACCCCCGCAACGGTGTGTCAAGCCTGACAAGACAGCACACCACCAAAGTGTAACCCTGGCCAAGCCTAGGATAAAATGCGGCCTATGTGATCTAAACAACCACTGAGTCAACTAATGCAGAGAACTCAAGCCCCTAGAAAATAGTCTCTGCATAGTGTCTTCTCTCCCCCAGAAACTTCTCTCCAATCAAGAGAATATCACATGCACTTATTGTCGAATTTTCTCACACTTTCACCATACGTTTAAGTGTATACATTTCCCCAAGCTGAGAGCGACACGAGTTGTGTTGAGTCTACACTCCACTAAAGAGGAAGAAAAGTCCAAGCCAACGATATGGAAATGGAGTCAAAAGACAACCTCATCTACGTCTGACCCTTTCCAAGCGTCCACATCAGGAACAACTAGTAGCATAGAATCACACACTATCTACTTCGTTGGCTCAATAACACCATGCACCATCTACACTAGCCTGGATCACGCACCAGAGATGTGCCCACTAATGGAAACATTTAGGCACCTATGTGGCAGGCACAATTTCCACCTACCGGAAATTGACTATCCTAGTGGGGAACCTAACTTTGAGCCCATACAGAATCCCATTACGGAGATTCTTCCCCCACCAAATGCCAATGATACAATCCATCATATAGGATTTGTATCCACTCATATTGTTGATAGGATTACTACCTCAACCTCATCCCAGGATTTCCATCATAGTCCTATCACAAAAAACCAAGGTACCTTGCACTTTTGCATTGATTTCCACAAAATCCAAAATTGGCATGCTGCCATTGAACTCCTTGATGACACCCAACCTCTAGAACAACGCCTAGTACAACTAGAGCTAGTTGACGAAAGTCAGCGACAATCATTGCGACACAATGAGGCCCATAAGAAAAGGGTGAAATCATCATTCGACCGCCACATCAACCCTCACTCATTTACTAAAGGAGAATTAGTCCTTCAATACAATGTCGCAAAAGAGGCCTTAGGACCAGGAAAGTTCGAAACCCTGTGGAAATGACCCTACATCATCAAACACTGCCTCCGACAGGGGGCATACATATTGATGGAATCAGACGGGAATGGCCTCACTATCCCCGTCAAAAACCTTTACCTCAATAAGTTCTACCGATAAGGGCCCCAAAGACCCTTCTCCTAGAGTGAAAGTACACAAAACCTAATCACCAAAATATTTTTGACCCGAAGACTTATGTAAAAAACACACTCAAAGTGCCAACATGGATCACCAAAATGAACCATATTTCGGATTTGCTGATGGAGCATCGCGATGGTCTCAAAACTTAGCTACAGCCACCTAGGTCATCTACCACCCCAATCCATCATCGCTGTGTTCAAATGGCGTGTGTATCGGATCAACAACAAACAATCAGGCGGAATATGACGCTGTCATTGGACATATGTATCTCGAATAAACCATCATCCATAAAAACCAAAAGCATAGATATCCATCAGCATAACACAAAATATATAAACCGAAATAAATAGCACACCATGTAGAGCCGCAAAAATATCTCTCATATATATCAAAAAATATGTGTATTTGAGTACAAAAAATAGTATTGCTGGCCCATTGGCCAGTCCGAAGATGAAAAAGTCTTCAAAAATAAGGGAAGCATACTCATAATGGGTGCTTTTCCTGTGTACAAAAATACTCTAGAGTGGTGCCCCCTCAAGAGGAGCAATTGGACCCACCAACGCTCCTGGTGCCACCACCGGAGCTGCTATCGCCACTGTAATCGCTAACCGACATAGAGCGGGTTGATAATCCCTCTCGCGGGCCATCACCATATCTAACCAAACCTCCTCGAAGTCATCCATAAAACCTCGAGCAAGCATACCCTGGGTCAAGCGGTCCACTCGACCCTGAAAGTTCTCAAGAGCGATCACCTGAGCCGTAAGTACTACAATGCACGCCTCAGCCGCATCTGCATGAGCTCGCTCGGCCGCAACCTCTGCTGTAGCCGAGCTGCTGCCCTCACCAGAAGGGCTAGCACCATCTCCACCAGGTCCACTGGCACCACTACTGAGTCCATTTGCATCACCTCCTCCTTGACCACCTCGAGGTCATAGCAGAGGGTCGTGACCCACATTAGGGGAATTTTGAGGTCTAAAATGGTCCTCCTAAGGAAATAATAAAATAATAGCTAAACCGATAAAATAATATTTATGAAGGGCAGCCCAATGGATGAGGCACAGGTCAGCCTCCCAGAGAATGCAAGTCTGAAGTTATTGATGCCTTCAAGAAGGCACCATCCCCAAGTGGAGCCACTGTTAGCCACCTATAAAATTTGTTATAACAAAAGGTGGCTAAAACTTTTTGGAGCCTTCAAGGAACAAATTTTATTGCTAAAAAGTGTTGGCTCTTGAAGACTCTTGAAGGCCTCATGCCTCTGTCCAAATCTTCACTGCTGTTCCCTTTTTTATATACTCAGAATTTCTGCTGTTTCCATAAGTGAAAATACTGCTGCATAATCATCATTTTTCCCCTTCCTCCACTCAAAACTAACCTTCATTTTCTCCCCTTTTTCTCCATAAAATTCCTCTACCTTTCATATTTTCCCTTCTCCCATTCGTGAAAGTCCTCTTTACATAGTTTAAAACTCATTTTTAAACTATACCGAAACCCCTAAATCCATTGAAAACTATGAAAAATTTCATAAAAAACAAGTTTTTATTACTATGGACTTAAGCCCCCTTGGGCTAAGTCCTAACCACTTCCCCACCATACGCTTTGGGGCTGGAAGCAAGCGCTGACCCTTTTCAGCGCTTATCACATCGCAAAAATCCAAGTGCGTAAGTCTTTTTTCCATGTTTAAAAATTTCCGATGTGATTAGCCCTTTGTTATAAATGCCCCGGGCATATTGTATTTCACGAAGACCAAAGGCCCCGCAGTCGAGCGCCAGCCTTTTCATATATATATATATATTCCGCCACCAAAACCTTTGTGTTATTAAATTTTTGAGTTTTCATATGTTATAAAGGGTTTTCTTCCCGTTCGCTTTAAAAAGCAATCCCCGACCATTGATCTTGGGCCGATCAAACAGACAGCGCTCAATCGCATCGCCCTCCCCGATCGCTCAATCGCATCGCATTTTTCGATCAGTACATTTGTTTGTCCCCTCCGATCAGCCATCCCTCCTATTAATTACCCACCGTTGATCTGATCCTCAGATCAATGGTCATCGCTCAATCGCATCACGAGTTTTCAGCGCTGTGCCATTTCTTTCCTCGCTGATTGAATGTCTTCGATTACATCCGGACCGTTCGTTTGATCTCATCTAACGGCCCACAATCGCTCCGATTATTAACCCTTCCTTCGCCCTTTTAACCCCTCCGATTCACTCTCCACCGTCGATCTGATCTGCAGATCGACGTCCAGCGCTTAATCGCATCGGCGTTTCCTTGTACATCGGCGCCATTTAAGTTTTTCCCCCGATTGGGATCCTCCAATTGGATCTGGACCGTCCACATGCCCAGATCAGACGGCCCCAGATCATTCCATCTTATTCTTCCCTACCCTCTCCTTTTTGTTTCCTCCTGGCTGATCTCCACCATTGGATGCTTCCATCCAACGGCTACGCTCCTCCCCACATCCTCTGCAGTAGTTAAACCCACAAACGCAGGATTTTTTAATTCTTTTCGTATTTTTGCAGGTTTGAATGGTTTGTTCTGTCATATTAACGAGAAAGCCGAAGGCTGGGAATGACGATTCCCTCGCCTTTGATTTATCAAAGGGAACCATTCACAGGGCTCTGCTCCACGTTTCGTCAATACTTCATGGGCATTGATGCCTTGAAGAGCCTTGCGCGGCCTGCACATCAAATGGAAACTGTGTTATTAAAACACACTTAAAAGAGTATCAGTGTTGAAGACAGAACATACCAGAACAGAAGATTGAAGACAGATTTGAGGATTACGGCTAAGATTGATTATCAAAAGCCTAATCCCCCAAATTAAAACACAGTTAAAAGAAAATCATAAGTGTTCAAAAGACATAAATGCCTCCACCACCACATCTGATGCGAATTGATTCCTCCCAGCTACCACGAAGCCACCTGTGCCTCAAAGCATTCAAACAGAGGCTGAAGTTATTGTTCGAAATCAGATATTCGCCTCAGGGTAGCCGGAGAAGTTAATTCTGCACATAAACTTAATGACAAAATATCTGCAGAGTTACTCCTACATAACACAAAGCCTCAAAAGTCAACAAAAGCTCCCACCGAGCTTAATTCATAAATGTAAATCAATTAATACAGTAACACACCTGTAAACTTCTCCATCGAGCCCCTCAAAGGCCGAGAAGTCATTACTCTGTATTAATTATCTTGAAAGATCTTTTATCAGATCTCACCTCCTCATTCTTCTATAAATACCTCTGTAGAAGATGAGAAATTGTTGGTTGATCACTAGTTGTAATACTGAAACTCTC
Source organism: Pinus albicaulis (assembly GCA_034641835.2). Classification (NCBI taxonomy): domain Eukaryota; kingdom Viridiplantae; phylum Streptophyta; class Pinopsida; order Pinales; family Pinaceae; genus Pinus; species Pinus albicaulis. The sequence goes on along the minus strand of CM076577.1, from coordinate 1,148,715,050 downwards.
TGAAATAATACATAGTCTATTGAAGTTGAAGAAGAAACTGAAGTCTTGGAAGCCTTGATGATGTTGTTGCATGCTTGTTCCTGAGAAGGCTCTATCATTGGATCCATGAGCTTGGCTGTTGGTGAAGTATTTTGAATTGTTTAATTTTTTCTTCTGTTTTCATTCTGTTCCATAATTTCTTACTACAGTAGGTTGAAAGTTTTAGGCTAAGAAATGACTCTTGGAAGCACCTTAGACCTGTTCATCCTTCATTGTTTCATGTTTTCTTCTGCTGAAGTATTTTAGAGTCTTTAACCTCTCTCTTTAGTCTTCATGCTTGTTTATTTCCTTAATAGTTCGAACAGTTGGTTTCAGCATGAATTATGGTTCTCCTTGCTTGTCTGTTGCCACTTAAAGACTGTTATTGAAGTCTCCCTTCGAAGTTCTTTTGCTTATAGTAAGTCAAGGAGGTCTGTTCTTGCCCCTTGTCCTTGCTTGAACAATTGGCTTAAAGGTCTTTATAGTTGTGATCATAGATGTATTTAGGTGTTCCCTCTTCTATGATCGTAATTATCAGTGAATCTTTTATGTTTTCGAAGTCATTTGAAATAAAATCTTTGAGGAAATAGGGTGTTCCCCGAATCTTAGGTTTCATTTCAAAAGTTGTTTTGAAATCATTGTTTGCTTAAAGGTGTGATTTGTAGAATTCATGGTTAGCCCTGTCTATCAAAAAGCTATTTATTGTTCAACCTATTTTTTCAAATTCCCTTTGTTGAGAATTAAACTTCTCTTTCCAAATCATTGATGTCCATCTCATTTCAAAAACCAAAGGATGCTGTGGCCAAGTTAGATTTTCCCTCTGATATCCCATATCCATTGATAAGTTTGTCGTGACCTCTTTTTGACTCCATTGCCCAATGAACCAGATGTTTCTCCATTCTATATATATTTCCTAGGCCTTTCATGTTCTGTTGTATCAATCCAACCAAACAAACAAACAAACACCTACACTTAATAACTAGTCTAAAATCCATATTCTAAGCACACAAGATAAACCTTTGCAAACAAACATTTGAGAGATCCCTCTCTGAGAACAGGAGGACTAGATCCTAGGACTCTAAATATTGGTTCTGGTGTTGCCTTGTATTTTGATTTTCCAAACTATCAAAACACAGGACACCAACAAAACGTATCAAGTCCTAGCTTTCATGAAAGTCACCTTGGCACTCATATACCAACCAGGGAAAAGGGAATTGATCATTCTAGTGCAACCCTTCCTAGGCTCATCAGCAACCATACAACCAGGAGAATTATGATAATCCTCCAAATGCTGCAAAAAGAAGCCGAGGAACAAACAAAAGGGAGATCCTGGACAGGGGGTAGTAATTGGCAATGCCCCCCATGATCTCAGCCTGGTGGAAACCCCAACTAAAATCAAAAGGACCCAAGTAACAACTCCCAAGGGAAAATTGGAGCTTAGAGTATCTGATCACCAGACCGAAAGCAACACTGTGATCAACACTCCATAGCAAACAGAGGCGATGCCACACATTTGCACTCCTGAAAAAATAAATTTTCAGCGCCGGCAGGTATGCCTTCTCTCATCTTCCTTTTTAACAGCTCATGCCTTTCAATAATATTTGATGAAAAGAAGATGATTTCACTTGAGGTTGTTTTTTTTGCAGGAAAAGCTTGCAAAACCATTCACAACACCATCTACTGAAAGTTCCAGAGCAGGTATCATTCTACCCCCAACATGATAGAGTCCTAGAGGACTTTGCATATCCTGACATCATTTCTCCATCAGAAATAAACCATAGGGTCTTCATATCCGACCATGTTTATCATCACCCCATCTCGCAAATGATAAACATTTGCATTGGTTGGTAGAGCCTCCCCTCCATGGCTCTCGTCACCCAAAGTAGACCATATATCACAGCACAAGTGACACATGGCCATACCATTTTAGTCCAGGAAGCACCTCATGCCCATCCATCTATCATGCATAAGGTCAAGTTTACCATTCAAACTCAAAACCTCCTTCTCGGACGACCAGGTTGTACAAGCAGATTGAAAGCGCACCTCCGCGCATCGCATTTGGCCCACCATACCTCCATCAACATAATCCCATCTGCGACATTTCTTCATCTGCTTCATCAACTCCGCACATGAGACCAACCAATGGGACCCCCACCCTCAGCAAAACATCGTCCTCATACCTTCAGTGAGCGACCCCTTTTTCATGCTTTGGTGTACCCATCTCTATGTTTTGTACAAATGAAACCTCATTATTATATTCTTTTGGTAAGTGTACAAAGACTGGAAATGATGCCCTTCGCCGCTTCTCCCTCATATTTCATCTTTTCCCCCATGGAAACAGTCCCTCATTCCCCTTGGTTGGAGTATTTCACCCCCACGCACGCACCATCATGACATTCATAGCTGATTCACACCCGCCTTGGAGATCCTACCGACTCCAGGGATTTTTCCCTTCAGAAAGAACTATGATTGTCGCCAAGCTGCTAAAGTATACTCCGACCTCGGGCCACTAAATCCCCATCATCCGTTTTCAGTCACTTCTCACCAACATGCCTATGTTAAAACCATCACACATAAGTCCCCGACCCCTCAGGTTGGCGACCCATGGTTCAGTTAAGGCTTCCTTTTTGTCGACCTCGACACCTCTTTTCAGGAAGCAGTACCTTGGATCACCCCTCCCCACGCAAAGGGGTATCCTCGAGTGGCACTGTGGGAGACATCACTATCCATAGAGGTCATCGATCCTCTTGACATTTGAATACAACAAAAGCTTTCATGTCATGATGGTATCGTACCTTATAACCATTGCACTTTGATTAGATTCGTCGAAGACCCATGCCTCCATAAGCGTCTCTGACAACAATGCTTACACGGGAGGGTCCCAACCAGTACATACGCGTACATTGCACAGTGATATGCCATACCAAGACTACGCATATGGGTACCACATTCCACATGTAGTCAAAGAAAAAATTCCCCTGAGGGCATCAACATTCGTCGTCAACAACCACCAGCATCACTACCACAGTAGTGACACAAACAACACATGTATCTGTCAATTTTGTTTAACTAGCCATAGCATCACGAGCATGGGACATGCCCGCCTCATTGAAATTTTGTATATATGTTGTATATTTTGTTTGCTTGCAGGTGGTCTCTTAGGCCATGGTTATCTCAGAAATGGTGCAAGGTGTTGTCAATTCCAAAATTCACGCAGGCCTCTCTCTCTCTCTCTGCGTACGTTACAGAAAAGAAACTATAATGTATTTTGGCTATACAGTTCTTCCTAGACCTCACACATTAGGGGGAAACTGTTAACACTGGAAAATCGTACAGCAGAAGAGGACATTAATTAATGTCAAGCCTAAGGATTTACAGGGTAGAAACACATTATGGAATCAAGAAGTATTTAAAATCTCTAAGGTTTTGAGAAAATCATATTTGAACTAGTCTTAAATGCTACAATGTGCGCTTAATCCTTCGAGAAGAGCACCTTCTGCACGTCTTTTTTCCCGATAAGTGCACATCCCTGGAAATAGAAAAAATTCTCTTTCCGGGACCACACCAAGCAAAGGACAAGTGATTTCACACGCTTGGAGCTGCCCAAGGACAACCACCAACGCCTCCTTAGACACTATGTGAGCACACAATGGAATATTTGGAGCACACAATGGAATCATACCTATCCCTTGGGTCACCATCCACTATTTACCAAGGGAGGGGAGGAGGATTTGAAACTCCCCTATATAAAGCCACCAAGAGATGAAGAAAGGGTGATCACATTGTTATGTTGGCCAAAGTTTCCCAAGCAACACCAGCAGTGTGTGACCCAGAGCTGGAGCTAAAGAGGACTCGATCATTGGCCACCCACATCCTAGTCCACCACAACAGAGAGAGAGAGGGATACTGCATCAGAGGCAGAGCTTGGAAGGCAACATCCTTGCATTGGGACCTAAAGCCATTGCCTAGGGGCCCTTTGGAAAGTGGGTTAAATTTCTTCTCCATATCAAACGTTTAATAAGAAGAGGCCATTGAGCCATCGTTTGCATTATTATTGTTTTGACTCTCTTTATAGCTTCTGTATATTTGTGTTTTAGTTTTATTTTAACCATAGGATACTTTAGCATACTGTTTCCACTAAATTTTATGCTTTTGAGCTCCCCCACTTTCTGCCTGTTACCAATAGTTTAAAGAGTAGACCACACTCTTTAAGCTGGTGCGATTTCGTACACTCGTGCGACTAATCCACCACAACACCAGGCTACCATAATTCCTTATAGAATGGATGAATAAGTGCAGTTGGAAACCAAATAGGAAAGATACCTAAACGTCCAGGTGCTAATGGTGTGGATGGGCAAGATGAAAGGATTAGTGAGAGAATAAGGTCTAAGGTGATGAATAGATGAAGAATGATGCAAGAAGGTTGCAAAAAATGTTATGGCATTGGCGGGACAAGGAAGATGAAAAATGAAATATGATTAAAAGATTATGAGAAATTGTAGTAAACCTCGGGAATGGAAAAAATCTATCCCCGACAATGACACCAACAAATGCTGTCCCCCGGATTGTATAGGCACCGTGAAAACCGCTCAGGGCGGGGGTTGTCACTCTGATCCCCGCCCACTCCATTCTAGCTGTATCCCAACAACAGGCTAGGCGGGATAGTCCCTATGGAATGAGGTGAAGGAAAATAGGCTGGGAACCAAATTATTTGGGAGACACAGATGAGTGGTCTAGCTACTTGGTTAAATTTAGCAAGATTAATGATTAGATTAGATTTCATAAGTATGAGACCAATGCCTTATGGAGTCATAATTCTTTCTTAATGTAAATTAATACCAAGTAACCAGATGAACACCTTCCACTTAGATGATTTAATAGCTTATATGATGTGCAATTCCTAGAATATATGTGTGATGCAATGATCTTAGTTATTTTTAATTATATGCCTAGTCTACATGTAACCTTCCCTTAACTATTTTGAAGCTGGGCTCCAAGGTAGGTTGTAGGAAGGAGGCCAACATGAAGCAAGCTAGGGCTTGATTAATGATACCTTGTGTTGTGCTCCTATCACCCTTGTTCCTCCAATGCTGCAAAGACTGTGGCTCTGATTATTGCAAGGTCTCTGTGTTAACCACCGAAGAGTTGCCAAGCCCCTCAAGCTAGGTGAGAAGGGTTTCCCTAGATCTCTATCAACCTATATTATTCTAGGAGGTAATATTTAATGAAAGCTAGACCTATTATGCAATGATATTGAGTGAAATCACTTGAGTTAAGATTTCTTAAGCTATTCAAGTACTTGGTATGAATTATCTTGTTTCAAGAGTACTTAACAATGATATAACAATCTTAAGCAAGATAAATGCCAAAAGATACAAGTGCAAGCTTCAAATATAGGTCAATTCACAAGATGTTTAACCACTTCATACAAACTAGAGAACTTATCAACCAATTATCATCAACACAAGATGTAATGCAAATTGAATCTTAGAGGCTCAAGTTAACTCTATTCATCAACAATATTAGCCTCATATTTTGGAGTGTTTTCGAGTGCAAACTCAAAATTTTTTTGTGGCCGAGATGAGATAAGAAAATTTCAGATTTCTGACAACTTTCAACAACAATGCTTCAAAAATTTCAAAATTTATTAGTGTCATGACAACAGTAAGAAAATCACTTCAAACTATGAAATTTTCCCAACACATGAAGCATAAAATTTCCCAATGATTATCAAATGTAAATTTACTTGTTTAGCCCACTCTATGATGATGTATTCAGTGATATATCAGATGTAAAGTAAGTTATTACAACAATAAATAAACCAACAGATCAACAAGCGAGTGATGCTACAACCAATGCCTAATATGCCCAAAAATAGGAAAAATTCACTGAAACTGAAAAATTCAAATTTTTAGCCCTCTTTAAGATGTGTGATTTAGAAATTGCATATTTGATTTAATAATTTATGTAGTAAATACCAGAAAACATAAAATCAGATCTAGGCTACATCTAAGATCCCCAAGTGTCCAAAATTTAGGAAAATTGATATTTTACAATTTTAAGTGATTTTGACCAAGTTATAAGTGATTTTAGGGCCTAATTATCACTTTTATCACTGTTGTAACAAAATAGATCCAAAATGAGGGTATAGAGATCAAACCCTAGGCCCAAGACCTTGTAGATACACTTTCCCAAGTTTCTCAAAAGCTTAGGATGAAGATGCCACCTGAAAATCAAATATTTAGAGTTGAAAAACTTGCAAAACCACCAAGTAGTAAGTCTTGAAAATTTCAGATATGGAACTAGGGAAAAATAGCGTAGAAAAGGGCAAGGAGGGCCAATTCTAGGCCAAGCAAGGCCAACGTTAAAGAGGACGATAGGGGGGTAGATCAGTTGCCAAAGAGGCAAGATGAGGCCAAAAAGAAGAAACACTAGAGGAGGAGGGCTACTAAAGGATGGAAGCTGGGTTTTTAAGGGTAGATGGCTAGGGTCTAAGGGCTAAAAATCCCATGAATTTCCCTAAGGCAATGGTCTAGGGTATCATAAGGAGGCTAAGTCTCCTTAAGCCCACGACCAGGCCAATTAAGGCCTTAAATATTTTGCACAAGGGGTAGGAGGTGAGGCCGAGGCCTTTAGGGCTCATAGCCTGCCCTAGAAGGGTCAGAAAGAATGATGCAGGGGCCCAAATGGTTGACACAGGGGCCATAGAGGCTATCATAGGGACAAGGGAGGCCAGATCCGGGCCCGGGAGGTCTAAAAATTGAAACCCTTGCTTCATAATTTTTTTTCTCCTCCGGATCTGAATTTTGCTTCAAAATATTCAATGGGTAGCCCTGCAAAATTTCCTAGAGACTAGATCTTACCCTCAATGGCCTAGATCTAGCTCTTCTTCCACTTGATCTTTTGATTCAACCTGCAAAAATGAAAAAAAAGCACCCAAACCCAAAATATATACAAACACTATAAAAAAGCCCAAAACCCAAGTTAGCAAAAATAATTTACAAATTATATTTTCAAAATTATTTACAATATCTACAAATATTCATGGGTTTTGAAAAATTAAAAAATTTGAGAAAATATTTTTATGGCTTTTTCTTTCATGAATGGCTAAAAACACTTTAGAAACCCAATGCACACTATAGCCTTAGCGAAGATTTAATCCACCAAAAAATTATTTGGGATTCAAGTAAAATTATTCCTAGCCAAGTTTGTGAATTTGGAGGCCAAGGACTCAAGTACCTGTGAGCACTATGTATTTAAAAATAATATGTAATCATATAGAGAATCAAACCACCTAATATTAGCTCAAAGCTATCAATAATACGATTTTATCTCTATTCAATGAAAACAAATCTTACCATTATTCAACACAACATAGGAAAGCCCGTAGTCAGTAAATACCACAAATCAATAAGCATGGAACGTCTTAAGTTGCACCCCAAAGTCTTTATTATGATAGAAAAAATAGTTCTCAACAGGACAATAGTTTACACACATGCTTCAACAAAAATTTTAGCCAGAGATCAACATAATAGAGACTCAAATATTTCTCTAATTTATAGATAAATCTTCCAAGTGGAAAAATAACGGCTAGTTTCTTTGATCCTTGTCAAAATAATCTCGGTTGTTGATAAATACTTGAAGATATTTTAATCTTAGCCTTTGAATTTTTATTTTTGAGGAATTTTCAAATTTATCGGGACAATAATTTACAAAGATGCTTCAACAACAATTTTCTAGCCAGAGATCAACATACTAGAGACTCAAATGTCTTTCTAATTTATAGATAAATCCTCCAAGTGGAAAAATAATGACTAGTTTCTTTGATCCTTGTCAAAATAATCTCGACCGTTGATAAATGCTTGAATATATTTTAATCTTAGCTGTTAAATTTTTATTTTTGAGGAATTTTCGAATTTATCATTTAATTCCATTTTTATTAGCTCAAAATTAATTATTTTGTGCTAATTTTCTCAAAAAATTGACTTTGACTTAACCACTAAGGTTCGAGGGTCCAAATTTTTTAATATTCTATTAGTGGAGGACCTTAAAAAATAACTCTTTTAAGACCCACAAATTTTTCTACTTGGAGAACTAATTTTCCTAAAACATTTTAATTTGATTCTATTTAATTAATTTTCTGGCTTAATATTTAATTTTATTTTGCCAGAAAAATTAATTAATTGACACTTGAGGGGATTTAATGATTTTTTCACCTCTAATACATAATTTTTTTATATTTACAACTATCAAATGGTGAATACACATTTGGCATAGACCCTCAAGACACATACCCAATTCTGCGACAAAACATGATCTAGTAGAACAAGTGATTTGTAATAAAACAATTTAGCCAACTAGCTTAAATTATTCCCAAATCAATTTTACATTAGACTCACCTAAGATTTTGACGAAGAATCCCACCCTAGATTTGGGGTGAGGCTGGAGGGAAAAACTCTGCCGACCATCCATGTTTAGAAACACAAATGAGTCAGTGAGACAAAAAACCTTCTAGGATGAAACTTTTTGCTGAAATAATAGGCTTACCTAGGTTGTTACATACATTTAACGATCCTGATAGTGTCATTTACATTACATAACTTGCATAATGGGTTGAAAATGACACATTGAATGCTGACATATGATCCTATCTTGTTGAAAAAATTTGGCACTTCTGCTTCCTTGGAACTTTGACAAATAATGTGCAACAAACATCATAGAAAATTTGGCTTCAAGGGAGTTTGAAGGGACACCTTTGTGGCTAAGTTGTTTGAATTGAGCCTATGGTAGACCTTACTATAATGGGAGATCTGTGGAAGAAATTATTTTGGTGAAAGGAAAGGGCAAACAATTCAAAGATAAATACCTAGAAATTCAATGGGTGGAGTTTTGACTTATGGAATCTCAAAACGTACGATTTTTAGGTGGAAAAAGATTAGTGGACTGTTGTGGATATGAGTTCTACACTAATGAGGATGTCAACAAAATATTGGATCAATTTGGATCGAAAGGCAAGAGCACAATATAATTTTGTTTCTCATATTTAGTATTACTGAGTGTTTCAGTGGAAGCTACAAGAAAGGATTTGTGGAAAAAGATAGGGGATTTGTATCAGCCTAAGTCCTTGGTCAAAAAATTGTTCTTGTTGTCGTTCAAATTGTACACGCACTATGAAAACGATTCAGGTTAGGCGCTGTCACCCTAATCCCCAACCTCTTTGTTCTAGTTGTCTTCCAATAACAGGCTATGGGAGGTATAACCTATGAAAATGAGACAACAAAGAAAAAGTTGGGAACCAACGAGTCCGAGAGACACAATTGAGTGGTCTAGCTACCTGGTTAAATTTAGCAAGATTTTAAGTATTATATTAAATTCATATTTGAAACCAGTGCCTTATGGAGTTGAAACTCTTGCTTATTGAATTAAGTCCAGGTAACCGAATGGACAACTGCTGCTTGGAGCTTCACTAACTTATATGAAATGTGAATCCTAGGACCTAGGTGGGATGCAAAGATCTTGGTTATTTTTAATTAAATTCCTAATCTAAGTGTGAACTTCCATTAACTATTTTGAAGCTAGGATCCAAGGTAGGTTGTGGGAAGGATTCCAATAGGAAGCAAGCAAGGGCTTGATTAATGATACTTTATGTTAGGCTCCTATCACCTAGTGCTTTTGGTGCTGTAGAGACTATGGCTCTGAAAACTGCAAGATCACCATGTTAACCACCAAAGAGTTACTAAGCCCCTCAAGCTATATGAGAAGGGTGGCCTTAGAAGTCTATCAACCAGACTTATTCCTGGAGGTAAGTTAATAAATGAAACTAAAATTAGGATGCAATTCAAGGTGGATTGAGTGAATCTTAAGTTAACATTTTCTCAATGATTAAGTACTTAGGATATAATATTTAGTTAAGGAGACAAGTACTTGATAATGATATTCAAGAGACAATCTTAACCATAGGGAGACACTGCGAAATGATACGAATGCCAACAAGATACAAGATGTATGCTCTAAAAGAAATATTGAAAATATGCCAAATATTCACAATAACCATAAGCCAATGATTGCAAAAGAGACAAGATCACTTATCCACTAAGAAAAATGATCCAATGATTCCTTTTATAAGGTTAGCAAATTTCTTTAGACAATTAGAAGCCCCAAAAAATGATACCAATTATATTTCCCAATTCCAATGATTTCAGACACTTAAGAGAGAAAGCTACCTTAATTATAATTGATAAAGACAATTAGAACAAGATGCCTAAAACTTTCCTCTTTCTTTAGTTGAGGCTATTCAAAGCAGCAAGCATACAAGGAGAAAAACCACTTATGTTTTTGATTCAGGTCAAGCCTTAAATGCTTATTTTAGAAATGAACAATCACAAAAATTTTGTGAAAAATGCTAAACAAATGATTGCCCACGTATGGAAATGTTTTGTTTATATGTTAAGGAACTTATTTGTTAAATTTGTGCTAATTTTATGAAAAAAATTTCCACTGTTATATGGATCATACCTCTGCAAGTTTAAGATCAGTCAACATTTGTAATAAGATCAATCCTCCAACAACCAAGATTAGTTACCCAGATAGCAAGGAAAGAAAGCCAAATGCTTATGATTATTGTGTGATGATTCCTTAGTGTTTTAGGGATTATTATTATGTATTATATTTGTGATTAGGGTATGTGATGAATGTTTCAGATATTAAGTGATATATAGTCAAAAAAAGGACACAATGGAGAACAATAAGGCTTTTAAGGCCTACAAATTTTCCTTAAGGGATGATATACCAAGATAGGCACCCAAATCACAGTAAAAAAACTTGAAACAAGTGCTTAATTAATTTCCAAATCCTCATGTTTATCCTGCAATCGAAATAAATATTAGCCCAAGTCTAAAACTAATGCAATCTTACCTCCAGATTGGTCTACGACTAGGATTAAAGAGGCCTCTAGGCCTACGGTTAGGCCTAGAGAGCTAGTTAATGAATGAGAAAATTCCCCCAAGTCAAAACAAAAGAAGAAAACCCTCTCACAGTGACATATAGGACTGTAACAAGAGTTGTTAGTCTACTAATGGATCAGAGATTATAATTACCAATTTTGAACAATAGATTGATACAAAAATTTAGCAAAACCTTTGATTAGCCCAACAAGAGAAGGGAATTAGTCCATAAATCAGATACAATGATTTAATCAACCTCTAGTGCTCTGCGTCCAAGGTACATGATTTTTTTAGGGCCTGCGTTAAAGCTACAAGAGCCGAACAAAGTCTGTGCCTAGGGTTTCTTTCCCTCTTGGGATAGTAGGTGAAGAAGATAACCCCTTAGACCTTGTGTTAGGGCTAATTTGGAAAAATAAGGCCTCCTACCAAAGCCTCACCAGCCCTAGAATCCTTGTGATGACCTAACAAGACTAGAGACCAATCTTCAAAGATCTGTGATGGATTTGCAAAAAAGTGTTAGATTTGATGCCAAAAATTGCAATTTATACCCAAAAATTTTGTCTACAAATAGTTGAATGTTAAAATTTTATATGAAGCCCTTATTTTCAATGAAACTAGCCCTATAAGGCCCCACAACTTCCAATTTTGGCTGAGCGTTAACGAAAAAGAGGACTAAAATGATGGATCTAAGCCTTTGGAGGCCAGATCTAGCCTCAAAACCCACTTGGACCTCTTCCTTAGGTTGGACAACTTCCTCCAATAATGATTTAATGCCCAAACCCTAGCGGCTAAACTAGATGAGAGTCGATGCCTTGAAACACTTCGAATTTGTCTCTGATCATGAAATATGGCACTCACAAATTTAGAAAACCCTAGTCGCCCCACTAGATTCACAAAAAAATGATAAAAATAGAAACCCCAAGGTGGATACATTTATATACAAGGCAAAATAATTACAAGGTTAATTTTTTTTTTTAATTTTACAAACTATCTACGCTATTCACAATAAAATTTATGGCTCTTTATAAGAATATCTATCCCTATTTGCACAATTAAATTGGAGATAAATGAGTAAAATGAGAGTTTTAAATTTGGAGCCATGGCCAAGATCTCTGCAAAACAAATCATCAGATAAACCTTGAAATTTAACCAAGTGGGCTCTTAAGCTTTCTTCTCTTGGTAGTTGGTTGGCCCAACCAAAGAATTCCCCTCATGCCTAAGATATGAATCCCTAAAATCTCTACACAATTAAGATCAAGTTATTAGACAAATAGGGGCTAGACAGGCACCATAACCCTCAAGATCTAAAGATACCTTCTAGATCAATCAAGTTAAAATGTTTCTCTAAACCCAGTAACTAATGCAATATACCTATGCAAATAGTTAATCCAACCAACGGCTAAAGAAATAATAACTTATAAAATATTATTCAATAGAGCATTAAGAACATGATAAAAAATAATTTACCACAATAAGTAGAAGAGGAACACCACCATGAATAAACACTGCAAGGAAAAGACCCTCTAGTGGAGGTTATAAAGGAGGTTTTTAGTGTTATAAAATTGGCCCAAATTGTCAAAAAAATATTTTCTACAACATCCGTTTTCAGTAACGGAGGTTTTGGCGGAGTTTCTAATGGAATTTCAACACAACTAAAAAAAACTAGCCGGTCAGAGGTTATTACGGATTTTTTTGTCATTGGTGCGCTAATTAGGTGTCAACGCACTGATGTGTTTTAGAGTGAACGCACCGGTAATGCAAACCTACCAAGCACTGAGACAGAACAAAAATAAAGGATGCCTCGAGGTGTTTAATAACGTCTCGGTGGGTGTCAGCCAGACAGTCACCCCGGGGCGGTCGAAGGTGCATGCGCCGAGACGTTAAGGTCTACAACCGCACTGAGCACACTGTAGGTGATACAACACACCAGGCCATTCTAATTGGTATTGGTATTTGAGTGGTGCCCATAGGTCGTATCAACGCACTAGTATGTATTATTATACAAACGTATCGACGCACAATATCACACAAACACACCGATTGTTCTAATTGGTATTGGGATTTGTGCGGCGCCCATAGGTCGTATCAACGCAATTATGCGGAGTATTATACAAACACACCGATCGTTCTAATTGGTATTGGTATTTGTGCGGTGTCCACAGGTCGTAGAAACACACCGGTGAGCAGTCTCACATAAATGCACCGGTGCACAGTATCGCACAAACACACTGTTGTGGTGGATTCGACACACGGGTGTACGAAATTGCACGAGTTTAGAGAGTGTGGTCTACCCTCTAAACCATAGGTAACAGGCAGTATCTGGGGGGAGCTCAGAAGTATAAGACTTAAATGAAGTAATACACTAAAGTATGCTCTATTAAAAAACTAAAACTAAAAACACAAAAAGAAGCTATATAGAGAGTTCCAAACAATAACAAGGTAAACAACGGCTCGATGGCCTCCTCTTATTGAATGCTTGGAATGAAAAAAAATCTTACCCACTTGCCAAAGGGCCTAGGCAGTGGCTCTAGGACCCGATGCAAGGATGTTTGTCCTTCAAGTTTTTCCTTCTGACGTAGTCTAACTCTCTCTCTGTGCTATAATGGACTAGGATGTTGGGTGGCCAATCATCAAGTCCTCTTCTTCAGCTCCTTGGGTCACACAAGATGCTGGTGTTGCTTGGGAAAATTTGGCCATCATAGCTTTGTGATCACACATTGTTCATCTCTTGGTGGGTTTATACAGGTGAGATTTCAAACCTCCTTCCCTCCCTTGGTACATGATGAATGGTGACCCAAGGGAGGGGCATGATTCCATTGTGTGCTGAAATATGCTTTTGTGTGCTCACATAATGCCTAAGGGGGTGCTGGTGCTGTCCTTAGGCAGCTTTCACATAAGGAGAAACTGTCCTTTGCTTGCTTGTGAAAGATACTTTTTTCTACTTCCAGGAATGCGCGCTTATCGGGCTCCAGTGCGCGTAGAAGGCGCTCTTTTCGAAGGAAAAAGTGCACATTTGAGCATTTATGACTAGTTCAAATTTGATTTTCTCAAAACCTTAGAGATTTTAAATACTTCTTGGTTCCATAATGTATCCCTATCCTGTAAATCCTTAGGCTCGACATTAATTGATGTCATTTTCTGCTGTACGATTTTCTAGTGTTAACAAATGCCCCCTAATGTGTGAGGTCTAGGAAGAACTGTATAGCCGAAATACATTATAGTTTCTTTTCTGTATCGTACGCAGAGAGAGAGAGAGAGAGAGAGAGAGAGAGAGCGAGGCCAGCATGTAGAATAGACAACACCTTGCACTGGTTCCGAGATAACCATGGCCTAAGGGACCCCCTGCAAGTAGACAAAATATACAACATATTTGCAAAATTTCAATGAGGTGGGCATGTCCCATGCTCGTGATGCTATGGCTAGTTAAACAAAATTGACAGAAACATGCGCTGTCTATGCCACTACTGTGGTAGTGATATTGATGGTTGCTGACGACGATTGCTGACGCCCTTAGGGGCATTTTTTCTTTGAATATAGGTGGAATGTGGTACCCATATGCATAATCTTGGTATGGCATATGACTGTGCAATGTACGCATATGCACTGGCTGGGACCTTTCTGTGTAAGCATTGTTGTCAGAAACGCTTATAAAGGCACGAGTCTTCGACGGATCTTGATCAAAGTGCAATGGTTGTAAGGTATGATACCATCGTGACATGAAAGCTTTTGCTGTAGTCGAATGTTAGGAGGATCGATGACATCTATGGACAATAATATCTCCCATAGTTCCACCCAAGGATACCCCTTTGCATGGGGAGGGGTAATCCAAGGTACCGATTCCTTTTTGGAAAAGAGGTGTTGATGTCGAAAAAAAGGAAGCCTTAACCGAACCATAATGGGTTTAACATAGGCATGTTGGTGAGCGGTAGCTGAAAATGGATGATGGGGATTCAGTGGCCCGAGGTCGAAGTATATTTGAGCAGTTTGGTGGTAGTCATAGGTATTTCTGAAGGGAAAAGTCCCTGGATTCGGTAGGATTTCCAGGGCGGGTATGAATCGGCTTTGATTGTCATAATGGTGCGTGCATATGGGGTATGGAATACTTCGACCAAGGGATATGGGGGACTGCTGCCATGGGAGGAAGAGTGCAATATGAGGGTGAAGAGGCGAAGGGAATTGTTTGTGATCTTTGTACACTTACCAAAAGAATAAAATAATGGGGTTTGGTTTGTACAAAACATAGAGACGGGTACCCCAAAACATAAAAGAGGGTAGCTCACTTGATGGTGTGAGAACGGTGTTTTTCTGGGGGTAGGGGTCCCACTGGTTGGTCTCATGTGCGAGGTTGATGAAGCAGAAGATGTCGCAGATGGGTTAATGTTGATGGAGGTATGGTGGGCCAAATGCAGTGTGTGGAGGTGCGCATTCGTTCTGCTTGAACAACCCGATCATCCGGGAAGGGGGTTGGTTTAGATGGTGAACTTGACCTTATGCATGGTATATGGATGGGCATGAGGTGCTTCCCGGACTAAAAAATGGTATGGTCATGGCGTCAATTGTGGGGTGATGTATGGTTTACTTGGGATGACGATCGCCATGGAGGGGAGGCTCTACCGACCATCGTAGACGTTTATCATATGCAGGGTGAGGTGATGATAAACGTGGTCGGGTATGAGGACCCTATGGTTTATTTCTTATGGAAAAATGATGTCAGGATATGCAAAGTTTTCTAGGACTCTATCATGCTGAGGGTAGAATGATACCTGCTCCGAAACTTTTGGTGGTGGGTGTTGTGAATGGTTTGCGGGTTCTTCCTGCAAAAAACAACTACCTTAAGTGAAAGCATCTTCTTTTCATTCTATACTATTGAAAAGCATGAATTTTGGAAAGGAAGATGGGAGGGTGCATACGTGTCGGCGCTTGAAAAAATATTTCTTCAGAAAGCGAATGTAGGGCATTGCTTTCGTTCGTCATGGTATATTGATTATGGTGCAACTTACGGTTTGCAGAATGGACCTTCTGATCTCCTGTTATGGACCTCTAAAGTTCTGGAAAAGGGCGATAAATATGGGATTATGGCCCTAATCCTATTCATTTGTACTTGCTGAGTTTTGGGAGATCAAAGGTGATAGCAGAGCCTTTCTTGTTGTTGCGGTCAACCTGTGTACTAGGGATTAGCAATATTATGCCAAGGTAACTCTCATGACGTCCTGCATTTTAATTTTTCCAGTTTGGTGACGCCAAGGGTCATACAAATTAGGTTACGGCCTTAAAGGAGATTTTTGCTTTAGATTGCGCGGGCGATCTAGGAAAATAGGCACCCCCCTTGCACTCATTTCTCAGGTACAACCGTGCGAGGGCACGCTTTTCCTACATATTTGCACGCAAGTGTGCTCCTCTGAATGAAACAGGTGCGCAAGGGCGCACCTGTTTGAGAGACAGACGTGCAAGGGCAGTGTTTTTGAAAAAACTTGGGTTTATTTTGTTGTCCTTTATGTTTTTTCTCCTTTGTATTGATGGCTGCCTGTTGCTTGGCAGGTTGGTGTGGAGAGAACGAGATTGGCCCAAGATCTTGACCGCTCTGGCTGCTGATGCTGGGGCGCGCCGTTAGTTGGCTGCATGGGGCCTCCTGAAGTTTGCTGAAAACAAGTTCCTTTGGTCACATGACCGTTTGTTACGTTATATCACATGAAATTGGTGCAGGAGGCACAACATGTTTGTCCTGAGGGGGACAAACCTGATTATCTGTCCAGAGACAGATATTTACTTTGTGACCAGATTACTGCCTTAGGGAGAGGCACTAAGGTATCCACTTCCTGCTGGACGAGTGAACATGGACAAGTTCCGGAGGAGGCATTGCGGTGGTGCGCCTCTTACTGAGGGGTGCATCAATATCACCTCAGTGACTGATGTGGCCGAGCAGTGTGCTCTGGCCATTATTGTGCGACTGGCGGGGTCGTTTGCGTCTCATCGGGCATTGGGCCCACAATTGGCGGTTTTACGCCATTTGAGGAACAGGCATTTCTTTGATTTTGCCCGTTTCTGCTTTGATGGTATGGTGTCACAACTGAATCGGGTCCAGCGTGGATCCAAATCATTTGCGTATGCCAACATTTTGTGCAGCATTATGTACGAGAGGGTTGTGCTGCTGAGGCCCATGGTGGCTATGCCTATTGGGGGGCCGAGGGAGCCACGCATGAGGAGGTGGGCTCCGGTGATGCCACGCGGCGGTGGTGGTAGGGTGGTTCGTTATTGGAATGACACGTTGAAAGCCTGGTTCGAGGCCCATCCACAGATGTTCTTGCCATACCCTTACGCGGGGATGGACTTTCAGGGTGATCCAGATATTGGTCTCCCTTTTGGTTATGTTTGGGGTCCCGCAGGTATGTGTTATATTTCTGCATTTACTAGAGTTTTTTGTGTGCTTGAGTGTTTTTTATTGACATTTACATTCTTTTGGTTAGTCGTGTAGATGTTGGTGAGGTGGGACACCCAGGGGCCCGACTGGTGGGTCACAACCCTCCACCACGACCGCCTGGTGTTCGGGGAGGTGGTACTGTAGGTGAACTGGGCGAGGGTGCCGGTAAACTGGGCGGGGATGGTGCTGGTCCTTCTGGTGAGGGTAGAAGCACAGGTGTAGCTGAGATAGTGGCTAAGAGAGCACGTGCGGATGCAGCTGAGGCGCGCATCGCAGTACTGACAACTCAGGTAGAGGCTCTAGAGGACTTCCTGGGTCGGGTGGACCGTTTGACCTACGGGATGCCTACTCGAGGTCTTATTGATGACTTCGAGGAGGTATGGCTAGAGACAATGATGGCCCGTGAGAGGGACTACCGGCCTACTCTACGACGGGTAGCTATCGCAGTGGCGACAACAGCTCCGGTGGTGGCACCAAGACCAGTGGTGGGCCCTGGTGCTCCTCTTGAGGGGGCACCCCCCTAGAGTAGATTTGTACATAGGGAAAGTACCCATTTTGAGGATGCTTCCCTTATTTTTTAATGGCCTCTGTATTTTTTGGCTGGCCAATGGGCCAGTGATACTATTTTTGTACTCTGATACACATATTTTTGATATATATATGAGAGATCTTTTTTGCGGCTCTACATGGTGTGGCATCTATTTCGGTTTATGCATTTTGTGTTATGCTGATGGATATACATGTTATGCTTTTTATGTATGGTGGTTTACTCGCGATGCATTCCAGGCTAAGATATTGTTAGCTATGCGATCAGCTGTTTGGTTTTGATTCCTTGATACATGTGAGAATGTAATATAATCAAATTGTCTGCTTAATATTTTGGCACGCAAATATTTTCTAAATACGTTTGCATATCTGGTTTCAAATGTTTGGTTTAACTGCGAGACTACTAACTGGGATTCTAGGTAGACATGCATATGGCAGATGCCCTGGTGGAGGGCCTCACACATAAGTTCGATAACGACATCATATTCTGCCTGATTTTTGGTTGCTGACCCGATGCACATGCCGTTTGAACATAGCGGTGATCGGTCAGGGTAGTAGATGACCCAGGTGGTTGTAGCTAAATTTTGAGACCATCGCGAGGCTCCATCAACAAATCTGAAATAAGGTTCAAGTTGGTGATCCATGGTGATATTTTGAGCGGATTTAGGTTTTTTGGGTCAAAAATATTTTGGTGTCGGGGTTTTTGTGTACTCTAACTCTAGGGGATAAGGGCTACAGGGGCCCTTAAGGGTATAATTTCTTGAGGTAAAGGCCGTTGACAGGGTTAGTGAGGAAGGTCCCGTCCGGTTCTGTAAAAATGTATGCCCCTTGTCGGAGGAAATGTTTGATGATATAGGTCCCTTTCCACAGGGTTTCGAACTTTCCTGGCCCTAAGGCTTCTTTTGCGACATCATAGCGAAGGACTAGCTCTCCTTTAGTAAATGTGTGAGGGGTGATGTGGCGGTCGAATAATGCTTTTACCCTTTTCTTATGGGCCTCATTGTGTTGCAACGATCGTCGCCTGTTTTTGTCAACTAGCTCTAGTTGTACTAGGTGTTGTTCTAGAGGCTGGGTGTCATCAAGGAGTTCGATGGTTGTATGCAAGTTTGGGATCTTGCGGCAATCTATGGAAAGGCATAAGGTGCATTGGTTTTTTGTGATAGGAATAAAGCCAAATTCCTGTGACGGGGAGGTTGTTGAAATCCTGTTTTGGGCGTGCGATGACACAAGTCGTATGTGATGAGTTGTGTCGCTGGCATGCGGCAGGGGAAGGATCTCTGTACTGGAGTCCTAAGTGAGCCGATAGTTGGCCTTCCCGCTAGGATAGTCAATTCCCAGTATATGGAAGTTGATTTTATCACAGAGATGTCTGAACATTTGTAGCAACGGACATCCCTCTGGCGCGTGATTATGACTTGTGCAAATGGTGCAAGGTATCACAGTGCTGACAGGGTAGATAGTGTGAGAATCTACACTACTCAATGTTCCAGATGTGGACACTTGGAAAGGGTCTGTTGCGGACCAAGTCGTCTTTTGTTTCCATTTTTTGCGTTGTCGGTTGAAACTTGCCTCCCTTTTTTGTAGGTGGCTGACTTAATGCTGCTCTAGCTACTCTCAGCTTGGGGAGATGCGTGCACTTAAATGTATGATGAAAGTGTGAGAAAATTTAGCAGAAAGTGCATGTGATATTCTCTTGATTGGAGAGAAGCTTTTGGGGGAGAGATGAGATTATGCGGAGACTATTTGCAAGAGGTTTGAGTTCTCTGCATTGGTTGATTAGGTGATCGTTTAGATCACATAGGCCGCATGTTATCCTAGGCGTGGCCTGGGGTTTACGTGATTGGTGTGTGGTCTAATCTGGCTTGACACACCATTGCAGAGGTGGGATCGTTGGGTCAACGATGTATCTTTTATGCCACTCTTGGAGGTCGCTCATCCTCTTTTCTATGACATTAATCATGTCGATAGTGGGACGTAGCCGTGAGACATAAGTACAATGTCGGTCATAATGATCACCCTGACATATCAGGCAAAATGTCTGTGATATGGGTCTCCCATCGTGCGTGGTCTGAGGCCGGGCGGGGTACCATCGTCGGTATGCTGCTAAGTCAGGGCAGTGGACTATTATATGGTCCGTTTTCTTGCATAACGTGCATGCAGGTGGTTTTCGTGAAGTGCCTGCAGGGGTAACTATGGGTTCCCTGCTAGGCCGTTCTTCGGCTGACAAGAACATGATAAACCCCCTCATCTCCTCTGCTTGGGTCATGGAGCTGCCGATGGATTCGACATCCATATCGTCTTCTTGGGAGAGACGAACGATGGCTGAGCGGAGGCTAGCAAGTGCTATCCGAAAGCAAGGGATGTAGTGACAATCCTCCAATAAGTGATTGTCGGCGCATAACGGGCATGTGAATTGTGCTGCCCGTAGTCCCATGTAGTAGACCCTTTCGATTGGATACCATCTGTGGGTGAGTTCCAATGTGGCACACTCTTCGAGGTAGTGGCCACGTTCATCGCATAGTGTGCAACGTATAATGGGCATTACTGGGGGGCGCTCTACGTATTGGTGCTCCTCTTGTAAGTACAAGATGGTACGCGGCTCGTCCTTAATAGACTAGATGGAGGGATCCTCTTGATAGGATCACTCAATTGCGTGTAAGGCATCCCTATACCATGGTATTTCTGGACAATGGTGGGTATAATGCCCATAGATGTCACAGAGGGCGCATGCGTGATTGGTACACAGCAGTTTGCCTATACTTTTGGTGGCAAGTTGCTTTTTACGAGAATGTCGTTTTGAGGTTCCCGCATCGCAGCCGAGGAGTGGTTTTAATTCATCCAAATGAGGGCATATGTGAGTAGGGTGTCTTGTGACATCACATATAGCATAGGCCGATGATTCTCGATGTATGGTGGGGGTCACCACTTTCTTTCCTTTCTTGGAAATTTTCTTTACCATGGCTGTCAGTTTCGCAATGGGGATTTCCATTGCGGGGGCAGTTTCGACTGCTACTTGGGTAGGTTGGGGCTCCTTGGGACCGGGGGGCTTTAACCCAAATGCAGTAACGTTGGTAGCTGGCGTTCCTGGTGGGGGAACGAGATACTACACTGGGAATGCCAATGATATGTTGGGTAGTACCAGTGTTGCCAAGACCTACTGGGAGGTGAAGCCAGGAGGTGGGTATAGGAAAGGAGTTTTGGAGGTGGCATAGACTAGGGAGGCTGCAGTAGCTGATGCCTCGATGTCGTTACTACTTGAGTCTGTGTCCTGACTAACCTCGGTGCTTGATGTGGACATCATGCACACCGGGGCCCCTGTGGCATCGGGAGATACCTCAGGGATAATAGGAGGATCTCCTAGGAATGATCCTAAGACAGACAATGGTTAGAATTGGCCAGGGCCATATTCTTGATACTGTATAATACCATCTGTGGCTATATCTACATAGGGTAGAACCATATCTGTGTTGGTCAAAGGACGCTTTTCAATGTGCGTCATCTGTTTTACTGTAATGATTCGATCCTCGTGGGGGAACATCATGATGCGGAAAATGGAGGATGCTATGGCAAACATGGTGTACATGTAACTCTGCCCAAGGAGTATATTGTAATCCAAGTGAGCGTCCAAGACTTCAATGTCTATGTGGACCGTTTTGCTGGCTAAGCAGACCGGTACATTTTGGAAGAGACCGACGGGGATCGAGGGCCGACTGTCATATGCTCTGAGTGTGATGACGGAAGGTTTGAGTTCTGTGGCTCCTAAATTCTGCCATACATTCTTTGACATGATGCATGTGGATGCACCCTCATCAATGACACATCGGTGAATAGTGATATTCTATACCGATACTAGTATCTGGAAGGCAACCATGGAAGGAAGCCTAGGGGTGGCTTTGTCTAAATCAAAATCCATCATGCACGTGTCAGCAGGGTCGATGGCAACTAATGCGGAAAGCAGGGCTTTCCATTGCTTCGAGCACGACTGCAGTACCTCCAAAGCGAACATAGTAGTAGGTGACTGGGCTAAATCATCTACGATGCTATAATTGTGGGCTGCTTTGGATTAGTTACCTGCTCGCCTATTAGGCCCTTTAACCATTTTTGGCAATGGTTCCAAAGGAATATTTGGAATGGTCAAAGGTGCAGTTGGCGCGGACGTACTAGCCCCTGACGTACCAGCATCTGGTGGGGTGTCATAGTTGCGATTCCGGGTTTGGAAAAAAATTTCTTCGCCGGCCATGTAAATTTCATGGTTGTTTTTCTCAGAATCGTTGGGGTTTTGCTGCTGAGTGCTAATCGTTCCTTGACGGGGGAAGGTTTCTTGCATAACTGCAGTTGTCTGGGAAGATCCTCCTTGCCCTCGGTTACTCTGAAGCTTTTTAAGCTCAGGTAGTTCGGGATAGTGGTGAGTATAGTGCCCGTACTCACCAAGAATGGTTTTTTCGTATAGGTGGCTGCTTGCCTTGCTTTTGGGCATCGCTTGAATCCTGGTTCTAGTTCCGGTTGTAGTTATCTCCAGCCCGGGGCCGCGGTGGGCGCTGTTGGTTGCTACCCCCCTATCCAGGGTTCCCTTTGAGTTTTTTTTTTTACCTTTCTTTTGACCACATTAGGAGGGTAATTCTCCTGATCATACTGGTGTGGTTGATTTTGGGACGGCTAGACAAAGTTTACCTGTGCATTGTTTTGCATTGGTGGGTTGTGTGCTTGGGAGTGAGCATACTGTTGTCCCATGTTTTCACTTGGCCATTGGGAGGGAGTTCTTCCGTCAATTTTTCTTCCTGCGTACTGGGTCCCCCCGGCCAGAGGGTAAGGTCCTCCTTGGTGATACGTTGGCGTCCTATTAGTCAAATTTTGTTGCTGCATATGATGAGTTTGGAATTCAGGTTGAGACATGTTCTGGGTAGACCCATGCGTGTAACCGGGAGTCTGATTAATGTTGCCTAGGTACCCTTAGGTCATTGACCCAATAAATCTGTTTGTAGAGTTCGACGCGTCTGGAAATTCTTGATAAGATTGTAGGCGTGGGGCGTTAGGAAGGATATTGTATATGTATCCTGATTGCATATAGATTAGTTCAAGATTTTTGGCTTTACTGATAACGTCCTCTTCGGATGTGGGGTTACGTTGCGCCACATCCTTTGAAATCTCCGCCGTCAGAGTTTTCAAGAATAGATCTAAAAGGACACGGTCGTCGAGTTGTGCTTTGCATAAGCTACGATGCCGTCTCCACTCATGGAGATGTTCAGAAATGTGGGTAGAGGGGGATTGTCTGAAATGAGTCAGTAACTCCATTTCCGAATTGTGGTGAATGGGTAACTAAAAGTATGTGAGGAACGCAATAGCGAGGGCGCTAAAGGTTCTATGTGAAGTAGGGGGTTGCTCGACGTACCATTTCGCGGTCACTCTCGTGAGAGTGCATTGAAATAGCCTCAATCAAATAGTATCGTCAATGATGCTATTCGATGAACACCATAGGTGAAAGGTCATTGCATGATTCCCTGGGTCTTCCGCTTGCTTGCCCTCAAACTTTGGTATGTCTGAAGGGAGCTTCGTGGGCATGGGAGGCCAATTGGGGTCGTGTTCGATGGGGTCATTAGTGATCTTGGTTAAATCCGGTAGATTTAATGCTGCTAAGAAGGGTGACTGAGAGGTTGACGCCATGGAAACGTGTGAAGACACGAAGTTCTGGTTAGAATGAGTGTTAGTCTGTGACGTACCCAGTTGTGAATTTAGTTGGCTTCCCGTATGGGATGCACTCTTCTGCCCCCTAGGGGACGAGGGGGGAGTGATGTGCGGTGTGGTGTTGGGAGACCGACTAGGGTTCCCAAATAAGGTTGCTCCAAGAAAGGAGGAACCAACCGCTGTGGCAATGTTCTGTCTTTGACGCCTAAATGGCGAAAGACCTGGAACCCCTTCTGATAATGGGGGGAGGTCCAAAAGACGCCTGGATCGACGAGGTTCCGTTGGAACTGCTTGAGGGTCATCTAGGTTGGGTTTTGGAAATTTTTTTTGAGGAGATTGAGTCTGTGATCACGACAATTTTATGGCCACATACATAAGACAAAGTGAAAATGAAATTAATTTTCCTTTAACTTAATCTATGTGAGAAATCAAGCAAAAAATGGTTTTGTTTGTTTGCGTGTGATACTCAAAAAATCCTAGAAGACCTAATAACGTCCTCACACACTCAAAATTAACTGGGCTTTGAGAGTATTTCTTGCGAGTGCTGGCACAATGTCCCGAAAGAACTGGCGACGCCCCTTGTCAGCCGAAGAGAATCAACCAAGGTAAGGGTAGAGGGTCTGGCACTTGCCTACACCGTCACCTATAGGGTAAAGGATGCCCTAGTTTTGGCCACTAAGAACCACCATCCCACGTAAGCATTTGAGTCTTGGGCTTCTTGGTAGTCAGCTTACAGTACCGAGTATCAGCCGGGTCAGGTAGCCCCAACTGATACCGCACGCACAGCGCCTAAGCCTAACCCCCTCTGAATCGAGTCTCTGCCGCACTCGGGTTTTCTTTTTTGTGGGCTGATAGGTGGATTTTAAAGCTCCCTAAAAACACAACTTCTATGTTTCAAATGTGAAGCATGATCAAGGCGGCTTATTGGATGCCTACCCCCTTGATCCTAACTTAATCTATAATTTCTCCTGTGGCCCCTGTGGGGAGAATTTAGTGAGTTAGTTTAAGTTATTTTTAGGTGGCTTTATTTTCTTAGTGGGTGAATGTGTGTGAGCGTATGGTGAACAATCTCATAATTTGAACATATGGATATCGGTGATCCTTTACAAAAGTCCCCTAGTTAAACTATGTGACGTTGTTCCTTGCTCAAATAAAAATCATTTGCGGATAATGGGTCGCTTCCAAAACCTCCTAATTAGTCTATGTGAGTGACTAAAGAGAGATGGAGAATAAAAAATATAGAGTGTTCATATGCTTGTCTAGGGTCACCCAATGGCGCAAAGACAACAGAGATTACTTGCTCTAACTTGCGATTCAATCCTAGTCCCGCAATTTCTTAAATGCAAAAATTGAAATTTAAACTAAAAAATTTCTACACTAGCTTATGAATGTGTGGTCATGAGCCACTTACTTGGAATACTTAAACTGATTGTGCATACCAGAATTTGCAAAAAACATAAACTGTTCGGAAAGCAATGGTTAATTCGCCCCCTACTTAAACTATGTGAACACTTATTGAAAAAAACCAACTTAAATGGAAACTAACTAAATGCCTACAAAAAGCAACAAAAATCAGTTCTCAGAAGCTATGGGGTATCAACACAGGTGTTGGTAGATACATTAGGGGCTGCCCAACAATCTTAAAAGCAGAAAAAATGCAGAATATAGGGAGAAAAACTCTCTCTGCAAATTGTGCGCAAAAACCTTTGACAGGTGCGCTTTCCTGCACGCAAGTCACCTCTGAACGCGCACCCTGCGCATCTGTGTGAAAAAACAGCACGCAAAATTCCTGCAAGTAAAAAAAATTAGAAGCTGCCTTCTTCAGTCTGTCACCTCAGTGAGTCTAGGGACTGAAAAATGGGTCAGAGGACTATTAGCTCCACTCTAGCATAGACTAAGGGTCTCCTGCAAAACAAGGCACAACCGCATAAACTTGAAACACGTTAGTGGAGTCACCAATCCTATTGTGGTGGATTCGACACACGAGTGTACGAAATCAGACGAGTTTAGAGAGTGTGGTCTACCCTCTAAACTATAGGTAACAGGCAGTATCTGGGGGGAGCTCAGAAGTATAAGACTTAAATGAAGTAATACACTAAAGTATGCTTTGTTAAAAAACTAAAACTAAAAACACAAAAAAAGTTATATAGAGAGTTCCAAACAGTAACAAGGTAAACAACGGCTCGATGGCCTCCTCTTATTGAATGCTTGGAACGAAAACAAATCTTACCCACTTGCCAAAGGGCCTAGGCAGTGGCTCTAGGACCCAATGCAAGGATGTTTTTCCTTCAAGTTCTACCTTCTGACACAGTCTAAATCTCTCTCTTTGCTGTAATGGACTAGGATGTTGGGTGGCCAACCATCGAGTACTCTTCTTCAGCTCCTTGGGTCACACAAGATGCTGGTGTTGCTTGGGAAACTTTGGCTAGCATAACTTTGTGATCACACATTGTTCATCTCTTGGTGGGTTTATATAGGTGAGCTTTCAAACCTCCTTCCCTCCCTTGGTACATGATGGATGGTGACCCAAGGGAGGGGCATGATTCCATTGTGTGCTGAAATATGATTTTGTGTGCTCACACAATGCCTAAGGGGGTGCTGGTGCTGTCCTTAGGCAGCTTTCACATGAGAAGAAACTGTCCTTTGCTTTCTTGTGGTCCCGGAAAGAGACTTTTTTCTACTTCCAAGAATGCGCGCTTATCAGGCTCTAGTGCGCGCAAAAGGCGCTCTTTTCGAAGGAAAAATCACACATTTGAGCATTTATGACTAGTTCAAATTTGATTTTCTCAAAACCTTAGATATTTTAAATACTTCTTGGTTCCATAATGTATCCCTGTCCTATAAATCCTTAGGCTCGACATTAATTGATGTCGTTTTCTGCTGTACGATTTTCCAGTGTTAACACACACCAAGAGTTGTAATTGGTATTGGTATTTGTGCAGTGCCCATAGGTCGTAGAAACGCATCTATGCGTATTAAAATAAAAACGCACAGGTGCACATTAAATGACACACACCGATGTTCATTTTGTGTTTTTTAGAAACATTGACCTGTGACAGTGCAATTATTGTGATTTTTTAAAATTCATTATTCATCAAAAGTCGACACATATCTTATAATAGTATTCATATCAATTAAATTTTTATTAGTGCATTTGAATGTGATGTTGGATTAATTTGTTATATAATATCATAATTATTATGATTTTTTAAAATTCATTATTCATCAAAAGACGACACATATCTTATAACAATATTCATATCAATTAAATTTTTATTAGTGCATTTGAATGTGATGTTTGGATTAATTTTTTGTATCATATCATAATTATTGTGAATTTTTTAAATTCATTATTCATTAAAATACGACACATATCTTATAACAATATTCATATCAATTAAATTTTTATTAATGAATTTTAATGTGATATTTGGATTAATTTTTTATATCATATCATTAGATTTCACATCTCTTCATTATAATATTTAATTAGTGGTGTTACATTTCACAACGACAGCGGAGAATGCAATAGAATAAATTAAAACGTATTATATATATATATGTGTGTGTGTGTGTGTGAATAAGACACTCTTTGTCATACAAAATGGGACAATTATTAGTATCCCTTTGTCTCTCAATTGGGACACTATGTCCATTACATTAAACAAAATGTTTGATTTCATACACAAATATTTCAAAAAATACAACGCCTTGCTTTGATATCCAAACATAATGATCATCATTCTTCACTTGAACTGCTCTCACTTCTCGAGCTACTTCCATGACTTGGGTTATTTTGAGGAATGTTTTGTTCACAGTGTTGATTGTTTTCTTCTTCTTCACCTTCCATCTACAAACATAAAAATAAACTGTAATGAGTATATATACATTGGTGAGAATAATGAAAATTGCAATATTAAATAACATACATCAATGTAAATCGAAAAGTGACGTACCATAGCAACAATTGACTCATGAACTATACACATTCTTTCAAAACCAAATTTCATGCCATCTTTCAAGATTTCATCTGTTGGCAGTTCCATACTTTGTTTCCTGCAAGTTTTATACCCCATAACAAATCATATATTTAATATAAAATATTTTTTTGTTCTTTTAATTATAGACAGAGCTAAGTAAAACAATATCGATAGATTCTTACAAATTCCACAATTAATTTCTGATATGCCAACATATACTGACAACCCATATTTAACCCAATGTCAATCAATTCGTCTGATGGTTCTTCTTTGTATGTTAGCACCTGTTTGAAGACATTCAATGATGATTGTTGTAAAACAACTTAAAATATACAAAAATGAAATCTAGTTAAGTTGTTATAAGGAAGTAACAATTACTCACAAACTTAGATATCAACCCTTTTCTTCCTGATCGTCCTGTTTTCTGTGCTGAATGGGTTCCATTTTATTTTTTTTTCTGCAAGAAAAAAATTGAAAATTAATATTTAATGATAAATTGTTTATTTATTGTACCTAATTGAAAAATTCAATGATTACATATTACATTTGAAGCATGTTGTTGTTGAGATGGCTCCTCGTGCGATGCAATTATGTCCATTTCCTTGACCATCCCCTTGTACACATTTTTGGACAATCCTACTGGCATGTTTCTGATATTATCTCGTTCATCTTTTGAGATTTTCATAATCTTCTTGAAAATGTAACATAACAATAAACTATTTAATTTTTATATTGATATATGAAAAGTAAATATAACAAAAATGATATTTTTAAATGATTGCTTTCTAATAATATATACATGTAATTCTAGAAAAGCATTTAAAGGAATATTACTTTTTCATTCCTTTTTTGTTGTCATACATTTTGCTATTAAAAGTGTGATATGTCTCATTGACCAATTCTCTGGAAACTCTTCCTGTAGTTTAGATAAAATTTGGTTCTTGGAATCATTGAATTGATTTTTGTATTGTAAGTGGAAAGAATGTCTATACTTTCATTCCACTAGATCCCTCAAAGTTTTGTAAAAATTTCCCCCCTTTCGTTAACCTCCAAAATCACTCCAGATGAGCTAAAGAGCAAATTGTTTTCATTTGCATGTTCTATTTTTATTTATTTTCTTAGAACACCATTCCTTTTCTGAGTTATTAGTCACTGTAGAACATTAAACATATGTGAATTAATAGATTGTTTGAAACATGTTATCTAATAATTTTAAGTATATTATTAATGAAAATTAAAAAAAGAAACTCATATTGGATTGATAGTATTTTTGCATTCACCTGATTCATCCTTTTGCAATTTTTCCATCAAGCTTTTACATTTTTTTGGTCCTAGATCATAAATAATATTATCGAGTTTCATCATTTTGGGGCTCTGCATGATACACGGTAAACAATACATATTAGTTAAACTTACATATAGTTCAAAAATAATATTTTTTGTAAAGAATTTACAAAGAACTTGCATTTTTTTCTTTTCTTGATGTGTTATTTGTATTTTTGTTACTTGATCTCTTGTCAGCCATTCCTTTATTAATATGAAACATGTACCATACCATTCATTTATATATTTTATAAATAACTCATAAAATTTTCAGGAAAAAAAACATATCAAGAAACCGGTGTGTCTTTAATGATGTACGCACTGACGTCGGTGCAGGGTGTTCTTATAAATGCACCGACGTCAGTGCGTCGTGTTCTTATAAATGTACCGCCAAAACAATAGAAACACCGTACGGTGCTCTATGTCAACAAGGAGCACTGATGCATTATATGTTAACCATCGCACCGATTAACATAGGAAAATTAATAAAAATCCTCTAGTGTTAGTTTTTGTAGCATATGATGTTGTGGAGGGGGCGATGCGACATATTCTTATAAACGCACCACGCAAACAGGGGACCACCGTATGGTGCTCTCTGTCAACAAGGAGACCCGGTTCGTTATATTTTAAACAGTGTATCGATTAACATAGACATAAAATTTTTGTCAAACAATACGTGCGTGGTGCACTATAATGAAATAGCGCATCGATGCCCTATTTTACATATGGTGCACGAATTAAAAAAAAATATGTTTTTAATTTTTTTTATCAAACAATACGTGTGCAGTGCCCCGTGTTAAAACAACACACCGGTGCGCTAGTTTACAGAGGGTGCACTGATTAAAAAAATTTATTTTTTTAACAATTCACACAAGGGCTGACATGGATTGGGATCTGACTATGCAAGTCATCCCGTGGGTTAGATGTCATAGGCCTATATGTATAGCAACACAAACCCTATAAATGTAAAATGAAAAGCTCTAATTTTGAATTCACAGAAACATGAAGAAGCAAGAGAAGAAATAAAAAGAATCAAGGGTTTAGTGTAAAATGGATTTTTTTTTTTTTTAAATTTTTTTATTTATTTATTTTTGATATTATGTTTTTTTTTTTTTTTGTGTTGTTTTTTTTTTTTTTTTTTCGTTTGTTTTTATTATTATTTTTTTTTCTTTTTGTTTTTTTTTTTTTTTTGAAAATGAATAGTAAATTTAAGTTTTTTACTTATTGCATAAAATTACTATAGAAAATGTAAAAAAAAACAATAAAATTTAATCACCTGGTTTGAAATTCTATGCTACAGGGTTTAAATCACCATAGGTTTGAAATTCTAATTGTCAGAATAGTTCGGTTCAAAAGTATTTCACTGCTCCATAGTGCTCTCGTGCTCTCTTTCTCCTCCAGGTAAGTCTCGTGCAAATATCTCCCTGATTTTTTTTGAAAAAATAATGAAATAATGAAAAGTGTTTAC
Organism: Pinus albicaulis; assembly: GCA_034641835.2. Lineage (NCBI taxonomy): Eukaryota > Viridiplantae > Streptophyta > Pinopsida > Pinales > Pinaceae > Pinus > Pinus albicaulis. The sequence goes on along the minus strand of CM076577.1, from coordinate 1,148,684,672 downwards.
TATTTAAAGAATTGTTTTATGAAATTAGATTTTCGAAAATATTTTGCCACCCATTTTTCAATTTACCGCTTTTTTTTTCACTTTAAAAAAATTTAGTTGCGCTTCTTTTATTTGCGGCTATTCGGCTCCGGTGCGTCAATTAATAACCCCGCACCTGTGCGCAGTAACTAAAACACACTGGTACGTTTATCTGTACATTAGTACAGATAGCAATAAGTCCATTTTTAAGGCACTGAAATTACTTTTAGGTGTGTACACCAAAATTTATTGTTGATTTTTCTCAAATGCAGGGAGAAAATATCATAATTATATCGAATGGATGATTCTTCAAAATTCAGCTCGTTCCATAATATTTCTCAAAGTCCATCACTGAGTTCTCCCTATCCATCTTGAGACGTAATATTTACTTCAGATTTTATTTATATTTTCATTATCTAACTGAATTTATGTTTTTTTATCCATTTCAATTAGCTTAATAAAATTTATAATTAATATATACAAATTTGCAGGTTCATGCAGATTCAGAATCGAGTTCAGATGCACAAAATATTCAAACAACTCCAAAACGTCGGAAGCTCTTATCAGGAGCAGCTTACTGCAAGGTGCATTTGGTAGATGAAAATGGACAGCCGCTTCACCCCACTAATTGTAACAATATTGCATCTTCTAGCCACAATCCTGTGACAATGATGATAATAATAGTTGTTTGGTATATTGATGTAATTATTTCAACTTCAAACCAATTAATCATGCATTGTCAACGTGCTTACTAATTGATATCATAGATTTTGTACTGATCATGTTCAATTTTTTTTTTTTTTTAAAATTATTATGATTCTAGTGATGATGAGAGACGTACCTACCATCTTTCGTTGCACCCCACGACAATTTCAAATCAAGAGAAGGCTGAAATAAGAGAAAAAATAAGAGAGGAATGATACCACGAATGGTTGAATCAAACACCTCAAGAGAAGGCTGAAATAAGAGAAAAAATCAGAGAGGAACGATACCAAGAATGGTTGAATCAACCACCTCTTCAATTCCCACTACATCTAGACTCACCAATTAGGAATGACTACAAAAATAGTATTTCTTCACAAGATGGCAATGGAGGAAATCAAATTGAGGTTGGTATGGATGATTACTTAAGGGATACGACTGCAATGGAGACAATTTTGTTAGATGCATTCCAGAACGATGATCAGCTAGGGGATGATGCTCATATCACTGACACCTTTTTCGAAAGCCTTAAATTTTCTTCCACCACCCCTCTTTTGGACCTGGCGGTCAGTCAAAGTCTACCCAGTTGGGGACAACGATGTTACTGTACAACTTGAAATAAAAATTTGGCTTGTTGAATGCATGTTTCTTGGAAATTTTGAGGTAAGTTATAACCATAAAGTCGTCCCTTATATTTTGAGAAAGATAATCACACAATGAACATTACAAATTGTCAATTTTATGAACGTTAATAATTATATCGGCATTAATGTACATTTAATATTGTCCATGATCACTAACTACATGTTATTCAAAAATAAGGTTCTTCCGAGTGATAATGTCTTGCCCGGTAGCTGCGAAGAGGCAAAGAAATTGTTGAAAATGTTGGGTGTTGAGTACATATAATATCATGCATGTCCAAATGATTGTATTCTATATAGAGGAGAATATGCAGACAAAGAGATATGTCCAAAATGTGGGCATGATAGGTATGATAAATAAAAAACGAAAGGTAAATCATGTGGTCCTCCTTTTAAGATATTGAGGCACATGCCTATAATCCCAAGGATTCAAAGGCTCTTTCGTTGCAAAGAATTAGCTATGTTGCAAGGATGGCATGCCTCACACAGAAGTGAGTTGGGAGTTATGCGAATCCCAATAGATTCAATAGCCATGAAGCATATAGAGGATACATGGCCTGAAAAAATTCAAGGATGATGTACGAATTCTACGACTCAACATAGCCATGGATGGAGTCAACCCATATTCCCTCCAGAACACCAACTATTCTGTTTGGCCTATAGTAGTGATCAATAACAATATCCCCCCATGGTTGTCCATGAAGAATGAAAATCTTATGTTGGCTCTCATAGTCCCTGGTAGAAGACAAGTGAAGAATATGGATGTCTACTTACAACCACTGGTAGATGAATTGAAGGAATTATGGGATGGGATAAATGTATACGATGTATCAAGACCCATCACAACAAAGAGGAGTTGTATGTTGTATGACATATGTGCTTACACGACACATGATTATCCAGGCTTAGGAGTTTGGTCTGGTAAATTACATGTTTATTAATTTGTTTATATACGTAACAATATTCTTTCACATATTAGTTATTTAATTAGTTGTAATTGTTATGATATTCATGATATTATTTAATGTGCCATGCATATAAATTGTATACAATAATCTCATAGGTCTTGTAACAAAAGGGTATTTTGGATGTAAATGTTGTGGACCTTCTCTGAAAGCTAGATGGTCCAACGAGCTACGAAAGCCAGTGTATGACTGCTCCAAGGTATTCCTCCCAAAAGAACACCCTTACAGAAGAGCAGCATATGCTTTCAATGGTAAACGAGAGAGAACCCAAAGGCGTCCAATAATGACACCAGCTAAATGGTTTAGAGAATATGAGAGAGATAAGGAGAAGGAGTTCATAGAAATGTTCGATTCAAATGGGGAGCCTATGTTCGATGATCAAGAATTCTTCGACACCTATGTTGAGAAATTTCCCATTGGGATGAAAAGAAAATCTATCTTTTATAACCTCCCTTATTGGGAGCATCTTAAGATTAACCACTTATTAGATCCCATGAAAATCTTTAAAAATATTTCATCTTCTTTATGGAGGCACATATCATCGAAACAAAGTGACACATTGGTTGTTAGGAAAGATGTTATTACTTCAAAAACTAGAAAGGAACATTGGCCAAGATGATTAAAACATACAGGATTAGAGGCAGACGTTGGTCCCTCTAATTCATGGTACTTCAAAGAAGGTGATGTCCCATGGATTTTAAAAAAGTTGGCCTTTCTTTGGAAAAGGAATTTATAATGGGTGTGAGGGTGCCATCTTCATACGGGTCTTCACTACGACGTTGCCTCACCATGGATGACCATTTGTTGGGGTTGAAATCACATGACCATTTGAATATTATAAGAGTATGTATCATGTCAAAATCATGATTTTATTATTTGTTATATCAATAAATTTTATCCCATGCAGGTATCATAAAACATAACTATTTTTTTATATTATTGCATGTGTTTATAACTTTGCAGTGTCATTATCCTTTGTTCATGCGTGGGTGTGTAAAACATCAATTCCCCCAAGACCTAGGACAAACCATATCTAAATTATCTGCATTTGTACGTTGGATCACGTCAAAGGAGATTCATGTGGCTAGCATTCCACAGTGGCGTCAAGAGATAGTTGAGATTGTTTGTATGTTTGAGAAGGAATCGCCGACGAGTTTCATGGACTTGCAGGTTCATCTTCTAATCCACCTAGTAGATGAGGTTGAATTAGTTGGGGTGGTTTCTTGTTATTGGATGTTCTTCTTAGAGAGGTACATGAAGAAATTGAAAGGTTTTGTTCAACAAAGGGAAAAACCCGAGGGGTCTATGGCAGAGGGGTACATATCATATAAGTCTTTCTATTATGCCAGTGATTACATCAAGCAGATCGACAACATACCAGGTGCGATGATTTTGGACGATGAAAGGGGTGAAGACAAAATAAAAGGGGATCTGCTCCAAACGAATGGAAAAATGCGCTTGATAAAGAGTAAGCGACTTATAATTTTTCAAATTTACACAAAGTAAATGTTCATGTTGAACTTTGATATAAAGTATATTTTTATCTCATATGTACTATATGTCGGTTTGATTTCATCAACGAATGCATAAATTGAAGCACTCAATAAATTCATTCTTTACAATTTCGAAGCGACACAACCGTGCACAATACATAATCTCTTCTATTTGACTTCATACACAATACAGAATCTCTTCTACCATTGATCATTAATTGCGGAAATAAAAACAATCGCATGCGCACATTAAAACCATAAACATTCACACATATGAACACAGTATTTAATGGGAAAGCTTAAAGTTGAAAACCCCCAACTATCTGTATATTATATGTCATAGAGATCATGTAACAATAATTATACAAAGCTCCTCACAAGCTCTTAGTATAATCTCCAATTGCTACACACTAAACAGGTCCGGTCTAGCAAAACACATGCTCCAATCTCTGCCACCCGCTAGCCTGCCTCTACTACGCAATCACTGCTGAAGAATGGCTCTGAATGAACTCGAATTGGTCCAGCCTTGCTCATGCAATCCTCATTGGCATCTCCAATCACTATGTGTTGCAAATCATGCAATAGTATAGTCACAAATGATAGTCACACTGCTCTTTCACCTACCTCTTCACTGGTCTCCACTGAAACTGTCCATGCACTGTAGTTAACTGATGTATTATTTAGTTGATTAATGAGTTAATAATTAGTGAATTAATTAATAATTAATTTACACCACTCTCACTAGTGTATCAATCAGTTAGACTAGATACGACTAGCTCAACTATGTTTAACTCGGTTAAAGGCGGAACACAACTTACAACTACCTCAATAACTCCACCAAACTTTGTCACATGAGTTCTAACTGAAGTATCCATGCAATAGCTCCACTTAACCCTCAGGAATAAATGAACTACATCGCTCTGTGCCACATGCAATGCACTTAGCGAGTGCTCCGAATAAGATAAATATTTATAGTCAAATATTATTAAGAGCTAATAATATTCGACATATCTATTTTTAGGTAATGATTTAAAAATAGATTCCGCCCAATAATAAAAATAGAAGTCCATATATTTTCTGACTTGACCAACCATCCACAAATAGCATCCTGCAACTCATAGAATATGATCGACATGTCTAAAAATAGACATAGTCTAAAAATAGACTTGTGCCAAAAATAGCCTGCGGGCCCACTTAGTGAAGGCGACTTATTTCCACTAAGATCATCATCTTGTTGCAATATCAACACTCCCTCTCAACAAGATAAGGATTATCTTCCACCCCTATCCTGCCCCTGTGGTATTCGAATTTTCTCCTGGTGAGCGCCTTTGTCAAGATATCAGCATCCTGATCCTTCGTGGGAATGTATGAAAGTAACATGATCTTCTACTGCACACAATCTCTGATATGATGATACCGGATGTCAATGTGTTTAGATCTATCATGAAATACTGGATTAACCGAGAGTTTGATGCAACTATGATTATCACAATATATCACAGTAGGATCTAAGTGTGAAACCAAGAACAGCTTGATGGATCTTCCTCATCCATATAGCCTCGCATGCGATAGGCTTCATTTGCCATATACTCGACCTACGCACAGGCCCAGTGCCACGGATCTGCCCTTCTGTGTACCGAAACCCAATGTCGACCGCTACGAAAATCCCTCCGGATATGCTCTTTACCTTCTGTTGGACTCCACTGCCCAATATACATTCAGTAAACCACAAAGCTTCACCTCATCCGACTGTTTGTACCATAATCCATATCCCGATGTGCCTCTGAGATATCTCAATACATGCTTCTCCGCCTTCCAAAAGAGCTTGGTAGGCTTAACCATAGCTTGTGAAAGCTGGTTAATAGCATAGCATATGCCCGGTCGTGATTGACTAGATACATGAGTGAACCAATCAACTGTCGGTAAATAGTGGCATCCACCTCTGTTTGGGATGTAGCATCCTCTTCTCCTTCCTCCATCCACGGGGAAGAGGAGTATAGACAGCTTATCTACCTGCTGAACTTCTCTAGTATCTCCAGGGCATACTTACCCTGAGAAACAAACAGTCCACCACTGCGCTACCAAATTTCCAATCCCAGGAAATAATGAAGGAGGCCCCAGTCCTTCATCTCAAACTCTTTTGAAAGATCATCCTTACATGAGTGTATCAACAGCTCATCACCTGTCAAAATCAAATCATCTACATAAAGTACAATGATCAGCAACTTACCCTCCACCACAATTTGGTATAGGTTAGGATCCGCCTCACTCTTGGAGAATCCAAGTCCGGTGAAATAACTGTCTATCTGTGTGTACCAAGCACGAGGTGCTTGTTTCAACCCATACAGCGCTCTCTTGAGCCTGCACACATGCGACTCGCTGCTGAAGATCTCGAAACCTTCGAGCTGCTCTATGTACACCTCCTCCTCAATCACCCCATTGAGGAACGCAGTCTTCACATCCATCTGATGAATGTGCCACCCCATCTGCGCTAAGAGAGCAAGAATCGTTCGTATGGAAGAATACCTTGCGACAGGTGCAAAGGTCTCCTCATAATCGATCCCCTCTATCTGTGAGAAGCCTCGGGAAACAAATATTGCCTTGTACTTCTCCACACTCTCGTCAGCCGCCTGCTTCACTTTGTAGATCCATCTCGAACCCACCACTGATTTCCATGGGCCTTGGGAAAATCTTCATACCTTTGTTTCGACAATGTCTCTCTTATCTTCCACCATGGAATCTGTCTTTGAGGTCCTCATGACTTAGAAAAGGGAGATGACACGTCACATTTGGATGATGCACTTTGCTCTGAGCCACTTGGAATATTTACCGGTCAGTGTGTCTCTATCTGCGCTGTGATGTAGGTGCTCCTACAATCTTCTCTGCATCCTGAATCAGTCACTCAGCTTCTGTAGTGCGCTTCCACCCTCTGATGGTTGGCGCTGCATGAGTGGTCTCTTCCACTCCATGAACCTACTCTTGTGGCTGATCCACATCCTTAGGAACTAATAGCTCCTCATCTGCATGAAAGTGTGGTTCCCTCTCAAGCGAACACTTCATGGCTTTCTCCTCATGAAATTTGATATCCCGTCGCACAACAGTCTTGCGATTGTCTTGCAAATATGCACGATATTTGTGGGGCGTATCAGTGTACCCCAAAAATATCCCAACCTCTGCGGTTGGCTCCAACTTCTTCCTGGCATCCTTCGTCACATGAATGTAAATAGGTGAACCAAAAATACTCAAATGGGAAATATCAGGCCTCTTACCAGAAAACGCCTCCTCGGGTGTACTCATGCCAAGTATCCTGTGAGGACAACAGTTTTGCACATAAACCGCAGTATTGCATGCCTCAGCCCATAAGTGTATGGGAAGGCCCTGATCATGCAACATCGCCCGTGTAGTACCCATGATCGTTCTGTTCTTTCGCTCAGTGACCCCATTCTTCTGTGGGTTATGAGGCGCTATGAGCTCTCTTCGAATTCCTTCTGCACTGCAAAAGTCCTTGAATTCGCCAGAGATGAATTCACCACCATTGTCGCTCCTAAGATCCTTCACCTGCTTCCCCGATTCTTTCTCAACCAGTGCCTTGAACTCACATAAATTGGAGTATGTCTCGCTCTTCTTCTGCATGAAGAAGATCCAGCACTTCCGAGAAAAATCATCAACAAATATCACATAGTACCTATGCTTTTCCGTCGAAGCTACTGTGAATTTTCTCAAGGATCGTTGTGGCGTGACTATCCTTCTCGTGAAAGATGGCTTTCACAAATTTTCCCAAAGTACATCCCTTGCACTGATCTGACTGCAAAAGTGTACCTTTGGGAAGCTTGGTAGAAATCTGCTGCAAAATTTTCAAAGCACCATGGTGAAGATGGCCCAATCTCCTGTGCCATAGCTCGCCCTCATCCCGGCTCACCACTCCTTCTGCCTTGCCTTCCATTGCTGCACAGCCATCTACCTGAAATTGATAAAGGTTCTTAACTCGAACCCCTATCCTCCGGGTTTCGCCAGTTGCCTTATTGCGCAGGAAAGCCTTTCCCTCGCTAAAGACAACACCATATCCCTTGTCTTCCAAAATCGCCACAGAGATAAGATTCTTCTTCAATCCTGGAACATGCATCACTTCCTTCAATACGAAGGGTTTACCAGACTCCCTCTCAAAGGAAATGGTACTGATACCGGTCGCACTGTATCTACCATCATCGCCCATCTCGATGTGCACTCCAAGATCTTTCTCATCCAGATCAGTAAACAAATCTTTGTCTCCTGTCATGTGAAAAGACGCACCACTGTCAAGAAACCACACTGAACCCATCGTAATTGAGACGAAGCATGCGATCAGCGAAAAACCAGCTCAAACTGCGAGGCTAAGGCCTCTCCAGCTACAGATCCAACAGCCTGCTTATTTTTCTTCTTCTGTGGACAATTAGTGGCGTAATGTCCGTGTTGGTGACAGTGAAAGCACTTCACCTTGGACATGTCCTGCTTCTTGCCCCTACCTTAGGGTTGAGAAGCATTCTTCTTGCTCTTCCCCTTCCTTGCTTTGGTAGCCATGACAAATTTTCTTCATACGAGTTCTTTGATGAAGATCCGTCCCTGGTACTTCGCCTTATCTCCTCTTGCACAAGATCCGACAAAAGTCGCTCCCATCCTGGCAATTTCTCCCGACCATTGACAGAGTCCTGATAGGAATGCCAACTCTTCGAAAGCCCAAGGAGAGCCAAGCTCACCAATTCCTCATCATCTATAGTCACCCCCACACTTCCTAGCTCATCCTTGCACTGGACAAACTTCATGAGGTACTTGGGTATACTGTCGCCTTTCTCCATTTTTATGTTCTTGAGTTTATCCTTGAACGCCAACTTCCTCTGGTCGCTCTTGCTTTGGAATAAATCTGTCAAAGTTTTCCACATCAAGAATGGAGAAGCTTTAACATGAAGGTTGGACACTATGTGATCCTTCACACCTTCCAACAGAATCCTTCGACACTTTGCTATCTTCTTTTGCCATGCGTCAAGTGCGGCAACATCGCTAGAAGCAAGTTTTGGAATTTCTGCATCTATGAACTCCTTCAAACCATTTTCATCCAACACCGCCTCCATCCTGTCCTTCCATGCAATATAATTCGAGCTGCCCTCAAGGGCATACTTCAATCACAATCCGTTGAAAGACATCTCAACTTCGGCACCAAGAAAACACTGCTGCAAATTCGAATTCCACCAGCACAAAACTCAACCGCTTCAGTGTTTTGCAATTGCTCTAATGATCAATATCGCTCTGATACCATGTAGAAATTATATATAACTGATATGTTATATCCGAGATTCTCCTGATCACACACTATTTGACTTCATGCACAATACAGAATCTCTTCTACCATTGATCATTAATTGCGGAAATAAAAACAATCGCATGCACACATTAAAACCATAAACAATCACACATATGAACACAGTATTTATGGGAAAGCTTAAAGCTGAAAACCCCCAACTATCTGTATATTATATGTCATAGAGATCATGTAACAATCATTATACAAAGCTCCTCACAAGCTCTCAGTATAATCTCCAATTGCTACACACTAAACAGGTCCGATCTAGCAAATCACATGCTCCAATCTCTGCCACCTGATAGCCTGCCTCTACTGCGCAATCACTGCTGAAGAATGGCTCTGAATGAACTCGAATTACTCGAATTGGTCCGGCCTTTCTCCATGATCTCTCATTGGTAGATAGATCAACTGACCAATATTTACTGATTTAAAATCATACAACGATGTAGTCACAAGCTGATAGTCTGCTTTGCTCTTTCACCTACCTCTTCAACGGTCTCCACTGAAGCTATGCTGTCCATGCACTGTAGTTAACTGATGTATTCTTCAGTTCATTAATGAGTTAATATTTAGTGAATTAATTATTAATTAATTCACACCACTCTCACTAGTGTATCAATCAGTTAGACTAGATACAACTAACTCAACTGTGTCTAACTGAGTTAAACTGAACACAACTCCACCAGCTACTTCTATAACTCCACCAAACTCTGTCACATGAGTTCTAACTGAAGTCTCCATGCAATAGCTCCACTTAACCCTCAGGAATAGCGTAATTCCTTCTGTCAGCTCCTGTGCCACATCTGTGCACTTAACTGAAGTGCTCCAAGAGAATAAGATAATGTTTATAGTCCGAATATTATTAAGAGCTAATAATATTCGACATATCTATTTTTAGACTGGCAATCTAAAAATAGATTCCGCCCAATATGTCTAAAAATAGAAGTCCATATATTTTTCCAACTTGACCAAACATCCACAAATAGCATCCTGCAACTCATAGAATATGATCGACATGTCTAAAAATAGACTTGCGCCAAAAATAGCCTGCGGGCCCACTTAGTGAAGGCGACTTCTTTCCACTAAGCTCATCATCTTGTTGCAATCTCAACACTCCCTCTCAACAAGATAAGGATTATCTGCCACCCCTATCCTGCCCCTGTGGTATTCAAATTTGCTCCTGGTGAGCGCCTTCGTCAAGATATCAGCATCCTGATCCTCCGTGGGAATGTATGAAAGTAATATGATCTTCCGCTGCACACAATCTCTGATACGATGATACCAGATGTCAATGTGTTTAGATCTATCATGAAATACTGGATTAACCGAGAGTTTGCAATTATGTTGATCTCAGAAACAATGGCGTATATTTTGTATGTAAGATCATAATAAAATAATGATAATTCTAAAGTACATGAATTTATTTGCATTATTTTCTAAACTTTATTATGTTACTAAAATTCACATTATTCTATATTTATTATTTTACAGTCATTTACAATTTTAAAATTTTACAAATTTAAAAATTTTAATAAAATCATTTCACATTAATACAATTAAAATTTTCACATTGATACAATTAAAAATTTACAAATATTTTACATACAATTAGAATTAAAATTACAACTTTACAATTTCACATACAATTACAATTACAGTTTTAGAATTTTACGTACAATTACAATTTTAAAATTACAATCATTTCACATTAATACAATTAAATTTTTACAAAAATTTTACATACAATTACAATTAGAATTATAATTACAATTACATTTTTAGAATTTCACATACAATTACAATTAAAATTAAAATTAAAATTACAATTTTAGAATTTTACATACAATTACAATTATTTCACATTAATACAATTAAAATGTTACAAATATTTTACATACAATTATAATTAGGATTACAATTACAATTTTAAAATTTCACATACAATTACAATTAAAATTACAATTACACTTTTACAATTATAATTTTAGAATTTTACATACAATTACAATTACAATTACAATTTTACAATTACAATCATTTCACATTAATACAATTAAAATTTTACAAATATTTTACATAGAATTACAATTAAAATTACAATTACAATTAGAATTATAATTATAATTACAATTACAATTTTAAAATTTCACATACAATTACAATTACAATGTTAGAATTTACATACAATTACAATTACAATTGCAATTTTACAATTTTACATATATACAATTAAAATTAAAATTAAAATTACAAACATTTCACAATAAATTAAATATTACAATTACAATTAAAATTTTACAAATATTTTACATACAATTACAATTAAAATCACAATTACAAATAAAATTACAATTTTACATACAATTAAAATTAGAATTTCAATTACAATCACGACATAATATTTAATAAATATCATGATTTATTATTAAAAATAAACATCACGATCATGATAACCATCGTACAAACATAATATTCGACTAAAAAACACATTCAAATTCGCTAACATCATCTAATCATCGTGATCATGCTCATCTAATAAAACATAAGCATTGTATAACATCATCACAACACAAACATCAAATATACATCTCATGTTAAATAACTGCTATCACATACACATCTATCTGCAAGCTGCACATTAAATGAACATATCTAACATGACCTAAAAATATACACATCATGATGATCACCAACATGTAAATTAAGTATAGCTGCAACTTGAACATAAAATACATGGACCATATATGTGTGTGTGTGTATAATGTCAAAAATATAAAACTGTAATATAAATTTCAAATATCAGTTGGTGGTACATCAGTAGTAGTACTAGTCAAGGCCTACTCAGTCAATGGTGCAACCTCGACAAGCTCAGATAGATGCCAATCATCACGTGCCTACTGATTTGGAGGTGCCTCATGCTGATCAGGATCAACTACTTGCTCATGATGACTCGACGTGGATGGTCCAGCCTGCTGATCATGATGATCATCACTGCTGGATGCTGCAGGCTTCTCATGATGAATCGACGTGGATGGTCCAGCCTGGTCATGATCATAAATACTGGATGCTGCAGGCTGAGAAGGCTGACTCGACGTGGATGGTCCAGCCTGCTCATGATCACGATTTCTAGTCGATGCTGCAGGCTGCTCATCTGCGGCGCAAGATGAACGATGATCACTCCCCTGATCATGATCATTAGATGATGCGTCGTTGCTCGACTATCAACGTACTGCGTCTCGACTACGCCTACGTCAAAGAGCCCTCCTCAACTGCAACACTAAGCTGATAGCTCCTACGACATGCCGCATCAGGGTTAACATATCACGTGGCATGCCTCTCCACATCGCTGTTAGCCTATCATCTGCCTGTATCTCTCTGATAGTGGCCGACCTGACTCCCTCCTCCACAACCAGTCGACAGAGTTGGTCGCCCAAATCCATCCTAAATCTAGTGTCAAGCCTATGCCTCACACCAGCTAGTACCTGTGCAACATGAGGACCAGGTCTGTCTGCACCGACCTGATCCTTGGCATCTTCAATCTCCTGATCGTCATCAGGATCATTTGATGGCAGTGGCATCTCATCGCCATCAAATGACTTGATATCTACAAAATATATATATAAGTACACAACAATAATTAAATGATTTCATTAAACAATTTAATAAAACAAGTTAAAGAGCATGTTATAATAAATTTAAAGAAAACACTAATATTACCTCTATCATCCGGCGGCTCATCATCTATGAAGAGGATGTTGGTACACCCTCGCCAATCCAAACTAGCATACGAATAGGGGGCCATAACGAAGGCATGATCATAGACAATGGATATCAAATCTAGTGCATCATGCGATATCCTCGCGGAAAAGTCTGACTTGCCCCTCTTGGGCATCATCCGTCCCCACATTTGCATCCGTACATGCAACATCGACCTACGAGGTTTCCAAAAAAAAGTAGGCCTTGTCTCTGGAAACCTCTCAAAAAATAAAAAAAATAGATCTGAAGCAAAAGGGTAGTTCACCCTCCCTTGTGCCTGAGCACGACATCTATCTAAAGCTGTACAAAAGTGCCGCAAAAAAATCGCAAACCACCTCACAAGTCGTGGCGCCTGTAATAAAGAATCAACATAAAATAAAAGCGGGCAACTAATGCGTTTCCCATCACGGGTATGGTGTGCAATGGTCGAAATCAGTAGCGAGAGGTACTTCACCTCCTCTCCACAAAATGAAGCAATACGTAACTGACCACTAGAGACTTGAAAATCTGCAGGAGACAGTATATTGGCACTAATGTATCACTTGGAATACACCAACTGACTCCTTGCTGCATAGCTGACGGGGACCTCTGGGAACGAGGGAAAATACTACCCTCTCCTCGATAGACCAGTAATAAAATAGATGTCCTCCTTGGTTGGCGCGTACCAATGGTTAGGAATAACTCGGAAATCCTGTCGGTGGGCATTCCACCTGAAGATAAGTTGTTGCAATAACCCACCATGGCCCTTCATGGATGTAGCCTCCTCATATAACTTGAGGAGGCCTACCTCCCTTAGGAGCGCTTGGGTGGCTGCTGTAATAGGGTGAGGGTACATATCTCTCTCCCTCTATCGTGCCTCCCACAGGCGAATCATGTTATACTGGTTTGCCATATGTTCCTGCTATTCCCTCTCTTCTCTCCTTTGACGTCGCTGAATGATTCACACATTAAATACAATTTTTTTATTAAATGAGACATGTATTTACAACTCTCTCTCTCTCTCTCTCTCTATATATATATATATATATGCATGAAAAAAAAAACAGTCGGTGCGCCAAAAAAAATAGGCATGCAACGGTACCGGTGCGTCTATTTTTATTGTGCACCGGCTGCGTTGCACCTGGAAATTTTCAACGCACTACACATCATGACTTGTACTTTCTCAAGTGGTGAGTTGACTAAACTATCCATCCCAGGGTGGATAATTCCGTCAACCCACTGCCAAACATCAGTTAATTGTCAATGGTGCGGTCGTTTAACTGATCTCACTGTTGACTATGTACAAATTCGGGAGAGTGGTGCGCTGACCAAACTACTCGCCCCGGGGCGGATAGTTTTGTCAGCGCAGCACCCCCTGGTATCATTACACAGTCAATGGTGTGGTGGTATAACTGACTGCACTGTTGACTATGTACCAGTATCGGGAGGGCGGTGCGTTGACCAAACTATGCGCCCCAGGGCGTATAGTTTAGGTAGTGCACCGCCCTCCTGACATCACTACATGGTCAACGGTGCAATCGTTTACATGACTGCACCGTTGAATATGTCCAAGTTCGGGAGGGTGGTGCGCTGACCAAAATATCCGCCCCGGGGAGTATATTTTAGTCAATGCACCGCCCTCCCGAACTTGGACATGGTCAATGGTGCGACTGGGTAACTGATCACATCACAATTTATGTAATTTTAAAAAAGCGCGGTGCGGAATTTCAATACCGCACTGGAACCGGTGTGGATATCGTTAGCACCACTTACGGTGCGGCTTGCAAATTTACAGGAAGCACTGCAAACCGGTGCGAGCTGAACAGCTCGAGCGCACCGTGCAAGATTTTTTTTTTAAATGGTGAATTTTAAGTTATTTTACAAAACCAATCAGCTAAAAAGTTTAATTATGGAGAAACAAGTAAAATAACTGTACATTTGGGCGTCGAGGAGGCATATTTGCTATAGAATTTTCAAAACCAAATTTTCCCATCATTTTGAAAAATTCGAAATGGAGATGGTGGGCAATGGAAAACAACAGTGCGTGAAATGGGAGCACCGATGGCAGGGTGCTTGACACAAGGTAAATTTGCATTAGTGCTTGAGAGCTCTGGAGCCCGAAAAAGTGAAAAATGTGGATTTTTGGCTGTAATTTTTTTTTTTATTTAACCCTGTTCCGGTGCGCGGGTTTTTGAGGCGCACCAGGCGGTTTCTTCCAACCGCATTGGTCTGGTTCAATTTTGGTGCGGGTTTTTAGGACACACCGGGGCTGAATCTGTGTAGAACACTGATGCACTACAGTAATTAGACGCACCGGGCGGGTTTGTATGGAGAGCACTATGTCCTTGTGTGCCAATTTGTAGTACTGGACAAAAAAACATACACAAAAACCTCCACCCAGCAACCTCCTCTAGTAACCTCCACTACAAACGGATATCTGGGCTATTTTTATAAGGGGTTCCTCAAAAACATCCGCTAGAGAGTCTTTTCCTTGTAGTGAAACCACAAAGTACTTTTCTTTATTGAATAATAAAATTACAACCAACAAAGCTTTCTCAAATTTTTTTCCGTAATTTGAGAAGCAAATGACTTCTAATTTATAAATAAATCCTTCAAGTGGAAAATAACGACTAGTTGGATTGATCGCCATCAAAGTAATCTCGACCATTGATAAATGTTTGATCATATTTTAATCTCCACAGTAAAAAAATATTTATTTTTGAGGAATTTTCGAATTTATCATAAAAACCAGTTTTTTTTAGCTCAAAAATAATTATTTTGAGCTAATTTCCTCAAAATTTTGACTTTGACTTAATCAGCAAGGCCCAAGGCTCCAATTTTTCTTGAAATTTCCAATATTCCCTTGGTGGGGGACCTCCAAAAAATAATTTCTTTAAGATCCACATTTTTTCCACTTGGAGAATTTAATTTCCTTAGGATTTTAATTTTGAATTTAATTAATTATTTTTTTGGCTTAGGATTTTAATTTATTTTTGTGAGAAAATTTAATTAATTGATACTTGAGGGGGTTAATAATTTTTCCACCCTCTAATATTTTAGCCATGGTGTTTAAATATGAGGGACCATACACCATTTTTTTTTTTTTAACATCGAGATATTACAATTTCAACCCTCAAAGGGGGAACACCCATTTGTTATAGACCCTCAATTTATTACCCAATTCTACGACTCAATATGATGTAGTAGACCAAGTGATTTGTAATAAAATAATCTAGCCAATTATCTTAAATTATTCCCAAATCACTTTTACAAAAGACGAATAAAACACTAGGACTCACCAAATACCATAGCGATAATTTCCACCCTAGCTTTGGGGTGAGGCTGGAGGGAAAAATTTATGTCGATCATCCGTGTTTAGAAACACAGATGAATCAGTGATACGGAAAACCTCCTAGGATTAAATTCGTCGCAAAAATAATAGGCTTACCTAGGTTGTTACATACATATATGGTCTTACTAGCATCTTTTACATTAAAAATTTGCAGAATGGATTTACAACTTTGACAAAATGACAAATAATGATGATGAATCCAAGATATCTGACTACTCAAACATGATGGAATTCCTTTGCGAAAATGTGTACTGCTATACGGTAGTTGACACAGAGTGGTCAATAGTTCATATGAAAAAAACTATATTACACGAGGAAGAAGGATGAAGACTCTATGACAAAATGTATAAACACCTTTGTGGCTAAGTGGTTTCGTTGAGCTTATGATCGATGATTTCATAAATTTTAAGAATGAATATAATTACTCTATTAAAATGTCTAAAATGACATTGTATAATGTATTAGTCAAAAATTTATGAAATACATATTTTTATTTTTATTTTTGTGAATTAGAAATTGTATTACTTTCTAATCAGCAAACTACGTGAAAACTAAGAATGTTGATTGGTCGGTCCCAAGGAAATTCCAATCAAAATCAAAATCAAAAGTTAAGATACCCTACGATTACATGAAAAATGAGAAATTTGGTATGGTTATTCCTTGGGGGAATAAAAAAAAATCCAAAAGCAAAAGAAAAATACAAGATAAACTAGGATTGGAAATGCCAATACATTTATTACGATCTTGGTCTTTGAGGCCAAGAATGATCAAGGGGTTTTTCGAATGTCGTTTCTCCATTTTAATTTTTACAAACATAAATCCATTATGAGGATTTGTCAGGAACAGATGAAGGGGAGACAATGGACATATTTACTTAAGGAATTCCATTTATGAAGGGTATGTAATATTGGCTACTTCCATATCACTATCTCAGTGATATGATTTGTGAAAATGTTTGTGTCAGTTGTTGAGGAAGCCATGATCATGGTTATATCTATTTAATATCCATTTAAGGGTTGGAACCCAATGCCTGTGATCCAGGTGGATATCGGTGGCCACCCGCTTATTGCACCTATACCTCCTTTCAGATTCAACGGTTTCCTTATTTATAGTACAATTTACTATTTTTAGCAATTTTTCGGGTCCTAAACTTCCATATTTGTTTTGAACCGCTAAATGATATTTTTTGAGGTCCACACCAAGCCACCCTCTCCTCCACTCTGTCACAAATCTTGTAGTACTCAGAGAGATATTTCTAACAAGGTATCGTACGTGCCAAACAAAGATCATATGACCAAGTTACGACCCTGGGAAGTTGGATTCCCAACTAACTGCAACAGTCCCCACAAACTCTTATTGTTCCATCTCTTAGGGTCAGGTTTCTAGTTGTTTGGCGTTTCCATTTGATGTTCAATAATAAAAATTCCCTTGAGCCTCATTGTAACACTGTTCAGAGGCATGTAGCTGTCACATCTCTTCTCAGAGATAAACTACCATCACCCGAGCTAGTTTATTTCCATTCTGTATGTAAGCATATTACAATTCTTTGATATTAATGAAATGAAAATTTATTTATGCTGCATATCTATGTTTATGTTTATATCTGTATTCTGTTGCGTTCCTTCATAAGTTCAAATCAATGGTATCAAAGTGGTATGCTCTTTCTTTGTTTTTCTTTGCATGTCCTGAATGAGGTCGGGGTATAAGGAGCTAGGGCTCGAACTAGTTGAACTGTTACATGACCAACCTCGCAAACCTCGACGACCTCCCACGGCAGAAGAAAAGAAAGATGAGGGAGCAAGAGATCCTTTCAAAATATTGCTCGAATAAGCCCTCAGGCAAGAAAGGAACACGATGATGGACAACTTTGCCTAGATCCATCGACGACTACCTAGAGGCGAAAAATATTCATCCAACATCCACTCTGGAGGCGCCACTCCCTTTAAGGTACAAGTCAAATTTAACAACCCCATATTTTCATGCCAGATATATGCGGATGCTGTAGATAAATGGTTAAATATGTTCGAAGGATATTTTTCAGTTCATGAATTTTCCAACAGGGAAAATATTACTTTTTCACTCGTCAAAATCACCCCCTATGTTAAGGACTGGTGGGAAACCTACACTGAGAAGAAGGATGATAGTGAGCCCTCACTATTTTTAGCCACACCCACTTGGAATTATTTTCGAGATGCCATCAAGGCGCAGTATTACATTGTCAGTAGCTATGAAGATAAATACATAAAGTGTACCACGTTGCAACAGGGAAGGGACCAAGACGTGCCAGAGTTAACAAATATTTTTCATACCCTTCGCACGAAGTTGGGTATCAAGGATTTTGAGTGGAATATGGTACTCAAGCACTATGAATATCTACATAAGTACATCCAAGATGTGATGGAGTTCCTAGACATCTCTTTGCTTGGTGTCACCTATCGATACACTGTCAATATTGAGAAAATATTTAAACATAAGAAGTGAGATTTTGGATTTGCAAATCTGAAGCAAGAGAAAGACACCCCAAAACCACATAAACAAGAAAAGAAAAACACCACGAAGACAAAGAAGGACACCGGAAAATGGTGTGAGTTTCATAAGAGCCCCACTCACAACACAAGTGAGTGTCAGGCCAAACAACCACTGGTGGTCAAACTAAAGGCTTTAGAGTTACATGCATGTTCCGACTCTGAGTCAAAACCTGACTATGGGAATGACAAAGGGAAACCAAATATTGATGCAGAGTCTAGTTCCATTGTTGCCACCACCAAGGTCCAACAGATTGAGCCTGAAGATACAAAGGACGGGGAACGTCTATTCCACTCACAGATGTGGGTGAAGGGTTCTATGTTGTAGTTCATTATCGACAATGGGAGGAAAAATAACCTTATTTCAGCAGAGGTCATGAAGCAATTGGGCCTACCAACCACACCACATCCACAACCGTACACCATCGAGTGGCTTCACCAAGGACAAGATCTTTGCATCAACCAATAATGTCACCTTTCCTACAACATCAAGCCCTTCCGAAGATGAGGTACTATGTGATGTTGCTCCTCTTGAAGTTTGTGATGTATTATTGGGCCGACCATACTTGTGGAAGTGTCATGGGGTGTATGAGTCTAGGCCTTGCATTGTGATTATTACTTTGGGAAATAAGTTGTATATGATACCAGAGGTAGCACCACCTACCACCATTTCTTTGATCTTTGCGAAGAAATTCAGTAAGATCATTTCCCAGATTGAGAAATTTGTCTTCCTTATGATTCACCCTAAGGGAAAGAAGAAGAGTGTGGCGACATCCACAACCTCTAGACAAGGTTCCTCCGCATGACAACATAATATGGACAAGGTCGTGTAGGAGTATAGGGACATCTTTACCTCACCCACAAGGGTAACCCTGCACTATCAGGTCAAGCACTCCATCGATCTAACCCCGAACGCATCGTTACCTAATGGACCAATCTACCAACACTATATTCTGGAGAATGATGAAATAAAGAGGAAGATTCAAGAGTTTTGGTAGAAAGGGAACCTCAGGCTGAGTTCAACACCCTGTGGGAGCCCGATCGTGTTGGTATAGAAGAAGGACAAAACCTATAGGTTTTGTATTGAATATCAGGTGTTGAATAAGAGCACTGCTTGTAATAGGTATCCCATCCCATGGATTGATGACCTTCTGGACCAGCCCAATATAGACAAACATTTCAGCAAGATTGACTTGAAGTTTGGTTATCACGAGGTACCAATCGAACCCTACGATGCGTGGAAGACTGCCTTCAAAGCCAAGGAGGGCATTTTCGAATGGTTGGTCATGCCTTTAAGGGTAACAAATCTCTCGCAACCTTCATGAGGTTGATGGAATACATCTTGTAACCCTTCACCAACTCATTCATGGTTGTGTATTTGGATGACATCTTGATATTTAGCCAGAGTTGGGAAGAGCACCTACACCATATTCGACAGTTCCTCCAAAACTTGCGACAACACAAGTTGTGTGACAATTTGGAGAAATTCACTTTTGGCATGACCTAGGTTCAATATCTAAGGTACATCATTGATGAGTGGGGTGTGCATGTCTACCTAACCAAGATACAAGTTATTTGGGATTGCCAAACCCAACCACTCTAATAGAGCTCCGTAGCTTTTTGGGTCTTGCCAATTTCTACCACAAGTTCATGTTGGGTTTCTCTTATATCACTTGGCCCTTGAGTCAAGTTGGTAGGTTTAGGATCAATAAATTTAACAACAAAAACTACCAGCCATGGAAGATGAAAATGGAAGATTATCTGTATCAAAAAGATCTGTACTTACCATCAAGCGAAAAATCAAAGAAGCATATGAGTATGATGAACAAAGAATGGGGTCTTCTCCATAGAAAGGCACTAGGAACAATACGACTATGTTTGGTAGCATCGATGGCTTTTAAAATTTCAAAAGAAATGACAACAGAAGGTTTAATGATGGTATGGGCCAAACTATATGAAAAACCCTCAACCTCAAATAAGGTATTTCTTATTAAGCGTATATTTAATATGAAGATGTTAGAAGCCATATCTGTTGCTGATCATTTAAATGAATTTAATACAGTTACAAGTCAATTAAGTTATGTAGTGGTAAATTTTGAGGATGAAGTTAGGGATCTATTATTTTTGTGCTCATTTTCAGAAAGTTGGAATGGCTTAATTATGGCTAATAGTAAATTTGTCTCTAGATCTAGTACATTAAATTTTGATGGTGTTGTCGGTGCCATCTTTAGTGAGGAAATGCGACAGAAAAGCTCTAGTGAGACTTCAGGTAATGCTTTGATTGCAGAGACTAGGGGAAGAAAAAATGGAAAGAGGAAGGAGCACAGGAAAACACAATAAGTAAAGAAAAGGCAAATCTAAATCCATATCAGGGATATTGTGCTGGAAATGCAGGAAGAAATGACACCTGAAGAAATACTACAAATCTCAAAAGGGAAAAGAAGCAGATGGACATTAAGATAACAATCATGAAGTGAATGTAACATGTGATGTGTTTCAAGATGCTTTAATTATTTCATTAGAGAATATTATTTATGCATGCGTGGTATATTCGGGGGCTTCATTCCATGCCACACCCGATAGAAAACATTTTCATGACAATGTTCAAGGATATTTTGGACAAGTTGTAATGGGTTATGATAAACCCTATAAAATCATTGGAATAGGTAAGGTTTTTATAAAGAAACATAATGGAAACAAATGGATCTTTAAAGAGGTAAGTAATGTTCTATATCTGAATAAAAATCTAATTTCATCAGGGAAGTTAGGTGGTGAAGGTTGTGTAACTACATTCACAGAAAAAACATGGAAGGTCACTAAAGGAGCCCTCGTAATAGTAAAAGGAGAAAATGTTGGTACATTGTATTTATGCAATGGTATTTCTAATTATGTTAATTATTTAACTTCCACAGGAGCATATACGACACTCTGGCATCATAGGCTTGGGCATATGAGTGAGAAGGGGATGTAGATTCTTCACTCAAGAAATTTGTTGCCAAGTTTAAAGCATGTTGATTTGGATTTTTGTGAAAATTGTGTTTATGGAAAACATAAGAGAGACAAATTTATCAGAGTTGAGAAAGAAAAGAAGAGAAAAAAATTAGAGATTGTGCATACATATGTAAGGGGAACTTCTCATGTATCATCTCTTGGTGGCTCTCGCTATTATGTTACTTTTATTGATGATGTAACGAGGAAAACCCAAATTTATTGTATTCAAAATAAAATTGATGTATTTGATACTTCAAGAAAGGAAAATATTTGGTTGAGAATGAGACAGGAAAAAATCTGAAGTGTCTCAAATCAAACAATGGGGTTGAATACTGCAACAAAGAGTTTGATAACTATTGTTCAGATCATGGACTTCATAGAGAGAAGACAATTCCAGGAACACCACAAGGAAATGGTGTATCAAAAAGGATGAAGAAAACAATCATGTAGCGTGCAGGGTGTATGATATTGCATGTAGGATTGCCCTTACAATTTTGGACATATGTTGTAGATATTGTTGTTTATCTAATAAACAAATGGCCTTTAAGTTCCTTGGATGGTGGTATTCCAAAGTATGCATGGATAGGTAAAAATGTAAGCTTCTCATTTTTAAAGACCTTTGGTTGTGAAACCTTTGTCCAAATCAATAAAGAAAATAGAACAAAGCTTGAGGCAAAATCAAAGAAATGTACCTTTATTGGATATGGTGTTAATGATTTTGGTTATGACTTATATGATTAGGAAAATCACAAAATCATTAGGAGAAAAGATGTCGTATTAAATGAAAAGGTATTGTATAAGGATCAGATGCAAGAACATAAACATGAAAAAGAAAACAAAGAATACACATTGTTTGATGAGATTACAAAAAAGTAAAGGTGCAACAACATGAACAACAACCACAACAACAACAAGCACCTCAAACACCTAAAAGTGGTGTTAGAATATCTACTAGGATAAGTAGACCCCCTGAACGATACTCTCCTTCATTATATTATGTATTTTTGAATTATTCTGGTGAACCAGAAAGATATGAAGAAGCAATGCAGGTAGAAACCAAGAATAAGTGGGAGCAAACCACGGTAGAAGAGATGGATCCCTTAATGCATAACCATTATTGGGACTTAGTCAAGTTTCCTGCAGGTAAAACAACATTGCAAAATAAATGGGTTTACAAGTTGAAGGAAGAAGATGGATGTAAACTGAGGTATAAGGCTAGACTTGTGGTGAAGGGGTTTGCACAAAAGAAACGTATAGACTTTGATGGAATTTTTTCTCTTGTTGTTAAAATGACTTCAATCAGAACTATTTTAAGTTTAGTGGCAACAAAAGATTTTCATCTTGAGTAGTTAGAGGTAAAGACAATCTTTATCCATGGGAATTTGGAGGATTAAATATATATGCAACAACCACAAGGGTATGACGTCAAAGGGAAGAAGAAATTAGTGTTCAAATTGAATAAGAGCTTGTATGGATTAAAACCCAAGGCAATGGTATCTAAAATTTGACAGGTTTATGTTTGAAAAAGGTTATATTAGATTTCATTATGATCACTGCGTTTATATTAAAAAGAAAAATGATGGAACCTATATTATATTGTTATTCTATGTAGATGACATGCTTGTTGCAGGGTCTAACATGCAAGAAATAAATGTGCTCAAAGTAAAATTGGCAAATTCATTTGCAATGAAGGATTTGGGTGCTACAAAACAAATCCCTGGTATGAGAATAACTAGAGACATGAAAAATTTCAACTAACATTGTCTCAGAGTGTGTACATAGAAAAGGTGTTGGAAAGATTTAATATGTAGAATGCAAAACCAATTAATAAACCTTGGGCTAGCCATTTCAAACTAAGTGAGGAGATGTACCCCAATACTCAGGAAGAGATCATGGAAAATTTTAGGGGCTAATATTTGCAGGTGGGATAATTTTCCATTGTTTTTCCAAAAACAAGATTCGCCAATTTCCATTTTTTTATAAAAATAATTCGCCCAAATTTTACAATATAAAATTATTTTACGTTAAAAATCACCAGAATTATATAGACAATATATGTAATATTATTATAAATTTGAATAATTTTACAAATACATCAATAAACATTTATAGTTTGCATATTAGGGACTAGTGAGATTCGCCAATTTTTTAAACTTCAAGATAATTTTCCATCCTTAAAATTCTCCTTGGAAGTGATGGATTATATGTGTAAAGTTCCACATGCATCAACACATGGAAGCTTAATGTATGCAATGGTCTGTACAAGGCCTGATATTGCACATGTAGTGGGATTTGTAAGTAGGTATATGAACAATCTGTGAAAAGAGAATTGGATGGCAGTGAAGTGGATTCTCAGGTATTTAAGAGGCTCTACAAATCAAGCATTATGCTTTAGTGGTTCAAACATTTCTCTATAGGGATATGTTGATGCAGATATGGTAGGTGATAGAGATAACATGAAGAGCACCACATGCCCTATGTGTTTACTGTAGGTGGAACAACTGTCAGTTGGGTTTCAAAATTACAAAACATTGTTGCACTTTCAACAATGGAAGCAGAGTATGTTGTTGCTACAAAGGCTAGTAAAGAAATGATTTGGTTACAAAGGGTTATGGATGAATTGGGAAAGAAGTAGGAGATGGGCAGGTTATATAGTGACAACCAGAGTGCCATTCATCTTGCAAAGAACTCAACATTTCATTCCAAGACTAAACATATACAACTCAAGTACCATTTCATACGGTTAGTGTGTGAAGATGGACAATTGAAGATGGAAAAGATACACACTAACCAAAACCCTGCAAATATGTTAACAAACGTTGTAACCGAGGAGAAAATAAGATTATGCTCAGTTTCAATTGGTATTTAAGTATGATGGTGAAGATGACAAACATCCAGGTCCAAGTGGAGTCTGTGAAAATTTCTTAATCCAAGAAACCCTACTGCTAACTATTGATTTAATTCTCCTACTTGATTAATTATACAAGTTATTAATCTGAATATTCAGAAAAACAACGAAGTAAACACAAATAGCAGCCTACACATACAGATCGTTTATTGAATAATGCACTCATATGACAAAGTGACACACAAATTTTTCAAACAAATGTCCTTGGAAAAACCCAATGCGGGAAAACTGGTGTAGCTAGCTCTGGAGGGTTATATTATTAAGCATAATTTGAATAAAACATTTTTTGGGCACCAGACATGGTTGGCCCTACAGAGAAAATCACGACATCTATACCTCTTTCTTTCGGAGACAAAAAATATCGATGATTCACACTCTCAAATAGGATTTACATAACTTGAACCCTTTCTGGTCCACCAGAAACCCCACCACTGCTCCTCAGCCCTCTGCATCAGCCTTACTGGCCTACATCAGCCATTGTGCTGCTCTGGAAGGGACTGCATCACCCATGAAGGGTTTACGCTGCCCCTGTGCTTCCCTGACTGGGCTTGTGTCAGCCCTGCGTGGCTCTTGCTGCCTTTGCATTGCCCCTAATTGGGCTCTGGCTGGACTGCGTAGCACCTGGCTACCTCTGCGTTGTTGGATATGCTGCCTCTTTGTTGTTGTTGTATTCTTGGCCTGGGATCAGATCATCCCCTTGCAAATACTGCCCCTTGCTGCAAAACTCTTCCTGAAATTCTTAGCAAACCACACCCTAGAATTTCAGCTTAGCTTTAGTGCTCCGCCAATGTGTGTGTTCTCCAACTGACCCCAAGCCCTTCTCTTATACTTTTCTCGTTGGGAAACCAACGATCGTTATCTAATCTCTAATCGATGGCTAAGATTAGAAGTTGCTTGATCCGCATCACTTAAGTCATTCTCATCACATGTTTAAATTTAATTCACTTTAATCTTTTAATTTTCCTAAGTTAGACTTAGGGTCCTTAATTAAAAAAATTAATTATTTGAATATCTATTAAACCTGATGGAATTTATCCAAACTATTTTCGGGTCTTGGATATCTCATGTACTCTAGCTCCTCCACAAAATTTAGGAGTTGGAGCACATCCGCTGTTACCCAAAAATCTCAACGAAGTCATTGTCCAACAAATGAAGCAGTGATGGAGTTGCTATAATTCGTCTCCAAGTGGGATATTGTTGGGTGTGGAGCCTGATTATCTTTTTGATTCATAGGTCTTTGTTTCAGCCAGGTGTATACCCCAGGAGGATTGTGCACCCCTTCATGCGAGGGGTGTGGGGGGGGGGGGGGGGGACTTTTCCCCCCGTGGGGTTCCAGGGGCTAGCAGGCCCCCGAAGCTAAAAATAGATGAAAATTTGCCTTGTAAAATATTGTAATTTCATAGTGAATCTGAGTCATTCATTAGGAAGATGATATGACGGTAGAAGTTATGTTAATTTATGGTTTTTTTCCCCTAGAAGGAAACCCTCGGTTTATATGAGGGAATTGTATTGTGGTTGTGTATCATTATTCTAAGTGAGAAGAGAGTGAGGAAGTTGTGTGAGAGCGAAGAGGAAATTACAATGGCTCTGCTGTAGGTTGTATCTCTTCATTTTGCTGGATAATATAAAAGGAAGGACTGGTTGTTTCTCCATGGATGTACCCCAAATTGGGTGAACCACATGTATTTGTCTCTCTCTTGTTTTATGCATTTTTGTATTTGTGTTTCTGCAATATTTTGTGTATTTTATTGCTTCGTTAATTAATTTTATAGCAAGACGTTGATCAAAATTCCCTTCACGATCCTCTATATTTTGGAAAATGCCACAAAGAAAGCTTTTGAATAAAAAAATAGTTATGTATTCAGGGATCGAGTCCAATTCACCCATTCTCGAAGAGTGAATGACAATGGAAAAAACCCATTAAAACAATAAATGATGGCATGATGCTCATATCCTATGCAAGAAATGGCAGATTGGGGATGATCCGCTTCAATAGTTGGAAAATTTTATGTATGTTCCACAAATGAAGATTGTCCGTGAGAGATATTTAAAAGTTAGTTGTTAAAGCCTTGGATTTAGGGCATCCTTGGAGGATTGAGACTGAAACGAAGAGGGCACATCCCTGCCTTTGGTTCCATAATTTAGTATTGAAACTAGGTAGATTAAATCATCCTTTTCTATGCCGTAATATTTGAGCGAGTTTAGTTCCTGAACCTACCTACCTCTATGCAAGAGCCACATAAAGGCGAAGGAGATTCCTATCCAATCTTGAATTCTAGCTGTACGTGTAGAGAACTGAGTGAGACCAAATCAATGACTTTCACCTGCAAACTAAAGGTGCTTCCTGAGATTGGCCTCACGAATACGAAAAAGATAGAGAGATCAGGATCGATGTCATCAACTTAGATGTGGGAAGAACCTTGTTGCAAAAGAATTTCCTTCTAGTTTACCAGAACTGTAGCAATAACACTAAAATGTTAGGGCTTTAGACAAAGGAAGAGTCTGGAAGCTAAAAATCTTCCAAAACAACAAGGCAACAACTGAAAGTATTAGGGTTTCCATTGAGAATCTCCAAATTATTTTTAATATTAATCATCACAAACCCCTCTTATATATATTATTAATCATCACAAACCCCTTATTTATATATAATTAATTAATCATCACAAGTCCCTCTTTTATATATATATGTCTAATTTCCAAAATAAAATTTAGCTAACTCCATTTATAAAATACTATTTTTTTATTATGATAATATTTTATATTTAAATTTAATATATATAAATTAAAATATAATAAAAAATTCAAATCTAGACACAATTACCCACATTTTATTATAATAAATGCATATAAATTAACTTTGTGCCACCCCCTTCATTTCCTTATATGCCTTTTCTTGATATTCACTTCATATAAACAAACAATATGAACCAAGTCAAAGATTCCTATCCTTATTCTATATCCAGAAAAGAATATAAGAACAGAACACGCCAAATAGACTCCAACAACTTGTTAATAAAATTTAGTTATACACTAAAGTACAAGCATATGATAATATGCAAATACATAAACCAAATAAACCATAAATTAAGCATCCATCAACCATAATTATGAAGCATTTATCAGCCATAAATTAAAATATTAGGTGGACACTAAATCCTACGAGCATATGTTGCTCGTTTGACAGAAATATCCATCAACCAAGCATATCAAATTAATTGATTGACCTAAGAAGCTATCCTCTAATTTAGATAGCAGTAGTCACCAACCATATCTCAAATCCATTAAGATGGACCTGCATCGAAGACAACAAACAATTGCAAGTATTATAATTAGGTTCAACTTGTAACTACCGCAAGATACAATTATATATGATTGTGTACTTGTCATCATCTAACCCTATGGTTTTGGCTGTGGTAGAGTTGGAGTGATTCTCACAAAGGCCTGTTTTAAGTCCAACTTCAAAGTTATATATATATGTGTGAGAGCCAGTATTACCAGTTCCATACATGGAAGTCCAGTTGGGTGATTCATTAAAACATTGGAACAGTCTGTAAACGTGTTGGTGTTAGGGAAAGTTATGAAATTCCAACATTTCAAGGAATGGGTGGAGTTTTGGAAGACACCCTTGCAATCAGAGATAGGAAGAAATGATGAGCAATTAGATTGGGTCAGTAATGGATCAGTAGATGTGAGAGGAAGGCCTGTTCTCAGGGCAAAATCTGGTGGATGGAAGGCTTCTATTTTTATTCTTGGTAAGTAATTTTTAGTTTTATATTATATTTGAATATAAATGGTGTCAATTTGCAGGAAAGTTTAATGTTTTTGGTTATCATGTGAGAGACATTTTTGTTTTGATTGTATATTTTGGGAATATCCAAAAATCTGACTAATAGCTTTTAAGTCAAAGACTTTCTAGCTGTCCATGGAACTCCTACATATTCCCTGAATCTGCAATCTGAATAAGTTCAGCAGTTCCTTCACCTCTCGTCAAGAACTTAAAAAGCTGTATTCTTTATACTATGATGCTTTGAATATAAATTGCATGAATTTACAAGAAACACATATAGTCACTCCACTTATCATCAAAAACTTAAAAAATGTTCTTTTTATCTTATCATGCTCTCTGTACTCAAAATCCAGGATTTTCAAACAGATTTCATAAGAGCTAATTACACATTTGTGCATGAATTGTATGACAGTGTTTGTATTCAGCGAGGCTCTCACTTACGTTGCAATTGCATTAAACATGATCATCTATCTAACCACTGTGTTGGACGAAGGGGTTGCAACTGCTGTAAAAAATGTGAACTACTGGGTAGGCACCACATGTGTTATGCCTCTTATAGGGGGGTTTATGGCAGATGTTTACTTTGGACGTTACAAGATGGTCCTCATTTCCTCAACAGCTTATGTCTTGGTGAGTTTAAAAGATTAAATTTTTTATCAATTTTATTGTAGATTTCAAAATATTTCGAAATCTAAAAAGATGAAAGATAGGATTAATTTTGCTCATGTTTATCAGATTTTCAAAATAATTCTACAAATTATTTAATTTTACTAATGAATGAAATATGATTGACTTCCTCATATCTATCAAAATTTCAGAATAATTTTACATTATTAATTTTATTTTTCTTTGACCCTGATTAAATATTGATTTCAGGGATTAGTGTTGCTGATTCTGTCAGTGTCTCTCCCAGCCCTTAAGCAAAATGATGTTGTTTATTTCTTGGCTTTGTACTTGATATCCTTTGGGGTTGGTGGCCACAAACCTTCTCTGGAGCCGTTTGGTGTAGACCAGTTTGATGAGGAAGACAAAAGTGAAATGCTTCAGAAAAATTCTTTCTTTAATCACTGGTTTTGCTGGCTCTGTGCTGGATTCTTCTTAGCAGTTACAGTTGTTGCGTACGTCCAGGAAAACATAAGTTGGGGACTCGGGTTCGGGATAGTTACAGTGGCCATGACTATTTCCACTCTTATATTTCTGTGTGGGACTCCATTCTATAGAAACAAGCTTCCTGGAGGCAGTCCAGTCACTAGTGTCGCTCAAGTTGTAGTTGCTGCTATAAGAAAAAGAAATATCAACATGCCTTCGGATACGAGCTTGCTTTACGAGAAGGATGCTCACTTAATCAAATCCGGACAGAGGTTTCTGTTGCATACAGACAATTTTCAGTGAGTCATAGATTTTTTTATATTTATTTATTGAATGTTTTAGGTGAAAGCAATCTGCAAATCACTTTGCTTTTTATTTCCAATGGATTGAAACTTTCTGCTACACTACATTTCTACTGAAAATTTTTGCTAAATTAGGAATTCTAAATTGGGTACTTGGAAAGGCATCATAACAATGATTATATAAAAGTCTAATTTTTGTTTTGATGATGTTGATGATATGGTAATCTATTTTAATTGATCTCCTTGTTTTCACACAATTTGGAAAAAAAATGCTAGATAGATTCATTTTTGTGGCCAAAGAAGCCAGATGGTTCTTTCACCAAGCCGCAATCATATTATTCTGACATCTCTCTTTTTTGGTTGGCAACGGATTAGGTTTCTGGACAAAGCAGCCATAATGGTGCCAGGCCCTTCAGGATGGATTACTGATGAACAGCAAAGCAAAAAGCTAAATCCATGGATTGTTTGCCCAGTAACTCAAGTAGAGGAAACCAAGATTATATTAAGGATGGTGCCCATCTGGTTCTCATGCTTAATCTTTGCAATGACAGCATTGCAGAGCAATTCGATCTTCGTAAAGCAAGGCAGCACCATGGATAGAAGTATGGGTCCCCATTTCCAAATCCCACCAGCTTCTCTTCTGGCCTTTCAAAACGTTGGTTCAATTATTTTCGTGATTGTATATGACCGTTATATTGTGGCATTGGCCAGAAGAATGACAGGCAATGAACGAGCAATAACTGTTCTCCAGAGGATTGGGATTGGAATCTTCTTTTCTGTTGTGTCCATGGTCACTGCAGCTCTAATAGAAAACATGAGAATCCATGTAGCAAAAACTCAGGGCTTACTTGACAGCCCTAAAACTACAATCCCTCTCAGTGTTTTCTGTTTAATTCCTCAGTTTGTTTTGATGGGAATAGCAGAGGTGTTTG
Source organism: Pinus albicaulis (assembly GCA_034641835.2). NCBI lineage: Eukaryota > Viridiplantae > Streptophyta > Pinopsida > Pinales > Pinaceae > Pinus > Pinus albicaulis. The sequence continues at coordinate 1,148,653,894 of CM076577.1, read as the reverse complement.
CTATAGTGGGCCTGCAGGAATATTTCTATGATCAAATGCCTGATGGCATGAGAAGCTTGGGTATTGCCTTCTTTCTCAGTGTTTTGGGTGTCTCCAGTTTTATGGGCGGTTTTCTCGTCACCATTGTTCAGGGGTTAAGCAAACGAAATGGACATGAAGGATGGCTGGCCAACAATTTAAACAGAGCTAAATTAGGTTATTTTTATTGGCTTCTCGCAATTCTTAGTTTTATCAATTTATTGGGCTATATGAGTGTGGCACGAATGTACACATACAAAAATGTCCAGAAAATTACATCTGATATGGCAGATTCCTCCCAAGGTGTTCAGGAGTGTAACTAGGTTTAGCTATCTTCAGTTCAATTAAGAAAATTTTGAAATGTAATCACAAAAATAATGTAAAAAAAATTGAGGCCATTCTTATTCTGGAATATTTTAGGAATCTGCAAGTTCAAATACATTATTTGAAGATAAATGTTCCAAATAAAATTGTCAGGATGAATTTGGCAAGTATCCAATATCTTTATTATTATTATTGTACATAACATTTATTTATAGTTTTAGTGGGCTTAATAGTTAAGAAAAATGTGTTTTTTTGGTCATAGGTTATAATTTCAAATTAAAAGAAAGTAAAGTATGTACATCATTGTATACTTTAACAATCAAATTACAATGTTAAAGCGGATCTTTGTCTCACAAATAAATAAAGAAAATACATTAACTTGATATCTAGCTTAACACTGTCTTAAAATTAATAATTTAACAAGTATTTAATATCTTTATTATTGCACATAATATCCATGTATAATTTTAGTGAGTCTAATAATTAAGAAACATGCATTTGTTAATCACAAATTACAACTGCAAATATGTTTCTGGTTAAAAGTTACAACTTCAAATTGAAAGAAAGTAAGGTGTGTACAATATTATAGATTTTAATAATCAAATGATAAAATTAAAAGAGATTTTTGTCTCACATATAAACAAAAAAAATACCCCTCAGACATTAATATCTGGTTAGAAATAATACCGTGAAATTTCCATTAAATTTAATTAAATTAAATTATTATTATTATTAAACATAAAATTTACGTGCGTCCGTGATCTTCAATCTATGTCATCTCCTCTTTTGACTTATCACTATTATCAGTGACACTGACTTCATATCCTTACCTCCCCGTCATTGATTCCGCTGCAATTATTGAAAATTCTTTGACTTATCACTATTATCAGTGACACGGACTTCATATCCTTACCTCCCCGTCATTGATTCCGCTGCAATTATTGAAAATTTTTGCAGACCTTTGGTTCAAATAAACGTTATTTAAAGGGGTTGGTTAATTTATTTATTTTTTAATTTGGGTACAATTAAACTATTAGTTTTATTCTTCCTTCTTAGTCAATGGTGTTAGTCAATGGTGATATTGCATGAGCAAAATTTATTTAAGTAATACCATTAAAAAAAAAAAAAATAGGAAAGGATTGGTCGCCTTAGTTGCTTTCAAAAAATTTAAACAAGCGGGGTAGTCAACTCTGCATAACGAAATTAAAAGATTCTTCAAATTATAATATAGAGTCACATTTCTAGCCTCCCAAATTAATTCAACTAAATCGAATCATTATATTTAATGAAAGTTAATTATTGTTATATATATATTTTAAATAAAGAATATTTTTTATTTAAAATCTGATTATATAGATATAGTTGTTTTATATTATCTCAGCAAAATTTGCAGTTTTAACATGTGCATCCATATCCCAATACAATTACGAAACTATTTTATATCTTTTATTAGCCCTGTAGGCTATATACTATTAAAAATACACTGAAATCTATCATAAAGCAGGAAATGCAGTCTTAATATCAAAATAAAACGAAAATTTATAAGTCTACATTAACCAAGATTGGTCTTTCCCGCATCCTAGTTGACATCCTTGCCTTGGCTGCTCGGATCGACTCCTAAGTTGCCTTCTCCTCCCTCTTTCTCCAATTGAGCCATGACCTCCTCCAGTAGTCCTGCAATAATCTCCTTGACATCTGCGAATATTTTGTCGTTGACCAACTCCAAATTGGTAGCGACTAAATCAATCTCTATCTGCGTCCTAGTTGAGATCCTTGCCTCGGCTGCTCGGACCGACTCCTAAGTTGCTTTCTCCTCCCTCTTTCTCCAATTGAGCCATGACCTCCTACAATAGTCCTGCAATAATCTCCTTGACATCTGCAAATATTTTGTCGTTGACCAACTCCAAATTGGCAGCGAGTAAATCAATCTCTATCTTCACTATTTTGTGCTCCAAAGACGCACTCTCAAACTTTGCTTTAATTCTCTCGACGTTGGGAGCACAATCATTCTCTAGTAACTCCATTAGGTTGGTGATAAGGTCAAGCCTTAATTAAATACAATTATTAAAAAACATTATAATGTAATATAATTTTTGGAATATGGCTACAATCCTTCTCCAATAACTCTACTAGATTGGTGATAAGGTCAAGCCTTAATTAAATATAATTATTAACAAACATTATAATGTAATATAAATTTTGGAATATGGCTTCTGTGATCCATAATTTGTAAAAAAACCTTGTTCGGTAATAATCACATATGATCATGAATTGTCGACAAGTTTCGAACCAACCATTGTAATTCATCTTCACGACAAGATGAGAAATCAGATCCAGGACAAAGGTTTAAAAAGATGGAGAGAGGATCTGAAAAGAGGATCCAACTAGCCTTTAAGGTATAACAGCTAGTTTGACTGAGAGAGGGAAAATATAAAAATGAGATAATTTATTAAAATATTTTATTGTTTTATTATATTTAATTTAGTTTAATTAGTTAATAATTATAATGTATTTTGTTATTATATTATAATTTTTTAATTAAAATAATAGGGGAAGCTTCAAGGAGTTATTTATTATTATATTAATATAATTATGATTAAAAAAAGTGAAAGTCAAAAGGATTAAGAATATTAATAATCTAGGAAATATATCTAATAAGGATACTGTGATTAGATTTATAATTAAATAATTTTATTATTATATCAAATTCAATATAATTATTAAAATATAGTAATTCAATATAAGCTAGTTAAAAAATGTTGTAGTTTATTTGTTTTATGTTTTAAAGGGTTTCTTGACATATTTTCTGATTTAATTTGCTCAGAATGAGAGAGGGATTTCTTGGAATCACAAGTTTGAGTTCTAAATCCTCCACAATTAGAGTGTCTCTGGGGCCTCTCATGGTGCTAAATCCATATATGCCGTCAAAAACTGATTTTAAACTGTAGTTTACTTCCATAATGAATAGTTATTATACACTAGAAGCATCAATGATTCTCTGCCATGGAAACCATACACAATCTACTCGAAAACCTTTTTATTATCTTTAAAAAAAAAGTAAACATAAAAGGTGAATTACATAGCTTAACTAATGTATTTAATTTAATTTTAGGTATATAATGTCATTTCCCATTCATTTTAGCCTTAGAGTTTGATGTTTTGTTTCAAGGTAACCATTTCATACTTTGAGTTTTATCCAGTAGATGATGGATATTCTCCAATTTAGTGCCTTCGCCCCTGACCATTTTTATTTTATCTCTCCTAGCACGAACACAATGCTTTTTTCCCTCAATGCCCTTAGCACTTGAGTTCACAAAGAGAGGCTTTTGTGTATAGAGGCTAACTTTCAAGCAACTGTAATGCAATGCTACCAAGGGAGGAAACATGCCAGACCTGGGAGGGCTAGGATAGGGGAAGGGAGAGTCTTTCGTGACAAACAAATAGGATTGGGGGGCGGAGGGGGGGGGGGGGGGAAGAGCGAGGGCGCATATCTTGAAATTTTCCCATTACATGGCTTTAACTTTTTAGTAGTTGAAGAATTCGTAATCGATGCATGAGAGCAAGGTGGCGTGATTGAAAAATTAGATTCCCCCAAGGAATGAGCCCTCCTAGCTTGTTTCGATTGATAAACTCATAACTAGAGTAAAATATTATTGAGGCACTAGAGATTTCATTATCGTAGTCCACCTCCTCTTTTTCAATAAAGTCTACTACAAGCAACATTATGAGCTTCTCAAAGCCATTTGATACCTGAATTTCCTAGAAACCCTAGCTTAAGATAGAGATACTACCAAAAAATGGTGACCACAAAAAAAAACCCCTCCTTTTATCAACTTCTATGACTAATTTAGCTCCAAGTGTTAGCTCAATTTGTCAAGTTCTCATCATTAAAACACTTTGCTAATGGAAGGTCATGAGGTCAATTCTTCTCGATGCTTTTGGGGTTAGGTTCTACTAATAAGCAGTCGAGAAATTTTCCCAAATAATTTCCATAAATGCAATGGCCATTAATCTCCAATATTTATAAAACACGCATTAAAAAAACAAAAAACAAAAAACCTTATTCTCCAAAACAATAAATTATATATATATATATATATATATATATATATATATATATATATATATATATAATTAAAATATATATTGTTAAATATATAACAATCAAATTAAATTGTGAGTTTTCTTAACGATTATATTAAGTAACATATATTAAATTACTATATTTTAATAATTATATTACATTGTAATATTTATTAATAATTATATTTAATTAATTATAATATATTTTAATTAAACCATAATTAACTTTCAATAAATATAATGATTCAATTTGGTTGAATTCATTTGAAATACTAAAAATGTCTGGACCCTACCTTACAATTAAGGTGACTTAAATGCATGTAAGAATCTTTTGATGTTGTTATCCATAATTGAATGCCCCTCACACACAACCGTGTTCTGTGGGGATTGTTTAGATTTTTCCAAAGAAACTAAGTCGACCAATCCCTTTCCTAAATTTTTTTAATGAAGTTACTAAAATAAATTTTGCTCATGAAATGACAAACAGAACGATAAATAAAATTAATATTCTAATGGTACTGAAATGAAAAAATAAATAAATTAACCAAAAACCTCTAAATAACGTTTATTTCGACCAAAGGTTTACAAATTTTCAATAATTGCAGTGGAATCAACGACGGGGAGGTAGGGATATGAAGTCTCTGTAATGGATATAGTGATGAGTCAAAAAGAAGACAAATAGATTGAAGATAACCGTGTCAGGCCACAAATGCCTTTTTAAATTGTAAACATATTTTTTTTAGTGAGAGAATGAGCCGATCGTTGTTGTTGTTATTTTATAATAGCAATAATTTAATTTTAAGGTAAGTGGAAAGTTAGATATTAAATTGGTGTATTTTTTTTTGTTTATTTGTGAGATAAGGATCTATTTTAACATTGTGATTTGATTGTTAAAGTCTATAAAAATATATATTTTTTATTTTCTTTCAATTTGAAGTTGTAACTCCGATTAATTTACTGGTTTAGAGGACTTGGTACAAACACCAAGGTTGAGATCCTTGCACCGTGGGGACTTCTATGTTTTACTAAGCAGTTGTACATCGACAAGATGTGGGTTTTTGGTGATTCAAAGGTGCTCATTGGTTACATGAATAATCATAACTCTATGGCACCTGGACATTTGTCTTCCTGGTGGGATCAGATCAATGAACTTCGAAGGGCCTTCACAAACATAACATTTCACCACATTTACCGGTAGAAGAACGTCACTTCTAACAGACTCTCAAAGAAAGGCCTGCAGGGTTCCTTTGGAGAAATGCACTACAAGCTTTTGAATGCCAATGGCAGAGGGGCCACTAGCTCAGTGAAATTCTTTTAAGATCTGGGGAATGATCCTCTTTTTGTCCATTTTTGTATGGGATAGGGGAGCAATGAACTTGTTCGTGGCTATCTGTGCATCACACATGGGAGGACAATTTTCAATCCACTGGAGAGAGTCGTGGATATCCAACTGGTACACAAATGGTTTTTCTATGTCTATTTTTGGCTGCCTATTCACTACATCAACAATGTCTCGAACACTATGCTTAGCTTTCAAGAAGATGGGTTTACACTCATGGATCTCTTCCGATACTTGTTGTATTTTGTGTTCATGTTTCCACTTATTTCCACTATTTTTTGGGAAGTTTTCTAGATTTTTCAAATGTGATGAGCTGAATTTCGTTTATGTAAATACTAAACTATGGGTATGTACATGGTTGTAAGCATGAACATGGTCTCCATTTTTTAGCAAATGAAATGGTACATTATATACACCATAAGGTTTTTTCATCTAAAAAGCTCCGATCATAAAACATATATTTCTTAATTATTAGGCCCAATAAAACTATACATAAATATTATATGCAACAATAAAGATATCTAATACTTGAAAAATTCATCATGGCATTTTTATTTGAGATATTTATGCTGAAACCCTATAGTTGAATTTGATGAACCATTCCTAAAATTTAAGGTCATTTGTAGGTCTCTGTTTTTTTTGCAATTCGTATTCGGAATTGGTGCTTCACATCTTTCTCTCTTGTCCATTTATTTTGGACATTTGGTCCCACTTCTCACTTTGTTTTCTTCGACGCATCTGGAGGCCTCTCAATTTTCATCAGTCTATTGATGCCTGGAGCTCACTGTCCTCTTATGCTCTCTCTCTTCCATTCTTCCCCTGCTGCAAGGTGTGGCTTGCCAGGAACCAGTTTATTTTCGAGGATCGGCCTTCCCCTCAGCATGTCATTTTTTTTGCCATCATGAAGTGGATCAATTATGCTCCCTCGGTGCCCACAAGACTCGGGACCTCTCTGTTAGACTACATCCGCACAAAGTCTGCATCCGGTCAGTTTCTTCGACGGTGCACATCAGTCGGGGCATTGTGGTTGTGGTGCATGGTTGAACCTCGAACATGGGGAATCATGTTGTATTTACTGGAATGGGGGTCCCGGTTCCAATATGCGAGTTGAACTGCTTGCCCTTTGGAGCCTTCTCTGGGTCGCCTACATATATGGTGATGCCAAGACAGTGATTGATAGGGTCACGGGTCTCTCCAACTTTCAACCTTCCGCCCTCCTCTCCTAGTTTTGTAGGATCCGGAACCTCCGTGGTCGCCTCCTCGACCCGCCCATCCATCACATCTTCCGCGAGGCAAACACGAAGGCATATTCTCTCTCCAAGCAAGGCCCACTCCTTCCTTTCGGTGCTGTCCAGGTTCAACACTTTAGAAGGAACCAAATGGTCTCTTCCACTTTGCACCCACTCCCATAGGAGTTTTGAATTTTCTTGTTTTCGACAACATTGTATATACCACTCTTTATTTTGGATGTATTGTTCTTTTTTTGAACGTCTCACTTATGTTGGCTTCTTCTTGGATGGTTTGCTCACCTTCTTACCTGACCAATCCTTCTTCTTACAATTTATCTTACAGTTCCGACTTATTTTGTAATTTTCTTGTCATATTCAATTTTTGTTTCGATTCCAGCACCTATGTTGCGATATCGCCTGCTATATGTATTGTTGAGATTCGACAAGATGATGATCCTAGTGAAAATTAAGCACCTACACTAGGATGGAGCCTCGGGCTATTTTTAGGTGTAATTCTATTTTTAGAACAGATAAGCAAATTATATTTATAGCGGAAGTCTATTTATAGATGTTGAGAAAATTCTATTTATAGATGATGTTCTATTTTTAGATGTATGTGCGAAGTCTATTTATAGATCGCATGTCTATTTATAGATGCATGTCGACTATTATTATCCCTTAATAATAGTTGGACAATAAATATTAATCTATTCTCATGGAGCACTTGAAATAAGTTAACTGAAGTGGCAAACCAGTTAGCTGAAAGAATTTCGAGTTCTAAGGTTGGTTAGCGGGATATGCAAGTGGACTTAGTTGTAACTGAGTGATTTAGAGTTGTAACAGAGTTGGATGTGTAGTTATGTGAGTTGTAAAGTAGTTTAACTCAGTTAAGTGAGTTAAACTCAGTTGTGTTAGTTTTAACTGAAGATACACTAGTGAGAGATCAGTGAATTAAATATTAAATTAATTCACATGGAGTGGTCTCACATACAACTGAAGATTTACTATTGTTAACTACATGCATGTCAGATCCAGTGGAGACCCAGTTGAGAGGTAGGTGAAAGGGACAATTGACTATCAGTTTTACTATATTGGATTGCACTCTTGCAAGCTAAACACACATTGGATATGCTCATGAGGATTGCACAGTCAAGGAGGGTCTGTTTGCATCGAATTAGTCTTTGTAATCAACTTGGATTGCGCAGTGGAGGCAGGTTGTTGTGAGGCAGAAATTAGGCTAAGACATTTGTCAATTTCCGCAAGACAGTGTGAGACGATTGTATATTGTACTGAGAGCTCTTGGATTAGAGTTTTGTATGAGATTGTTTCATGATCCATGATATATACATAATATATGATAGTGGGGTTTTTAGCTTTAAGCTTTCCTAGTAAACATCCGTGTTATGTGTGAATGATCTTTCTTTATGTGTTTGAAATTGGCGATCGTGTCTTAAATTTCCGAAAGAATTTTTGTAGAAGCGATTATGTATTTAATAGTGGCGTATAATTGTTATATTAAGAGAATCTAGGCAATGCATAATTGTATTAAATTTTTTACATGTACTGTTTGTTTTCTTATAATACAATCAGTGTTTTTTTCTTTCTGAAAAAGAAAGGTCTCTTTTATCCATTTTCAAAATCTTCTCAAAATCAACAATTAAGCTAAGAATAAGTAAACCTTGTTACACTCTGAACAAGTTCAGAGGAATCTGCCATATGCGATGTAATTCGCTGGACATTTTTGTATGTGTACGTTTGTGCCACACTAACATAGCCAAATAAATTGATAACACTGAAAATGTTGGAAGCCAATAAAAATAACCTAATTTAACTGTCACACGTGATAATATCCTAAAAAAAACCACTAAGGTTACCACCAACAATAACATGTCCTAGGGAGATAGTTGTCAAATAGAACTACATGCATGGGTAGGGCATCGAGAAGACTCCATGAGTACGATGCTATGGGTGAGGCATCGAGCCCAAAGCCTCCCGAAGAAGACTCCACGAGTACAATGCAATTCCTGGATATAACCACCATTGTGTAACAACATAATAATATACATAGGGGGAAAAGGTTTTCAGGGTTTTATAGGCATACAATTATGGTAATAATTAAAATAACATATACTAGAATTAACAAAGTCCATCATCTTTTTATCTTAAAAAAAAATTAATTAAGTAGTAAAATATTTAATATTAATAATTAATAACTATATATATATATATATGTTCATTTATTTTTTAAATTTTGAATATTTATTTTAATTAAAAATAATTAATATTACCCATATATTTAATAATTTATTTATCTTATAAGTTTTTATATTTATTTTAATTAAAATGTTATAATTTTATTTATTAATGTATATATATTTTTAATAATTTTTTTTAAATAAAAAAATAGATTAATTTTTTTAATCTATTTTAAATTGAATTTTTTTTTTTTTTTTTTATGTAATCATTAATCTTGTTATGAATGCAAATATGTATATAATATTAGAATTTAAAAATAACAATAAAAAAGAGGTATCTTCTTTCCTTTTTTATATTAATATATATTTCAATGTATTATTCACTCCTTTTTTTTTTAGGGTGATGGTGAATGAAAGGAAATGAAATTTCGTCAAATTAATAATGTTTTCACATTTGATGTTTGATGAGTACTAACCTTAATTGTTCAAAATAAAGAGAAATATTACGTGTACACACACATTGAATTTTGATTTGGGCATTTACATTTTCGATGTAAATAAAATAAAACTAAGGTCATGGGACACATATTCCAAGTTGAATGGTGGACAAACATTATAGTGGGCATCTCTTGTTTATAATTGGCTATGGAAATTGGCAAAGTCATTGGCAAAAGGAAAAGAGACAATAAATGACATTTAATTATGAAAATAAAGAAAAATAGGAGAAAGGGAAAGTGAATAGACATAAATTTGCATGCACGGGAAGTTAGAGGAAAATGAAAGAAAAAGGAGACATCAATGATACAAAGGTACCTAAGAAACAATTGACAACTTTTACCTAGATTTTGATAAGGTGTAGCAAAGGAGAGAGAACAACCACTTGGATAAGCAAGCAATGGAAAGCAAGGAAGCGCAAGAGGAAGTTTGGACAACGACAAGTAAGGACAAAAATTAGTTGTGGATTGTAGGTAAGAGTGTGCATGTGTGATTTAGCATACCTGGATTTGAATACATGGTACATGCATTTGGTTATTTCAATTTGGTTATTTTAGTGCCATTGGCATGGGATTTGCCTGGATTGAAAATGGTTTCATCCTTACCTTGAAATTTCCTAGATAGCCATGATGTAGTGGGTTCTTTGTTTGGATTTTTTATTGGTTCTCAGGTTCCCTATCACTGTGGGTCGGGATAGAATCTCTAGAAACTTGGAACAACTTGGGTACCCTGAAGGACGTGGGTTTGAGAAGGGAGATCTATGGATCCTTGCAACAACTTAGGTTCCTTGAAGGTTGTGGGTTGAGGCCCAGGACAACTTGGGATGAGACCAATCTGGTTTGATGTTAGTAATTTCTAGACTAGTTGGGTGAAATCACTATGGTTGAGGGTTGAGGTGGTTTGGCCTTTGGAAGCCCTGGTTGGTTATATTTTGGTTTAACCCATATGTTCCCACATTCATGCTTGGAATATGGCGTGGGGGTGATTGGCTGAAAGAGAGATTTTGGTTAGACCAATCTATGGTTGGGTGGTATGTGGAAGTCCCTGACTCGGTTGGCTTTTCATATGATTAATATGAGTTATTTCTTATTGTGATTGATGAGCACATGTATGGGTTATTCTGTCGATCTCTTGACTAGTTTTTCATGGATTCTATGTTGGTTATATGCATGGTTATATGATATGTTCTTGTTATGGATCTTGTTCATGATTTCATAAGTGATTGAATGGTTGATGAATGCATAGGCTAACAAGTGTTTTTGCAGCTACTTGAAAGGGCATTGGGCCTTCTTGGTGATTCTTAGATGAATTTTAGAATTTTATGATCAGATATGCATTCATGACCTGTAGTTTCTATGTTCACCATCTATTTGGCGAAATGAGTATCATGTATTAGGCATGTCTAGGTAATGATCTTGCTCAAGTTATGGATGGTTGGAATTATTACCATTGTATTTAAGTTTCTGGAAAGTTAGAGACAGTTTTGGGAAGTGGCTTGAAGGCTAGCCTGAAAAGGTGGCATAGATCTCGCCACCGCATGCACAAAACTAGGGATTTTGGGTCATAATCGCATGGAGACATGCTTGTGGGTGCAGTTATAGCCTCCCAACCACATGGATGTTGTGTTATATGTGTGGTTGTGGAGTTAAGCTAGATAAAATGAGTTCCAACTGAGGGATTGACCACGTGGGGTGTATATCAGGCTCCTGAGTGGTTTGTAGTCTCTAAGGGATGTCATCATATGTTTTGGTTTATAGGCCCCACTTCCATAACTAGAACCTGGAGGTTGGGCCATATCATAGTGGCACTCAACTCATGTTTACCCCGAAGAGCTTGTAAAAGTGGGTAAATGTGGGAGGAGTTATTACACACTAGTTCCAAACAAAGTTGGGAGGTCACTCTGAAGGTCCCAATGCAGCCTAATGCTTAACCCTTGTGTTATAAGGGCTTCCCAGACCGTGCCACTGAAAGTAGATGTACACACCCTATCTCAAGATTCTATGTTTATTTTGTGGTCTTATGGAACTTAACCTTCCTCCCCTATCCCAAGACCTTATCCTATCTAATGTTGGTTTTCTAAGAAGGAAAGAGAAAATTATTGAATTAATTTCATTAAGTGTATTAATTTGAAGAGTTGTTCATTAATTCAAGGGTGATGGATTAAAATGTGATGATGTTATGACTCAAATGATTCAAAAAAATAAATGCAAATGCAAAATTTCAGTTTCAATGAATTCTACCTAAAATAAGGAAGATATATTTTCTTCTTAATATGAAACCATGCACATATCCCTCACTTCTCTCTCATTCGACACTTTGATTGTATCAAGGAAAGAAAAAACATATTTCTAAAGTATCAAAAAATAAGTAAAATGAAACAAATAAAATTCTACCAAAAACCAAAAACCCTAAATCTACTCACAAGAATGCACTAAGATGTGAAAAAGGAGTTTCAATCAAGCAATCAAGCTACAGGAAGAAAAACACTGCAGCATTGTCAATACAATGATGTCAGAGAGTTATTTAAACACCAATTTATCTAGGTGGGTATTGGTGGCCACACACCTATTCCATTGCGACCCCCACCATCATTTCTTTTAGTTTTTTCAGTTTCAGCACAAATTACTATTTTTAGCAGTTTTTCGGGTCATGAACTTCCGGAGCCGTTTTGAGGCCCTAATGATCCAAGTGGATATTGGTGGCCACCCATATATTCCATTTGAACCCCCACCATCGGTTCTTTCAAATTTTCAGTTTTAGTACAACTTATTATTTTTAGCAGTTTTTCGGGTCCTTAACTTCCGGAGCTGTTTTAAGGCCCTAAACGATGTTTTTTGGGAAAACCAGGAGCAACATAGAAGTTCTTTTGATGTTGATCACATCAAAAGTTTTAGTCCTCAAATAGATCTTTCTAACGAGGTATTGAGCGTGTTAAACATAGATCATATTCCAAAGTTACATCTTCGGGAAGTTGATGTACCAATTTACCCAAACGGGGTCCATAGCTTTGGCGCTTCATCTCCTCGGGTTAGGTTTTTAGATGTTTTCCATTGTTTCTCAATAATAAATAGGCCCACGACCTCATTGTAACATAGTTCAGAGGCTTGTAGCCACCACATCTCTTCTCAGAGATAAGCTACCAGCGCCCAAGCTAGTTTATTTTCATTATGTCTGTAAGCATATTTTTGTTATTTGATGTTAATGAAATGAAGTATTATTTCCGATGCATCTTTGTGTTCATGTTTATTTTATTATATTATTGTGTTCCTTCATAAATCCAGATCACCAATGTTCCTGAGAAGAATCAAAGCCCAAGAAGAGGGATCAAACCCTAATCAGATAACTAAGTCTACAAGATTGCATGCAAACTCAGTAAAATATCAATGATCAAACCTAAAACTTCAGATTCAAAATTCACCCCTACACGGCTCATAGAGATGCAAAAATCCCCTTACAAATCTAAGTAAAACCCCTCATTTTCCAAGAAAAATATCCTTCAATGCTACGTTAGAGAAGACTTGATTGAACGAGAGGCCCTATCAACGCCCCTTTGCAGTTATGTAGACCAAAAATGTATGTTATCAATGCCCTGGTCTGACCTGAAAACGTGAAAAAGAGGGAAAACACATATATCTAGGAGGTTTTTGGACATGGGTTTCGAAACTAAACTTTTTAGACAATTATTGACCACTGTAAAACACCAAGGGACCATAAAAGCCCCAAGAAAAATGAAGTACAATAGGCTAAAATAATTGACTTATTGGGAGCTCCCCAGTGGGGTCACCATTTCTGTTTAAGGAAGATTTAATTTGCAGTAAAATGTTACTTTAAACCCAACAAGCCTTGCCTAGGGATTTCCTAGACAAAGTGTGTGAATGAAGAAGTGGAGCTAAGTAAATCAAAAAATCCCAAGCACTTCAGATTATAAGAAGAATGTATAGAACATACCTCTCAATGCTGGACTCCTAACTTTATTTGACGATGCCAACTCTGAGATCTTTGCTCCTAGATATCCTAAATAACCTGCACACAAAGAAGGAAACCAATCCAATCTTCTTTCAAAACAATGTTAGTGCAAAATTCAATACATATGTCAACTAAAATAATAGAGAATATGATAGATGAATATGGGGAGAATATTTTATTACTATAGCTCTTGAATTGACTGGAGTACATAATTGATTTCTCCAAGCCTTCGCCCTTGATTTTCTTCATAACCTCTATGCTCACTAGTGTGCACCTGCATGCATAAGTTTATCACAGACACAACTTTTGAAACATTCTGGGAGTAATTCATTTCTTCTCCCTATGATTAGTGAAGAATTTTTTATATATATATTTTCCTCATGCTTGACCTTCATTGAGCCTAGACACTTTCTTGACCATATCATAGTCGATGTAAGTTGGACCAAATCAATCATTATTTTAATCAATAATGATTATTTTATCCAATAATGATTATTTTAACCAAAGTTTTAAAATTGGACTGAATCTAAGCTTATCTAGTAGAACTTTCACACTGTTTTGAAACTCTAGCGCAGAGAGGGTGTTGATGGCCTACAGTTTCAGTCCCCACGATTAGGTAGGAGCATTACTAGGCCTTCTGGTTCAATTCCCACAACTATGCAAGAGCATTGATCCCTAAAAGCACTAATTTCTTTGATGTTTCACTAATCAAAATTTGATTGTCTGCCTTGGTAAAGGATATGCTTTTCTTCTTGACCCTAGGGGGTGGATTTTTGAGCTATAACACTTTTCTATAGCTAAACCTCTAGGAATCACCCCTTCCTCTTTTGGTTTCTAGCAACAAAAAGGGTGATACTTGAACTTTAGATAGGGCTTCATTATGCTACCTTTTGAATAGCTAAGTAAGGAGATTGAAGGAGGGAAGAAATTACCTCCTTTTTCCAAATCCTCTATCCTTGATATCACCTTGGATTGAGTTGTAGGGATCAATGCCTGGAAATTCACTCCCAAGGGGGAAACTTCTTTTGGAGGGTGAATATGGAGCTTGGAGGAAGATGGGCATTAAACACGACCGATTCCAAGAACAAGGGAAGACTCTTCAAGTTGCAGGGATTCAAGGGGACGTTGCTTGCTAGTTTCCTTCATTAAAAAAGAAAAAATATAAGGAAATTATAACATATTGGAAGGATAAATTGCAAGTAATTTGGGTGCAATGAATTGGTTCACTAAGTCTTTCTTCATTAGGCATGATTCTTTACCCTAAAAGATACCATCCTGGAGGTCTTCTCCCTACCTCTCGTCTTCATAACCTCTACATTCTTCGGAGAATCTTTAGTCTTCCATTTTTTTCTTTTGCTAGGGGGACATGGGAAATTTTCATGGGACAAATTTCATAGATGGATTAATTTTTCATGTTAAAAAAAAAAAAGATTCGTTGATTCCAATTTTTACTAAATATTATTTGATCAAATTTCACAGGATAAAATTATTTTATCGTAAAAATATTCAAAATTTGACAAAGACTATATAAAATCAATGGAAGTTTGAATATTTTAATAAAAATATCACCAAAATTTTTACAGTTTGCATATTACAAACTAGTAAGATTCATTAAGGGTTCTATACTTTAAGAAAAAAATTCATCCTTAAAATTTCCCCAAGGTAGTTTTATGGAAAGAAAGTTTATTTCACCACACCTAAATATGGTTGAATTCATGACAAATATAACACCTAAAGGGTATTCTCTAGTAATTTATCTTCTAGGTCCAAGAAAATCTACCACTTACCAACTCTATTTCTTCCAATAAAGCTTCCTTCAATTCAACTTTAACCCATACCTAGGCCCAATGGTGATTGGGCTTGATATCCTAGTCTTGTTCTAGTTTGTTGAACTGCCTGATTTTATTCTGTATAAATTCTAAAATCTCCACATGCTAGAAAAGAAGAGGGAATCCTAGAAGTATAACCCAAATACATATTAAATACATCAACCTCCTCCCAGGGTCGAAACTAGCCTCTGATTCCATGATGACTAGACTAGAAGTACCCTAGCTCCAATTATGCTTTAGTACAAAAATCAAGTCCTCACTAGTTCTAAATTTGAAACATAGAAAGCCTTTGGAAAAAAAATAAAATTTCACGCAATAACCTAATTGGGGAGCCAATTGTCTAGTGTTTGGAAAAAATATGAAATTTCAGGAAATATCCTAATTTTGGATCCAATTGTCTTCAATCTGTTTCCCTAGGGTTTCTAGGTGCACAATATTTCTGTAAAATATGCCAATTGGAATTTTATCCCTTAGATGAGGGATATTTACCAATTTAAGATCTTCACCCCTAACCATTTTTAATTTTGTCTCTCCTAGCATGAACACACT
Source organism: Pinus albicaulis (assembly GCA_034641835.2). Lineage (NCBI taxonomy): Eukaryota > Viridiplantae > Streptophyta > Pinopsida > Pinales > Pinaceae > Pinus > Pinus albicaulis. The sequence goes on along the minus strand of CM076577.1, from coordinate 1,148,637,867 downwards.
GCTTCTTTTCCTTAATTCCCTTAGCACCTAAGTTTATAAAGCGAGCTTTTGTGTATCGAGGCTAACTTTCAGGAAAGAGTGTTGCAACACTACCGGGGTAGGAAATGTGCTAGGCCTGGGAGTTCTTGGAGAGGGTAAGGGAGAGTAATTGTGAAAAACAAAGAGGAATGGGGGGGCACACCTTGAAGTATTCCTATTACATGGAATTAAATTTTTAGTAGTCGAAGAATCCGTAATCGATGTATGAGAGCAAGGTAGCATGATTGACGAATTAGATTCCCCCAAGGAATGAGCCCTCCTAGCTTGTTGCAATTGATAAAATCAGAATCAGAGTAAAAGATTGCTATGTTATTAATGGAGATGTCATTCTTGTATTCCACCTCCTCTTCCTCCATATATTCTAATGCAAGCATAATTAAGAGCTTCTCAAAGCCATTTGACACTTGAATTTCATAGAAACCCTAGTTTACAATAGAGATGTTACCAAAAAATGGTGACCACAAAAGAAAACCATTCCTTTTTTCAATTTCTATGGCGAGTTTGATAGTGCCATGACACATTTTATGATTACAATATGTTTGAAACACACACACACACACACACACACACACACATTTGCTAAAATTCGATAACAACTTGTTGCAAGATTTTGATTTCTTGTTATTTAAAATACACTTTTGAATGCATGTATGGATTCATCACTCTTAAAAACCCTTGAGGCCCTCCATATTTGCAAATTAAACAACTTATGATTTTTAAAAGTCCATACTAGGTTTTGAATAAAATTGACGAGAAAAAATGCTCAAAATGGGTCATTCATTTATTAATTAGACTATTTTTGTGTGTGTGTGTATTTGTTTTGAAGATTAGGTTAAGTTGTGACTTTTCTTAATAGTTATATTAGATTAACATAACATTGTTTAAACATGCTACACTTGGGAGGCGATTTTTTGTTTTTTCCAAATCTTAATTTTTACTGTTTAAAATAGGTTTTTGACTGCATATATGGATTTAGCACCATGAGAAACCCCCCAGATTATGGAGACTTTATAACTCAAACTTGTGATTCCAAGAAATCCCTATCACATTCTAAACCAATTAAATCGAAACCCTTTAAAAGATAAAACAAATAAACTACAACATTTCTTAACAAGCTTATATTGAATTACTATATTTTCATAATCATATTACATTATAATGTTTGTTAATAATTATATTTAATTAAGACTTGACCTTATGTCCACTTATGAATTGTCATTTTGTTTTGATATTAGGACTGTATTTCAAGCATTATGGTAGATTTCAATATTTTTTTATAGTATATAGGACTACTAAGGAAAATAAAATAGTTTCATGATGGTATTGGGACATAGAAGCACCTACTAAAACTGAAGCAAGTTTTGTTAAAATGATATAAAAACGGTTATAACCATATAATCTAGATCTTGAATATAAAATATCCATTATCTTTTCTATATATATGTATAACTTTCATTGAATATAAAATATCCATTATCTTATATATATATATATATATATATATATATATATATATAAAACTTTTATTAAATATAGTGATTTGATTTCGTTGAATTAATTTGCAAGGCTAGAAATGTGACTCCACATTATAATTAATAAGTTAAAGAATCTTTTAATGTCTTTATGCAGAGTTGACTGCCCCGGCACACAACCGTATTAAGTGGCGCTTGTTTGAATTTTTTGAAGCAACTAAGGCGACCAAAATTTATGTAATTACTTAAAAAATAAATTTTGCTCATAAATATCCCCATTGACTAAGAATAAAACTATTAACCTAACTGTATCCAAATTAAAAAATAAATAAATTAATCAACAACCTTTAAATAAAGGTCTGCAATTTTCAATAATTGCAGCGGAATCCGATGACGGGGAAGTAAGGATATGAAGTCACTGTCACTGGTAATAGTGATAATTCAAAGTGAAGATGACAAATACGCCATGAATGCATTGATAAATCGTAAACAATTTTTTTTTTTTGGGTTATTTTATAATAATAATATTTTTTGTTCTTAAAGTATTGAGAAGTTCCCAATGCATTGTATTAATTTTTTTTATTTTTTATTTTTTTTTAAATTTTTATTTATTTATTTATAATAATAATAATTTAATTTTAAAGACAGTTTCAAGCAAGATATTAAGGTGGTGTATTTTTTTTTGTTTATTTGTTTGACAAAGATCAATTTTAACTTTGTGATTTGATTGTTAAAATCTACAATATTGTACATATTCTATTTTTTTCAATTTGAAGTTGTAAGTTCTAGATCAGCAAACACATGTTTCTTAACTATTAGGCTCGCTGAAACAATAATAAAGATATTGAATACTTGTCAAATTATTAATTTTAAGGCTAGTGTTAAGCTAGATATTAAGTTGGTGTATTTTCTTTGTTTATTTGTGAGACAAATATCCCCTTTAACATTGTGATTTGATTGTTAAAAGTTTATAACATTGTGATTTGATTGTTAAAGTCTACTACGATGTACATACTATACTTTCTTTCAATTTGAAATTATAACTTATGACAAGAAAACACATGTTTCTTAACTATTAGGCCCACTAAAACTATACATAAATGTTATTTACAATAATAAAGATATCAAATATTTTTCAAATTCATCCTGACATTTGTATTTGGAACATAAACCTGTATCTGAACTTGGTTGCAGATTCCTAAAATATTCCAGAATAAAAATGACATCGATTTTTACATCACTTTTATGTATTACATTTCAAAATTTTCTCAAAATCAACAATTGAATTGAGCATAGCTAAACCCTGTTACACTCCTCAACACCATGGAAGGAATCTGCCCTATAATATGTAATTTGCTGGACATTTTTGTATCTGTACTTTCTTGCAACACTAACATAGCCGAATAAATTGATAACACTAAGAATTACCAGAAGCCAATAAAAATAACTCAATTTAGCTCTGTTTAAATTGTTGGCTAGCCATCCTTCATGTCCATTTTGTTTGCTTAATCCCTGAACAACGGTGACAAGAAAACCGCCCATAAAACTGGAGACACCCAAAACACTGAGATAGAAGGCAATACCCAAGCTTTTCATCCTATCAGGCATTTGATCATAAAAATATTCTTGCAATCCCACTACACCAAACACCTTTGTTATTCCCATCAAAACTAACTGAGGAATTAACCAGAAAACACTGAGAGGGGTTGTAGTTTTAGGGTTGTCAAGTAAGCCATGGATTTTTGCTACATGGATTCTAATGTTTTCTATTATTTTCTATTAGGGTTGCAGTGACCATGGACACAACAGAAAAGAGGATTCCAATCCCAATCCTCTGGAGAACAGTTATTCCTCGTTCGTTGCCTGTTTTTCTTCTGGTCAATGCCACAATATAATGGTCATATACAATCACGAATATAATTGAACCAACGGTTTGAAAGGCCAGAAGAGAAGCTGGCGGGATTTGGAAATGAGGACCCATACTTCTATCCATGGTGTTACCTTGCTTTACGAAGAGCGAATTGCTCAGTGATCCCGTCATTGCAAAGATTAAGCATGAGAACCAAATGGGTACCATCCTTAATATAATCTTGGTTTGCTCTACTTGAGTTACTGGGCAAACAATCCATGGATTTAACTTCTTGCTTTGTTGTTCATCGGTAATCCATCCTGAAGGGCCTGGCACCATTATGGCTGCTTTGTCCAGAAACCTAATCAGTTGCCAACCAAAAAAGATATGTTAGAATAATATGATTGCATCTTGTTGAAAGAAACATCTGGCTTCTTTGGCCACAAAAATGAATCTATATAGCATTTTTTCCAATTTGTGTGAAAACAAGGAGATTAATTAAATAAAATTAGTTCGTAATGATTTGAGTCTTTGAAAGTTTCTTATTGTTGTCAATCTTTTTTTTCCAATGAGGTTTTTAATGGACTTTCCATTCATCATCACAAATGCTCTATGCTCTATGTATTTTTGATGATGAGTAGAATGTCTCCAAAATTTAGGTAGTTTCGATCAAGATACATAGTTCTACAAAAGAAAAAACTTATTGATAACATGAATTCTAACTTTCCACTCACATATTGAAAACATGAATTCTAATTGCACACTCAAGTTCTTTACTGTTATCATTTTATCAACAGTCAATTTTTTACAATTACATGTTACCAGAAAAAGGAAACTAAGTTGTTTTAAGGAGGTGATCAATCTCCAAAATCAAAATTATCTCTATGTTGAATAATATTAAGAATTTGGGGATGTTGGAGCAGGAGAGGTTATCTTTCGTCTTGATAGAAAAGTAAGAAAAAAGTTTTTCTGCATCTGAGAGTAGTAATTAGATGGAAGAATTTAGATTTTGGCAAAGGCTCAAGTTGGCAACCACAAAAAGAATTTCATATTTATTAGCTATCTTTTTCACATTTATTAGTTTTTGGAGGCTCTCTTGTCACCATCCAAAAATGTGTCAATATTCATGACTGATTATTCATCAGATCAATTGTGTGGATTGTCTTGATAAGAATTGGTCTGAATTTATACAGGAATTTTATAATATCAAGAGGGAAAATAATGTGTTTGTGGATGATGAAGCTAATAGGGTTGTTAATATGGAGCAAGGTGAAGCTAGGGAGGATTAGGAAGCATGGAAGAAACTGAGCATCAAGGTGAACTTAGGGAGGGTTATGAAGCATGGAAGAAACTAAGCATCAACTTAGGGAGGATTAGAAAGTATGGAAGAAAATAAGTATCAAGAGCCAAAGAAACTGCATATTTAGTATTTAGAAGTAATTTATTTTTGTTATGTATGTAATCATAAATGGGGTGTTTTGGCAAAACTATAGGAAAAATGTTGTAGAAAAACTGGAGAAGACATATGAAAATTCATAAACTATGGTCTAAGCATTTTTGGAGGACCTTGGAAATGATGTTGCTTTTGATTGTAATGGTTCTGGCTAGAATCCAAATTGTTTAATAGTAATATATATATATATATATATATATATATATAAGAATAAAATGAACTAGCTAAAATAAAAACAACAAATCTCATGAGTTTTATATTGTAATTGAGCATTGGTCAATTCCCAAAACACCATGAGATGAAATAGTTTGCCACTATAAGACACTATGCTTTTTCTTAGATTATCCATCTTATATTCACTTTTCATCTATTTTTCAAAATATTTACCACACTGAGAGTTTTCATTTTCTTGACCTTTTAAATAGACAAAATTATGATAATCTTAAATTATTTCTTTGAATACAATTTCAACATAAAAATAAAATGCTAAAAATTTCCAAACAATTTCTTTTTTTCTTAAAATCCAGCTGATAAAATAAATAATATCATCCCGTCAAAAAAAATTAATCTCATCTATGATTATAATGTATAATCATTGTTATGTTACTTACCAACTTCAGTACCCAATTTACAAGACCTTATTTATGAATTTTCAGTGGAAATGTAGTTTAGGAGAACATTACTGGACATTGAAAATAAAAAGCAAGGTAGTTTGCAGAATGCTTTCACCTAAAACATTCAATAAATAAATAAATGACTCACTGAAAATTGTCTGTATGCAACAGAACCTCTGCCCGGATTTGATTAAGTGAGCATCTTTCTCGTAAAGCAAGCTCGCATCTGAAGGCATGCTGATATTTCTTCTTCTTATAGCAGCAACTACAACTTGAGCGACACCAGTGACTGGGCTGCCTCCAGGAAGCTTGTTTCTATAGAATGGAGTCCCACAGAGAAATATAAGAGTGGAAATAGCCATGGCCACTGTAACTATCCCGAATCCGAATCCCCAACTTATGTTTTCCTGGACGTACGCAACAACTGTAACTGCTAAGAAGAATCCAGCACAGAGCCCGCAAAACCAGTGATTAAAGAAAGAATTCTTTGGAAGCGTTTCACGTTTGTCTTCCAAACTGGTCTACACCAAACGGCTCCAGAGAAGGTTTGTGGCCACCAACCCCAAAGGATATCAAGTACAAAGCCATGAAATAAACAACATCATTTTGCTTCAGGGCTGGGAGAGACACTGACAGCGTCAGCAACACTAATCCCTGAAATCAATATTTAATGAGGGTTAAACAAAATTAATAATGTGTATAATTATAGACATGAGTAAAGTCGATGTTATTTTTTTTTTTTAATGGTTAGTAAAAATTAATAATTTTTAGAATTTTGGCTTCTGTGATCTATCTTTACAATTTATAGAATTTTATTTTTTTCATTGTAAAAAATGCTTGGTTTATATTATGTACCAGTGCAAAAACTTCTTCTTTTTCCTCAAAATGTTTCATGATGTTACATGGATTTTCATATCAAGCTGTACAAATTCACTTACTTTTCAAGAGTTACATAATATATCTTTGTCATCAACAAAAATTCCATCTTAAACCAGGTATTGTGCTGTGTAGTATCATTTAATTTCTAAATGTCTTTCTTTTCATTCCTTTGTCATTTTTCTGAATATGTTATCTAATCTTCCACCATGTCTCACTTAATCAGCAAAAGTAGCTCTTACTCCCTGCAAGTGTTAATAAAATCATTCCATTAACTGCATCAAAATGATAAAATCGATCTCCACCCTGTCAGAAGAATTTAACCATTCCACTCATTCCTATGCCTGTGGAGTCATGAAGTTCATAGTGCATCTCCCCGAAACTACCGTGGAGCCCTTTCTTTGATAATCTGCCAACTTGTGTATTTTTCTCTCTGTAAATATGTTTGAAGATTATACTAGATAAATATGTGCGGAGTTCTTTAATCATGTCTAACCAAGCAATGAGATATCCAGGGTTGAGAGATGTTCCTTTGTTGAGATGGTCCAAAAGAACACGTGAGTCACCAAAAACCCACAGTTTATCCAAATAGAGTTGAGATGCAAACTACATGAGGCTCCATAGTGCCAAAATTTCAGCTCGCATGTTGGAGCCTATGCCCCCATAGCAATGAATTTTGTAGTGGCATGTGGGGGAAATCATCAACCATGCCCCACATCCACATCTAGATTGTTGTGACACCCCATCGAAAAATCCAACAGGGTAGTGGATTTCGAAAGGCCACAATCCCTTAGACAAGTCAGGAGGGGGTTTCTCATTAATTTTTAATTTCTCTCACAATTTGATGATCTTTTGACAAACTTTGTCCCGGCTGTTGCTAACCTCCTCAAAAATCCGTTTATTTCTAGTACACCATATGCACCAGTATAATAACACTAGAATATTCCTGAGAGACTTACCTTTTCTCAGCCACCATTTGAAGTAGTCTTGGGGATTCTCCATTTTTATGTACTGTGCGTTGAAATGTTTGCATATACCTTTGTGTACATCCTTTGTAAAAATGCAAGAGTGGAATAGGTGTAACTTATCCTCATCTGCGTTCATGCAGAGACAACATATACCGGGGCCAATCTTTCCTCTTTTTTGCAGGTTAAACCATGTCAGGTTCTTGTCCCTCCACACCATCCATGCGAGCATTTTCATCTTAATCTGTGCCTATACCTTCCATACTTCTTCGAACTAGCATCGATTGTTTTGTTCTTGATCTCTGTAGATAAGGAACTTGTAGTTTTCGTTAGCAAAAATCTACCCTTCTTTTATGGATCCTTTCCAAGTCACCCGGTCTCCATTGGTGTGGTTTTGCAAACCCAGACTTCACAGCATTTCATTATATGTGTCACATTCAACTATCATATTTCCCTGCAAATCCATTTGTTCTGTTGTTTTCCAAACAGTATGCCCTATATATATTCCTTTATTACTTGTCCCAGGAAAAAGATACCTTTTCCATTTAGGTGTGAGATCAGTTCGTCACTGATGACAGGGATGGTAGAGGTACCTCTCATGCTTGGATTTCCTATCAAGATCTTCCCTCCACAACCAAAATCCCATTGCAGATTATTCAATAAGAGATGCCAGATCATCTTAAAACCCCGCCAAATATTGAATCTACACCATCAGTTGTCCATCCCCTCTGAAATAGCTCCTCCATTCCTGATTCATTTAGATACTTGTACCTTATGATGTCATTCCATATTCCATTTGAGTTGAGAGCCCTCCATAGCGACTTCATCAGTAGTGCTTTTCCGAAATTCTCAAGGTCCAAGATACCCCAGCTCCTTTGGCTTTGTGATCAAATCCCATTTTGCTAAATGATATTTTCCTTTTTCTCTTCCCCCGTTCCATATGAAATTGGCCATCATGGATCTTATCTTGTTGATAATTTTTTGGGACAGAGTATAAATGTGCCCAATATACCGTGAATTGCTGCAGCATGGCTAGAGCAAGAATGAGTCTTCCCCCTTTTGATAACCAAATCAAAGACCAACCATGTATTCTTTTATAATACTTCTCTAGCATCCATGTCTAGTCATCCACTCTATAGTTGTTAGGCTTCATATAAAAACCAAGGTACTTAAATCCCTTTTCTGAGTCTCTCAAATTTGAAATTGAAAAGACTACAAATTTCCTTATGAAATTCCCCGTCTTTCTCTGTATGGAATAAACAAGACTTCCCTTCGTTTGCCATCATCCCATAGGCAAGAGAAAATGTGATAAATGACCAATCATACCTGTTTAATAAGCAATCCAAACATTAAAACATCATCTACAAAGAGGTTGTGGGAAATCTCCCTTCTGTGGGTAATATTTATACGTTTGATAGTACCTACATCCACCGCCATTTTGATTTTAATACTAAAACCATCCATAATCAGTATGAAAAGAAGAGGGGATAAGGCACATCCCTGGAGTAATCTTCTTCCTGGTTTAAAAAACTTAGTAGCCACCCCATTGATAATGACCGCCATGGAAGAAGATCCAATGCACCCCATAATCTAGTTGATGGCAGTTCTATCCAATCTAATCCTATATAGCACCATTCTTAAGAAGCTCCAATATACCCTATCGTATGCTTTACTTAGATCAACCTTCATCACCCCAGCTGCCATTCTCCTTGTATGTATTGTGTGAATAATCTCTTTTGTCACTGCCACTGCATCGTGGATTCTCCTATTTTGTAAAAACCCGGATTGTTCTGGGGTGATAAACTTGGAGAGTGCCCCTTTCATTCTCTCCACTATGGTCTTAGAAATGACCTTATATAGGGTGTTACATAGTGAAATGGGTCTAAAATCATCAAAGGATTTAG
>CM076577.1:1148296518-1148628595 GCA_034641835.2 Pinus albicaulis | reverse complement strand
CAAATTATAATATAGAGTCACATTTCTAGCCTCCCAAATTAATTCAACTAAATCGAATCATTATATTTAATGAAAGTTAATTATTGTTATATATATATTTTAAATAAAGAATATTTTTTATTTAAAATCTGATTATATAGATATAGTTGTTTTATATTATCTCAGCAAAATTTGCAGTTTTAACATGTGCATCCATATCCCAATACAATTACGAAACTATTTTATATCTTTTATTAGCCCTGTAGGCTATATACTATTAAAAATACACTGAAATCTATCATAAAGCAGGAAATGCAGTCTTAATATCAAAATAAAACGAAAATTTATAAGTCTACATTAACCAAGATTGGTCTTTCCCGCATCCTAGTTGACATCCTTGCCTTGGCTGCTCGGATCGACTCCTAAGTTGCCTTCTCCTCCCTCTTTCTCCAATTGAGCCATGACCTCCTCCAGTAGTCCTGCAATAATCTCCTTGACATCTGCGAATATTTTGTCGTTGACCAACTCCAAATTGGTAGCGACTAAATCAATCTCTATCTGCGTCCTAGTTGAGATCCTTGCCTCGGCTGCTCGGACCGACTCCTAAGTTGCTTTCTCCTCCCTCTTTCTCCAATTGAGCCATGACCTCCTACAATAGTCCTGCAATAATCTCCTTGACATCTGCAAATATTTTGTCGTTGACCAACTCCAAATTGGCAGCGAGTAAATCAATCTCTATCTTCACTATTTTGTGCTCCAAAGACGCACTCTCAAACTTTGCTTTAATTCTCTCGACGTTGGGAGCACAATCATTCTCTAGTAACTCCATTAGGTTGGTGATAAGGTCAAGCCTTAATTAAATACAATTATTAAAAAACATTATAATGTAATATAATTTTTGGAATATGGCTACAATCCTTCTCCAATAACTCTACTAGATTGGTGATAAGGTCAAGCCTTAATTAAATATAATTATTAACAAACATTATAATGTAATATAAATTTTGGAATATGGCTTCTGTGATCCATAATTTGTAAAAAAACCTTGTTCGGTAATAATCACATATGATCATGAATTGTCGACAAGTTTCGAACCAACCATTGTAATTCATCTTCACGACAAGATGAGAAATCAGATCCAGGACAAAGGTTTAAAAAGATGGAGAGAGGATCTGAAAAGAGGATCCAACTAGCCTTTAAGGTATAACAGCTAGTTTGACTGAGAGAGGGAAAATATAAAAATGAGATAATTTATTAAAATATTTTATTGTTTTATTATATTTAATTTAGTTTAATTAGTTAATAATTATAATGTATTTTGTTATTATATTATAATTTTTTAATTAAAATAATAGGGGAAGCTTCAAGGAGTTATTTATTATTATATTAATATAATTATGATTAAAAAAAGTGAAAGTCAAAAGGATTAAGAATATTAATAATCTAGGAAATATATCTAATAAGGATACTGTGATTAGATTTATAATTAAATAATTTTATTATTATATCAAATTCAATATAATTATTAAAATATAGTAATTCAATATAAGCTAGTTAAAAAATGTTGTAGTTTATTTGTTTTATGTTTTAAAGGGTTTCTTGACATATTTTCTGATTTAATTTGCTCAGAATGAGAGAGGGATTTCTTGGAATCACAAGTTTGAGTTCTAAATCCTCCACAATTAGAGTGTCTCTGGGGCCTCTCATGGTGCTAAATCCATATATGCCGTCAAAAACTGATTTTAAACTGTAGTTTACTTCCATAATGAATAGTTATTATACACTAGAAGCATCAATGATTCTCTGCCATGGAAACCATACACAATCTACTCGAAAACCTTTTTATTATCTTTAAAAAAAAAGTAAACATAAAAGGTGAATTACATAGCTTAACTAATGTATTTAATTTAATTTTAGGTATATAATGTCATTTCCCATTCATTTTAGCCTTAGAGTTTGATGTTTTGTTTCAAGGTAACCATTTCATACTTTGAGTTTTATCCAGTAGATGATGGATATTCTCCAATTTAGTGCCTTCGCCCCTGACCATTTTTATTTTATCTCTCCTAGCACGAACACAATGCTTTTTTCCCTCAATGCCCTTAGCACTTGAGTTCACAAAGAGAGGCTTTTGTGTATAGAGGCTAACTTTCAAGCAACTGTAATGCAATGCTACCAAGGGAGGAAACATGCCAGACCTGGGAGGGCTAGGATAGGGGAAGGGAGAGTCTTTCGTGACAAACAAATAGGATTGGGGGGCGGAGGGGGGGGGGGGGGGAAGAGCGAGGGCGCATATCTTGAAATTTTCCCATTACATGGCTTTAACTTTTTAGTAGTTGAAGAATTCGTAATCGATGCATGAGAGCAAGGTGGCGTGATTGAAAAATTAGATTCCCCCAAGGAATGAGCCCTCCTAGCTTGTTTCGATTGATAAACTCATAACTAGAGTAAAATATTATTGAGGCACTAGAGATTTCATTATCGTAGTCCACCTCCTCTTTTTCAATAAAGTCTACTACAAGCAACATTATGAGCTTCTCAAAGCCATTTGATACCTGAATTTCCTAGAAACCCTAGCTTAAGATAGAGATACTACCAAAAAATGGTGACCACAAAAAAAAACCCCTCCTTTTATCAACTTCTATGACTAATTTAGCTCCAAGTGTTAGCTCAATTTGTCAAGTTCTCATCATTAAAACACTTTGCTAATGGAAGGTCATGAGGTCAATTCTTCTCGATGCTTTTGGGGTTAGGTTCTACTAATAAGCAGTCGAGAAATTTTCCCAAATAATTTCCATAAATGCAATGGCCATTAATCTCCAATATTTATAAAACACGCATTAAAAAAACAAAAAACAAAAAACCTTATTCTCCAAAACAATAAATTATATATATATATATATATATATATATATATATATATATATATATATATATAATTACAATATATATTGTTACATATATGACAATCAAATTACATTGTGAGTTTTCTTAACGATTATATTAAGTAACATATATTAAATTACTATATTTTAATAATTATATTACATTGTAATATTTATTAATAATTATATTTAATTAATTATAATATATTTTAATTAAACCATAATTAACTTTCAATAAATATAATGATTCAATTTGGTTGAATTCATTTGAAATACTAAAAATGTCTGGACCCTACCTTACAATTAAGGTGACTTAAATGCATGTAAGAATCTTTTGATGTTGTTATCCATAATTGAATGCCCCTCACACACAACCGTGTTCTGTGGGGATTGTTTAGATTTTTCCAAAGAAACTAAGTCGACCAATCCCTTTCCTAAATTTTTTTAATGAAGTTACTAAAATAAATTTTGCTCATGAAATGACAAACAGAACGATAAATAAAATTAATATTCTAATGGTACTGAAATGAAAAAATAAATAAATTAACCAAAAACCTCTAAATAACGTTTATTTCGACCAAAGGTTTACAAATTTTCAATAATTGCAGTGGAATCAACGACGGGGAGGTAGGGATATGAAGTCTCTGTAATGGATATAGTGATGAGTCAAAAAGAAGACAAATAGATTGAAGATAACCGTGTCAGGCCACAAATGCCTTTTTAAATTGTAAACATATTTTTTTTAGTGAGAGAATGAGCCGATCGTTGTTGTTGTTATTTTATAATAGCAATAATTTAATTTTAAGGTAAGTGGAAAGTTAGATATTAAATTGGTGTATTTTTTTTTGTTTATTTGTGAGATAAGGATCTATTTTAACATTGTGATTTGATTGTTAAAGTCTATAAAAATATATATTTTTTATTTTCTTTCAATTTGAAGTTGTAACTCCGATTAATTTACTGGTTTAGAGGACTTGGTACAAACACCAAGGTTGAGATCCTTGCACCGTGGGGACTTCTATGTTTTACTAAGCAGTTGTACATCGACAAGATGTGGGTTTTTGGTGATTCAAAGGTGCTCATTGGTTACATGAATAATCATAACTCTATGGCACCTGGACATTTGTCTTCCTGGTGGGATCAGATCAATGAACTTCGAAGGGCCTTCACAAACATAACATTTCACCACATTTACCGGTAGAAGAACGTCACTTCTAACAGACTCTCAAAGAAAGGCCTGCAGGGTTCCTTTGGAGAAATGCACTACAAGCTTTTGAATGCCAATGGCAGAGGGGCCACTAGCTCAGTGAAATTCTTTTAAGATCTGGGGAATGATCCTCTTTTTGTCCATTTTTGTATGGGATAGGGGAGCAATGAACTTGTTCGTGGCTATCTGTGCATCACACATGGGAGGACAATTTTCAATCCACTGGAGAGAGTCGTGGATATCCAACTGGTACACAAATGGTTTTTCTATGTCTATTTTTGGCTGCCTATTCACTACATCAACAATGTCTCGAACACTATGCTTAGCTTTCAAGAAGATGGGTTTACACTCATGGATCTCTTCCGATACTTGTTGTATTTTGTGTTCATGTTTCCACTTATTTCCACTATTTTTTGGGAAGTTTTCTAGATTTTTCAAATGTGATGAGCTGAATTTCGTTTATGTAAATACTAAACTATGGGTATGTACATGGTTGTAAGCATGAACATGGTCTCCATTTTTTAGCAAATGAAATGGTACATTATATACACCATAAGGTTTTTTCATCTAAAAAGCTCCGATCATAAAACATATATTTCTTAATTATTAGGCCCAATAAAACTATACATAAATATTATATGCAACAATAAAGATATCTAATACTTGAAAAATTCATCATGGCATTTTTATTTGAGATATTTATGCTGAAACCCTATAGTTGAATTTGATGAACCATTCCTAAAATTTAAGGTCATTTGTAGGTCTCTGTTTTTTTTGCAATTCGTATTCGGAATTGGTGCTTCACATCTTTCTCTCTTGTCCATTTATTTTGGACATTTGGTCCCACTTCTCACTTTGTTTTCTTCGACGCATCTGGAGGCCTCTCAATTTTCATCAGTCTATTGATGCCTGGAGCTCACTGTCCTCTTATGCTCTCTCTCTTCCATTCTTCCCCTGCTGCAAGGTGTGGCTTGCCAGGAACCAGTTTATTTTCGAGGATCGGCCTTCCCCTCAGCATGTCATTTTTTTTGCCATCATGAAGTGGATCAATTATGCTCCCTCGGTGCCCACAAGACTCGGGACCTCTCTGTTAGACTACATCCGCACAAAGTCTGCATCCGGTCAGTTTCTTCGACGGTGCACATCAGTCGGGGCATTGTGGTTGTGGTGCATGGTTGAACCTCGAACATGGGGAATCATGTTGTATTTACTGGAATGGGGGTCCCGGTTCCAATATGCGAGTTGAACTGCTTGCCCTTTGGAGCCTTCTCTGGGTCGCCTACATATATGGTGATGCCAAGACAGTGATTGATAGGGTCACGGGTCTCTCCAACTTTCAACCTTCCGCCCTCCTCTCCTAGTTTTGTAGGATCCGGAACCTCCGTGGTCGCCTCCTCGACCCGCCCATCCATCACATCTTCCGCGAGGCAAACACGAAGGCATATTCTCTCTCCAAGCAAGGCCCACTCCTTCCTTTCGGTGCTGTCCAGGTTCAACACTTTAGAAGGAACCAAATGGTCTCTTCCACTTTGCACCCACTCCCATAGGAGTTTTGAATTTTCTTGTTTTCGACAACATTGTATATACCACTCTTTATTTTGGATGTATTGTTCTTTTTTTGAACGTCTCACTTATGTTGGCTTCTTCTTGGATGGTTTGCTCACCTTCTTACCTGACCAATCCTTCTTCTTACAATTTATCTTACAGTTCCGACTTATTTTGTAATTTTCTTGTCATATTCAATTTTTGTTTCGATTCCAGCACCTATGTTGCGATATCGCCTGCTATATGTATTGTTGAGATTCGACAAGATGATGATCCTAGTGAAAATTAAGCACCTACACTAGGATGGAGCCTCGGGCTATTTTTAGGTGTAATTCTATTTTTAGAACAGATAAGCAAATTATATTTATAGCGGAAGTCTATTTATAGATGTTGAGAAAATTCTATTTATAGATGATGTTCTATTTTTAGATGTATGTGCGAAGTCTATTTATAGATCGCATGTCTATTTATAGATGCATGTCGACTATTATTATCCCTTAATAATAGTTGGACAATAAATATTAATCTATTCTCATGGAGCACTTGAAATAAGTTAACTGAAGTGGCAAACCAGTTAGCTGAAAGAATTTCGAGTTCTAAGGTTGGTTAGCGGGATATGCAAGTGGACTTAGTTGTAACTGAGTGATTTAGAGTTGTAACAGAGTTGGATGTGTAGTTATGTGAGTTGTAAAGTAGTTTAACTCAGTTAAGTGAGTTAAACTCAGTTGTGTTAGTTTTAACTGAAGATACACTAGTGAGAGATCAGTGAATTAAATATTAAATTAATTCACATGGAGTGGTCTCACATACAACTGAAGATTTACTATTGTTAACTACATGCATGTCAGATCCAGTGGAGACCCAGTTGAGAGGTAGGTGAAAGGGACAATTGACTATCAGTTTTACTATATTGGATTGCACTCTTGCAAGCTAAACACACATTGGATATGCTCATGAGGATTGCACAGTCAAGGAGGGTCTGTTTGCATCGAATTAGTCTTTGTAATCAACTTGGATTGCGCAGTGGAGGCAGGTTGTTGTGAGGCAGAAATTAGGCTAAGACATTTGTCAATTTCCGCAAGACAGTGTGAGACGATTGTATATTGTACTGAGAGCTCTTGGATTAGAGTTTTGTATGAGATTGTTTCATGATCCATGATATATACATAATATATGATAGTGGGGTTTTTAGCTTTAAGCTTTCCTAGTAAACATCCGTGTTATGTGTGAATGATCTTTCTTTATGTGTTTGAAATTGGCGATCGTGTCTTAAATTTCCGAAAGAATTTTTGTAGAAGCGATTATGTATTTAATAGTGGCGTATAATTGTTATATTAAGAGAATCTAGGCAATGCATAATTGTATTAAATTTTTTACATGTACTGTTTGTTTTCTTATAATACAATCAGTGTTTTTTTCTTTCTGAAAAAGAAAGGTCTCTTTTATCCATTTTCAAAATCTTCTCAAAATCAACAATTAAGCTAAGAATAAGTAAACCTTGTTACACTCTGAACAAGTTCAGAGGAATCTGCCATATGCGATGTAATTCGCTGGACATTTTTGTATGTGTACGTTTGTGCCACACTAACATAGCCAAATAAATTGATAACACTGAAAATGTTGGAAGCCAATAAAAATAACCTAATTTAACTGTCACACGTGATAATATCCTAAAAAAAACCACTAAGGTTACCACCAACAATAACATGTCCTAGGGAGATAGTTGTCAAATAGAACTACATGCATGGGTAGGGCATCGAGAAGACTCCATGAGTACGATGCTATGGGTGAGGCATCGAGCCCAAAGCCTCCCGAAGAAGACTCCACGAGTACAATGCAATTCCTGGATATAACCACCATTGTGTAACAACATAATAATATACATAGGGGGAAAAGGTTTTCAGGGTTTTATAGGCATACAATTATGGTAATAATTAAAATAACATATACTAGAATTAACAAAGTCCATCATCTTTTTATCTTAAAAAAAAATTAATTAAGTAGTAAAATATTTAATATTAATAATTAATAACTATATATATATATATATGTTCATTTATTTTTTAAATTTTGAATATTTATTTTAATTAAAAATAATTAATATTACCCATATATTTAATAATTTATTTATCTTATAAGTTTTTATATTTATTTTAATTAAAATGTTATAATTTTATTTATTAATGTATATATATTTTTAATAATTTTTTTTAAATAAAAAAATAGATTAATTTTTTTAATCTATTTTAAATTGAATTTTTTTTTTTTTTTTTTATGTAATCATTAATCTTGTTATGAATGCAAATATGTATATAATATTAGAATTTAAAAATAACAATAAAAAAGAGGTATCTTCTTTCCTTTTTTATATTAATATATATTTCAATGTATTATTCACTCCTTTTTTTTTTAGGGTGATGGTGAATGAAAGGAAATGAAATTTCGTCAAATTAATAATGTTTTCACATTTGATGTTTGATGAGTACTAACCTTAATTGTTCAAAATAAAGAGAAATATTACGTGTACACACACATTGAATTTTGATTTGGGCATTTACATTTTCGATGTAAATAAAATAAAACTAAGGTCATGGGACACATATTCCAAGTTGAATGGTGGACAAACATTATAGTGGGCATCTCTTGTTTATAATTGGCTATGGAAATTGGCAAAGTCATTGGCAAAAGGAAAAGAGACAATAAATGACATTTAATTATGAAAATAAAGAAAAATAGGAGAAAGGGAAAGTGAATAGACATAAATTTGCATGCACGGGAAGTTAGAGGAAAATGAAAGAAAAAGGAGACATCAATGATACAAAGGTACCTAAGAAACAATTGACAACTTTTACCTAGATTTTGATAAGGTGTAGCAAAGGAGAGAGAACAACCACTTGGATAAGCAAGCAATGGAAAGCAAGGAAGCGCAAGAGGAAGTTTGGACAACGACAAGTAAGGACAAAAATTAGTTGTGGATTGTAGGTAAGAGTGTGCATGTGTGATTTAGCATACCTGGATTTGAATACATGGTACATGCATTTGGTTATTTCAATTTGGTTATTTTAGTGCCATTGGCATGGGATTTGCCTGGATTGAAAATGGTTTCATCCTTACCTTGAAATTTCCTAGATAGCCATGATGTAGTGGGTTCTTTGTTTGGATTTTTTATTGGTTCTCAGGTTCCCTATCACTGTGGGTCGGGATAGAATCTCTAGAAACTTGGAACAACTTGGGTACCCTGAAGGACGTGGGTTTGAGAAGGGAGATCTATGGATCCTTGCAACAACTTAGGTTCCTTGAAGGTTGTGGGTTGAGGCCCAGGACAACTTGGGATGAGACCAATCTGGTTTGATGTTAGTAATTTCTAGACTAGTTGGGTGAAATCACTATGGTTGAGGGTTGAGGTGGTTTGGCCTTTGGAAGCCCTGGTTGGTTATATTTTGGTTTAACCCATATGTTCCCACATTCATGCTTGGAATATGGCGTGGGGGTGATTGGCTGAAAGAGAGATTTTGGTTAGACCAATCTATGGTTGGGTGGTATGTGGAAGTCCCTGACTCGGTTGGCTTTTCATATGATTAATATGAGTTATTTCTTATTGTGATTGATGAGCACATGTATGGGTTATTCTGTCGATCTCTTGACTAGTTTTTCATGGATTCTATGTTGGTTATATGCATGGTTATATGATATGTTCTTGTTATGGATCTTGTTCATGATTTCATAAGTGATTGAATGGTTGATGAATGCATAGGCTAACAAGTGTTTTTGCAGCTACTTGAAAGGGCATTGGGCCTTCTTGGTGATTCTTAGATGAATTTTAGAATTTTATGATCAGATATGCATTCATGACCTGTAGTTTCTATGTTCACCATCTATTTGGCGAAATGAGTATCATGTATTAGGCATGTCTAGGTAATGATCTTGCTCAAGTTATGGATGGTTGGAATTATTACCATTGTATTTAAGTTTCTGGAAAGTTAGAGACAGTTTTGGGAAGTGGCTTGAAGGCTAGCCTGAAAAGGTGGCATAGATCTCGCCACCGCATGCACAAAACTAGGGATTTTGGGTCATAATCGCATGGAGACATGCTTGTGGGTGCAGTTATAGCCTCCCAACCACATGGATGTTGTGTTATATGTGTGGTTGTGGAGTTAAGCTAGATAAAATGAGTTCCAACTGAGGGATTGACCACGTGGGGTGTATATCAGGCTCCTGAGTGGTTTGTAGTCTCTAAGGGATGTCATCATATGTTTTGGTTTATAGGCCCCACTTCCATAACTAGAACCTGGAGGTTGGGCCATATCATAGTGGCACTCAACTCATGTTTACCCCGAAGAGCTTGTAAAAGTGGGTAAATGTGGGAGGAGTTATTACACACTAGTTCCAAACAAAGTTGGGAGGTCACTCTGAAGGTCCCAATGCAGCCTAATGCTTAACCCTTGTGTTATAAGGGCTTCCCAGACCGTGCCACTGAAAGTAGATGTACACACCCTATCTCAAGATTCTATGTTTATTTTGTGGTCTTATGGAACTTAACCTTCCTCCCCTATCCCAAGACCTTATCCTATCTAATGTTGGTTTTCTAAGAAGGAAAGAGAAAATTATTGAATTAATTTCATTAAGTGTATTAATTTGAAGAGTTGTTCATTAATTCAAGGGTGATGGATTAAAATGTGATGATGTTATGACTCAAATGATTCAAAAAAATAAATGCAAATGCAAAATTTCAGTTTCAATGAATTCTACCTAAAATAAGGAAGATATATTTTCTTCTTAATATGAAACCATGCACATATCCCTCACTTCTCTCTCATTCGACACTTTGATTGTATCAAGGAAAGAAAAAACATATTTCTAAAGTATCAAAAAATAAGTAAAATGAAACAAATAAAATTCTACCAAAAACCAAAAACCCTAAATCTACTCACAAGAATGCACTAAGATGTGAAAAAGGAGTTTCAATCAAGCAATCAAGCTACAGGAAGAAAAACACTGCAGCATTGTCAATACAATGATGTCAGAGAGTTATTTAAACACCAATTTATCTAGGTGGGTATTGGTGGCCACACACCTATTCCATTGCGACCCCCACCATCATTTCTTTTAGTTTTTTCAGTTTCAGCACAAATTACTATTTTTAGCAGTTTTTCGGGTCATGAACTTCCGGAGCCGTTTTGAGGCCCTAATGATCCAAGTGGATATTGGTGGCCACCCATATATTCCATTTGAACCCCCACCATCGGTTCTTTCAAATTTTCAGTTTTAGTACAACTTATTATTTTTAGCAGTTTTTCGGGTCCTTAACTTCCGGAGCTGTTTTAAGGCCCTAAACGATGTTTTTTGGGAAAACCAGGAGCAACATAGAAGTTCTTTTGATGTTGATCACATCAAAAGTTTTAGTCCTCAAATAGATCTTTCTAACGAGGTATTGAGCGTGTTAAACATAGATCATATTCCAAAGTTACATCTTCGGGAAGTTGATGTACCAATTTACCCAAACGGGGTCCATAGCTTTGGCGCTTCATCTCCTCGGGTTAGGTTTTTAGATGTTTTCCATTGTTTCTCAATAATAAATAGGCCCACGACCTCATTGTAACATAGTTCAGAGGCTTGTAGCCACCACATCTCTTCTCAGAGATAAGCTACCAGCGCCCAAGCTAGTTTATTTTCATTATGTCTGTAAGCATATTTTTGTTATTTGATGTTAATGAAATGAAGTATTATTTCCGATGCATCTTTGTGTTCATGTTTATTTTATTATATTATTGTGTTCCTTCATAAATCCAGATCACCAATGTTCCTGAGAAGAATCAAAGCCCAAGAAGAGGGATCAAACCCTAATCAGATAACTAAGTCTACAAGATTGCATGCAAACTCAGTAAAATATCAATGATCAAACCTAAAACTTCAGATTCAAAATTCACCCCTACACGGCTCATAGAGATGCAAAAATCCCCTTACAAATCTAAGTAAAACCCCTCATTTTCCAAGAAAAATATCCTTCAATGCTACGTTAGAGAAGACTTGATTGAACGAGAGGCCCTATCAACGCCCCTTTGCAGTTATGTAGACCAAAAATGTATGTTATCAATGCCCTGGTCTGACCTGAAAACGTGAAAAAGAGGGAAAACACATATATCTAGGAGGTTTTTGGACATGGGTTTCGAAACTAAACTTTTTAGACAATTATTGACCACTGTAAAACACCAAGGGACCATAAAAGCCCCAAGAAAAATGAAGTACAATAGGCTAAAATAATTGACTTATTGGGAGCTCCCCAGTGGGGTCACCATTTCTGTTTAAGGAAGATTTAATTTGCAGTAAAATGTTACTTTAAACCCAACAAGCCTTGCCTAGGGATTTCCTAGACAAAGTGTGTGAATGAAGAAGTGGAGCTAAGTAAATCAAAAAATCCCAAGCACTTCAGATTATAAGAAGAATGTATAGAACATACCTCTCAATGCTGGACTCCTAACTTTATTTGACGATGCCAACTCTGAGATCTTTGCTCCTAGATATCCTAAATAACCTGCACACAAAGAAGGAAACCAATCCAATCTTCTTTCAAAACAATGTTAGTGCAAAATTCAATACATATGTCAACTAAAATAATAGAGAATATGATAGATGAATATGGGGAGAATATTTTATTACTATAGCTCTTGAATTGACTGGAGTACATAATTGATTTCTCCAAGCCTTCGCCCTTGATTTTCTTCATAACCTCTATGCTCACTAGTGTGCACCTGCATGCATAAGTTTATCACAGACACAACTTTTGAAACATTCTGGGAGTAATTCATTTCTTCTCCCTATGATTAGTGAAGAATTTTTTATATATATATTTTCCTCATGCTTGACCTTCATTGAGCCTAGACACTTTCTTGACCATATCATAGTCGATGTAAGTTGGACCAAATCAATCATTATTTTAATCAATAATGATTATTTTATCCAATAATGATTATTTTAACCAAAGTTTTAAAATTGGACTGAATCTAAGCTTATCTAGTAGAACTTTCACACTGTTTTGAAACTCTAGCGCAGAGAGGGTGTTGATGGCCTACAGTTTCAGTCCCCACGATTAGGTAGGAGCATTACTAGGCCTTCTGGTTCAATTCCCACAACTATGCAAGAGCATTGATCCCTAAAAGCACTAATTTCTTTGATGTTTCACTAATCAAAATTTGATTGTCTGCCTTGGTAAAGGATATGCTTTTCTTCTTGACCCTAGGGGGTGGATTTTTGAGCTATAACACTTTTCTATAGCTAAACCTCTAGGAATCACCCCTTCCTCTTTTGGTTTCTAGCAACAAAAAGGGTGATACTTGAACTTTAGATAGGGCTTCATTATGCTACCTTTTGAATAGCTAAGTAAGGAGATTGAAGGAGGGAAGAAATTACCTCCTTTTTCCAAATCCTCTATCCTTGATATCACCTTGGATTGAGTTGTAGGGATCAATGCCTGGAAATTCACTCCCAAGGGGGAAACTTCTTTTGGAGGGTGAATATGGAGCTTGGAGGAAGATGGGCATTAAACACGACCGATTCCAAGAACAAGGGAAGACTCTTCAAGTTGCAGGGATTCAAGGGGACGTTGCTTGCTAGTTTCCTTCATTAAAAAAGAAAAAATATAAGGAAATTATAACATATTGGAAGGATAAATTGCAAGTAATTTGGGTGCAATGAATTGGTTCACTAAGTCTTTCTTCATTAGGCATGATTCTTTACCCTAAAAGATACCATCCTGGAGGTCTTCTCCCTACCTCTCGTCTTCATAACCTCTACATTCTTCGGAGAATCTTTAGTCTTCCATTTTTTTCTTTTGCTAGGGGGACATGGGAAATTTTCATGGGACAAATTTCATAGATGGATTAATTTTTCATGTTAAAAAAAAAAAAGATTCGTTGATTCCAATTTTTACTAAATATTATTTGATCAAATTTCACAGGATAAAATTATTTTATCGTAAAAATATTCAAAATTTGACAAAGACTATATAAAATCAATGGAAGTTTGAATATTTTAATAAAAATATCACCAAAATTTTTACAGTTTGCATATTACAAACTAGTAAGATTCATTAAGGGTTCTATACTTTAAGAAAAAAATTCATCCTTAAAATTTCCCCAAGGTAGTTTTATGGAAAGAAAGTTTATTTCACCACACCTAAATATGGTTGAATTCATGACAAATATAACACCTAAAGGGTATTCTCTAGTAATTTATCTTCTAGGTCCAAGAAAATCTACCACTTACCAACTCTATTTCTTCCAATAAAGCTTCCTTCAATTCAACTTTAACCCATACCTAGGCCCAATGGTGATTGGGCTTGATATCCTAGTCTTGTTCTAGTTTGTTGAACTGCCTGATTTTATTCTGTATAAATTCTAAAATCTCCACATGCTAGAAAAGAAGAGGGAATCCTAGAAGTATAACCCAAATACATATTAAATACATCAACCTCCTCCCAGGGTCGAAACTAGCCTCTGATTCCATGATGACTAGACTAGAAGTACCCTAGCTCCAATTATGCTTTAGTACAAAAATCAAGTCCTCACTAGTTCTAAATTTGAAACATAGAAAGCCTTTGGAAAAAAAATAAAATTTCACGCAATAACCTAATTGGGGAGCCAATTGTCTAGTGTTTGGAAAAAATATGAAATTTCAGGAAATATCCTAATTTTGGATCCAATTGTCTTCAATCTGTTTCCCTAGGGTTTCTAGGTGCACAATATTTCTGTAAAATATGCCAATTGGAATTTTATCCCTTAGATGAGGGATATTTACCAATTTAAGATCTTCACCCCTAACCATTTTTAATTTTGTCTCTCCTAGCATGAACACACTGCTTCTTTTCCTTAATTCCCTTAGCACCTAAGTTTATAAAGCGAGCTTTTGTGTATCGAGGCTAACTTTCAGGAAAGAGTGTTGCAACACTACCGGGGTAGGAAATGTGCTAGGCCTGGGAGTTCTTGGAGAGGGTAAGGGAGAGTAATTGTGAAAAACAAAGAGGAATGGGGGGGCACACCTTGAAGTATTCCTATTACATGGAATTAAATTTTTAGTAGTCGAAGAATCCGTAATCGATGTATGAGAGCAAGGTAGCATGATTGACGAATTAGATTCCCCCAAGGAATGAGCCCTCCTAGCTTGTTGCAATTGATAAAATCAGAATCAGAGTAAAAGATTGCTATGTTATTAATGGAGATGTCATTCTTGTATTCCACCTCCTCTTCCTCCATATATTCTAATGCAAGCATAATTAAGAGCTTCTCAAAGCCATTTGACACTTGAATTTCATAGAAACCCTAGTTTACAATAGAGATGTTACCAAAAAATGGTGACCACAAAAGAAAACCATTCCTTTTTTCAATTTCTATGGCGAGTTTGATAGTGCCATGACACATTTTATGATTACAATATGTTTGAAACACACACACACACACACACACACACACACATTTGCTAAAATTCGATAACAACTTGTTGCAAGATTTTGATTTCTTGTTATTTAAAATACACTTTTGAATGCATGTATGGATTCATCACTCTTAAAAACCCTTGAGGCCCTCCATATTTGCAAATTAAACAACTTATGATTTTTAAAAGTCCATACTAGGTTTTGAATAAAATTGACGAGAAAAAATGCTCAAAATGGGTCATTCATTTATTAATTAGACTATTTTTGTGTGTGTGTGTATTTGTTTTGAAGATTAGGTTAAGTTGTGACTTTTCTTAATAGTTATATTAGATTAACATAACATTGTTTAAACATGCTACACTTGGGAGGCGATTTTTTGTTTTTTCCAAATCTTAATTTTTACTGTTTAAAATAGGTTTTTGACTGCATATATGGATTTAGCACCATGAGAAACCCCCCAGATTATGGAGACTTTATAACTCAAACTTGTGATTCCAAGAAATCCCTATCACATTCTAAACCAATTAAATCGAAACCCTTTAAAAGATAAAACAAATAAACTACAACATTTCTTAACAAGCTTATATTGAATTACTATATTTTCATAATCATATTACATTATAATGTTTGTTAATAATTATATTTAATTAAGACTTGACCTTATGTCCACTTATGAATTGTCATTTTGTTTTGATATTAGGACTGTATTTCAAGCATTATGGTAGATTTCAATATTTTTTTATAGTATATAGGACTACTAAGGAAAATAAAATAGTTTCATGATGGTATTGGGACATAGAAGCACCTACTAAAACTGAAGCAAGTTTTGTTAAAATGATATAAAAACGGTTATAACCATATAATCTAGATCTTGAATATAAAATATCCATTATCTTTTCTATATATATGTATAACTTTCATTGAATATAAAATATCCATTATCTTATATATATATATATATATATATATATATATATATATAAAACTTTTATTAAATATAGTGATTTGATTTCGTTGAATTAATTTGCAAGGCTAGAAATGTGACTCCACATTATAATTAATAAGTTAAAGAATCTTTTAATGTCTTTATGCAGAGTTGACTGCCCCGGCACACAACCGTATTAAGTGGCGCTTGTTTGAATTTTTTGAAGCAACTAAGGCGACCAAAATTTATGTAATTACTTAAAAAATAAATTTTGCTCATAAATATCCCCATTGACTAAGAATAAAACTATTAACCTAACTGTATCCAAATTAAAAAATAAATAAATTAATCAACAACCTTTAAATAAAGGTCTGCAATTTTCAATAATTGCAGCGGAATCCGATGACGGGGAAGTAAGGATATGAAGTCACTGTCACTGGTAATAGTGATAATTCAAAGTGAAGATGACAAATACGCCATGAATGCATTGATAAATCGTAAACAATTTTTTTTTTTTGGGTTATTTTATAATAATAATATTTTTTGTTCTTAAAGTATTGAGAAGTTCCCAATGCATTGTATTAATTTTTTTTATTTTTTATTTTTTTTTAAATTTTTATTTATTTATTTATAATAATAATAATTTAATTTTAAAGACAGTTTCAAGCAAGATATTAAGGTGGTGTATTTTTTTTTGTTTATTTGTTTGACAAAGATCAATTTTAACTTTGTGATTTGATTGTTAAAATCTACAATATTGTACATATTCTATTTTTTTCAATTTGAAGTTGTAAGTTCTAGATCAGCAAACACATGTTTCTTAACTATTAGGCTCGCTGAAACAATAATAAAGATATTGAATACTTGTCAAATTATTAATTTTAAGGCTAGTGTTAAGCTAGATATTAAGTTGGTGTATTTTCTTTGTTTATTTGTGAGACAAATATCCCCTTTAACATTGTGATTTGATTGTTAAAAGTTTATAACATTGTGATTTGATTGTTAAAGTCTACTACGATGTACATACTATACTTTCTTTCAATTTGAAATTATAACTTATGACAAGAAAACACATGTTTCTTAACTATTAGGCCCACTAAAACTATACATAAATGTTATTTACAATAATAAAGAAATCAAATATTTTTCAAATTCAGCCTCACATTTGTATTTGGAACATAAACCTGTATCTGAACTTGGTTGCAGATTCCTAAAATATTCCAGAATAAAAATGACATCGATTTTTACATCACTTTTATGTATTACATTTCAAAATTTTCTCAAAATCAACAATTGAATTGAGCATAGCTAAACCCTGTTACACTCCTCAACACCATGGAAGGAATCTGCCCTATAATATGTAATTTGCTGGACATTTTTGTATCTGTACTTTCTTGCAACACTAACATAGCCGAATAAATTGATAACACTAAGAATTACCAGAAGCCAATAAAAATAACTCAATTTAGCTCTGTTTAAATTGTTGGCCAGCCATCCTTCGTGTCCATTTCGTTTGCTTAATCCCTGAACAATGGTGACAAGAAAACCGCCCATAAAACTGGAGACACTCAAAACACTGAGATAGAAGGCAATACCCAAGCTTTTCATCCTATCAGGCATTTGATCATAAAAATATTCTTGCAATCCCACTACACCAAACACCTTTGTTATTCCCATCAAAACTAACTGAGGAATTAACCAGAAAACACTGAGAGGGGTTGTAGTTTTAGGGTTGTCAAGTAAGCCATGGATTTTTGCTACATGGATTCTAATGTTTTCTATTATTTTCTATTAGGGTTGCAGTGACCATGGACACAACAGAAAAGAGGATTCCAATCCCAATCCTATGGAGAACAATTATTCCTCGTTCGTTGCCTGTTTTTCTTCTGGCCAATGCCACAATATAACGGTCATATACAATCACGAATATAATTGAACCAACGGTTTGAAAGGCCAGAAGAGAAGCTGGCGGGATTTGGAAATGAAGACCCATACTTCTATCCATGGTGTTACCTTGCTTTACGAAGAGCGAATTGCTCAGTGATACTGTCATTGCAAAGATTAAGCATGAGAACCAAATGGGCACCATCCTTAATATAATCTTGGTTTGCTCTACTTGAGTTACTGGGCAAACAATCCATGGATTTAACTTCTTGCTTTGTTGTTCATCGGTAATCCATCCTGAAGGGCCTGGCACCATTATGGCTGCTTTGTCCAGAAACCTAATCAGTTGCCAACCAAAAAAGAGATGTCAGAATAATATGATTGCAGCTTGTTGAAAGAACCATCTGGCTTCTTTCGCCACAAAAATGAATCTATATAGCATTTTTTCCAATTTGTGTGAAAACAAGGAGATTAATTAAATAAAATTAGTTCCTAATGATTTGAGTCTTTGAAAATTTCTTATTGTTATCAATCTTTTCAATGAGGTTTTTAATGGACTTTCCATTCATCATCACAAATGCTCTATGCTCTATGTATTTTTGATGATGAGTGGAATGTCTCCAAAATTTAGGTAGTTTTGATCAAGATACATAGTTCTACAAAAGAAAAAAATTATTGATAACATGAATTCTAACTTTCCACTTACATATTGAAAACATGAATTCTAATTGCACACTCAAGTTCTTTACTGTTATCATTTTATCAACAGTCAATTTTTTACAATTACATGTTACCAGAAAAAGGAAACTAAGTTGTTTTAAGGAGGTGATCAATCTCCAAAATCAAAATTATCTCTATGTTGAATAATATTAAGAATTTGGGGATGTTGGAGCAGGAGAGGTTATCTTTCGTCTTGATAGAAAAGTAAGAAAAAAGTTTGCTTGCATCTAAGAGTAGTAATTAGATGGAAGAATTTAGATTTTGGCAAAGGCTCGAGTTGGCAACCACAAAAAGAATTTCATATTTATTAGCTATCTTTTTCACATTTATTAGTTTTTGGAGACTCTCTTGTCACCATCCAAAAATGTGTCAATATTCATGACTGATTATTCATCAGATCAATTGTGTGGATTGTCTTGATAAGAATTGGTCTGAATTTATACAGGAATTTTATAATATCAAGAGGGAAAATAATGTGTTTGTGGATGATGAAGCTAATAGGGTTGTTAATATGGAGCAAGGTGAAGCTAGGGAGGATTAGGAAGCATGGAAGAAACTGAGCATCAAGGTGAACTTAGGGAGGATTAGGAAGCATGGAAGAAACTAAGCATCAACTTAGGGAGGATTAGAAAGTATAAAAGATAATAAGCATCAAGAGCCAAAGAAACTGCATATTTAGTATTTAGAAGTAATTTATTTTTGTTATGTATGTAATCATAAATGGGGTGTTTTAGCAAAACTATAGGAAAAATGTGGTAGAAAATCTGGAGAAGACATATATGAAAATTCATAAACTATGGTCTAAGCATTTTTGGAGGACCTTGGTAATGATGTTGCTTTTGATTGTAATGGATTTGGCTAGAATCCAAATTGTTTAATAGTAATATATATATATATATATATATATATATATAAGAATAAAATGAACTAGCTAAAATAAAAACAACAAATCTCATGAGTTTTATATTGTAATTGAGCATTGGTCAATTCCCAAAACACCATGAGATGAAATAGTTTGCCACTATAAGACACTATGCTTTTTCTTAGATTATCCATCTTATATTCACTTTTCATCTATTTTTCAAAATATTTACCACACTGAGAGTTTTCATTTTCTTGACCTTTTAAATAGACAAAATTATGATAATCTTAAATTATTTCTTTGAATACAATTTCAACATAAAAATAAAATGCTAAAAATTTCCAAACAATTTCTTTTTTTCTTAAAATCCAGCTGATAAAATAAATAATATCATCCCGTCAAAAAAAATTAATCTCATCTATGATTATAATGTATAATCATTGTTATGTTACTTACCAACTTCAGTACCCAATTTACAAGACCTTATTTATGAATTTTCAGTGGAAATGTAGTTTAGGAGAACATTACTGGACATTGAAAATAAAAAGCAAGGTAGTTTGCAGAATGCTTTCACCTAAAACATTCAATAAATAAATAAATGACTCACTGAAAATTGTCTGTATGCAACAGAACCTCTGCCCGGATTTGATTAAGTGAGCATCTTTCTCGTAAAGCAAGCTCGCATCTGAAGGCATGCTGATATTTCTTCTTCTTATAGCAGCAACTACAACTTGAGCGACACCAGTGACTGGGCTGCCTCCAGGAAGCTTGTTTCTATAGAATGGAGTCCCACAGAGAAATATAAGAGTGGAAATAGCCATGGCCACTGTAACTATCCCGAATCCGAATCCCCAACTTATGTTTTCCTGGACGTACGCAACAACTGTAACTGCTAAGAAGAATCCAGCACAGAGCCCGCAAAACCAGTGATTAAAGAAAGAATTCTTTGGAAGCGTTTCACGTTTGTCTTCCAAACTGGTCTACACCAAACGGCTCCAGAGAAGGTTTGTGGCCACCAACCCCAAAGGATATCAAGTACAAAGCCATGAAATAAACAACATCATTTTGCTTCAGGGCTGGGAGAGACACTGACAGCGTCAGCAACCCTAATCCCTGAAATCAATATTTAATGAGGGTCAAACAAAATTAATAATGTGTATAATTATTTGGAAAATCTAATAGACATTGGCGAAGTCAATGTTATTTTTTTTGGTATTGGTTGGTAAAAATTAATAATTTTTAGAATTTTCGCTTTTGTGATTTATGGTTAGATTTTTTTTTTTTTTTTCATTGTAAAAAATGCTTGGTTTATATTATGTACCAGTGCAAAAACTTCTTCTTTTTCCTCAAAATGTTTCATGATGTTACATGGATTTTCATATCAAGCTGTACAAATTCACTTACTCTTCAAAGTTACATAATATATCTTTGTCATCAACAAAAATTCTATCTTAAACCAGGTATTGTGCTTTGTAGTATCATTTAATTTCTAAGTGCCTTTCTTTTCATTCCTTTGTCATTTTTCTGAAAATGTTATCTTATCTTCCACCATGTCTCACTTAATCAGCAAAAGTAGCTCTTACTCCCTGCAAGTGTTAATAAAATCATTCCATTAACTGCATCAAAATGATAAAATCGATCTCCACCCTGTCAGAAGAATTTAACCATTCCACTCATTCCTATGCCTGTGGAGTCATGAAGTTCGTAGTGCATCTCCTTGAAGCTGCCTTGGAGCCCTTTCTTTGATAATATGTCAGCTTGTGTATTTTTCTCTCTGTAGATATGTTTGAAGATTATACTGGAGAAAGATGTGCGGAGTTCTTTAATCTTGTCCAACCAAGCAATGAGATATCGAGGGTTGAGAGATGTTTCTTTGTTGAGATGGTCCGAAAGAACCTGTGAGTCATCAAAAACCCACAGTTTATCCAAATAGAGCTGAGATGCAAACCACATGAGGCCCCATAGTGCCAAAATTTCAGCTCGCATGTTGGAGCCCATGCCCCCATACCAATGAATTTTGTAGTGGCATGTGGGGGAAATCATCAACCATACCCCACATCCACATCTAGATTGTTGTGACGCCCCACCAAAAAATCCAACAGGGTAGTGGATTTCGAAAGGCCACAATCCCTTAGACAAGTCAGGAGGGGGTTTCTCATTAATTTTTAATTTCTCTCACAATTTGATGATCTTTTGACAAACTTTGTCCCGGCTGTTGCTAACCTCCTCAAAAATCCGTTTATTTCTAGTACACCATATGCACCAGTATAATAACACTAGAATATTCCTGAGAGACTTACCTTTTCTCAGCCACCATTTGAAGTAGTCTTGGGGATTCTCCATTTTTATGTACTGTGCGTTGAAATGTTTGCATATACCTTTGTGGACATCCCTTGTAAAAATGCAGGAGTGGAATAGGTGTAAGTTATCCTCATCCGCGTTCATGCAAAGACAACATATACTGGGGCCAATCTTTCCTCTTTTTTGCAGGTTAAACCATGTCAGGTTCTTGTCCCTCCACACCATCCATGCGAGCATTTTCATCTTAATATGTGCCTGTACCTTCCATACTTCTTCAAACCAGCATCGACTGTTTTGTTCTTGATCTCTGTAGATAAGGAACTTGTAGTTTTCGTTAGTAGAATCTTCCCTTCTTTTATGGATCCTTTCCAAGTCACTCGGTCTCCATTGACGTGGTTTTGCAAACCCAGACTTCGCAACAGTTCATTATATGCGTCCCATTCAACTATCATATTTCCCTGTAGATCCATTTGTTCTGTTGTTTTCCAAACATGTATGCCTTGTATATATTCCTTTATTACTTGTCCCAGGAAAAAGATACCTTTTCCATTTAGGTGTGACATCAGTTCGTCATTGATGACAGGGATGGTAGATGTCCCTCTCATGCTCAGATTGCCTATCAAGATCTTCCCTCCATAGCCAAAATCCCATTACAGATTATTCGTGAAGAGATGCCAGATCATCTTAAAACCCCGCCAAATAATTGAATCTGCACCATCAGTTGTCCATCCCCTCTGAAATATCTCCTCCATTCCTGATTCATTTAGATACTTGTACCTTATGATGTCATTCCATATTCTATTTGAATTGAGAGCCCTCCATAGCGACTTCATCAGTAGTGCTTTTCCGAAATTCTCAAGGTCCAAGATACCCCAGCTCCTTTGGCTTTGTGATCAAATCCCATTTTGCTAAATGATATTTTCCTTTTTCTCTTCCCCCGTTCCATATGAAATTGGCCATCATGGATCTTATCTTGTTGATAATTTTTTGGGACAGAGTATAAATGTGCCCAATATACCGTGAATTGCTGCAGCATGGCTAGAGCAAGAATGAGTCTTCCCCCTTTTGATAACCAAATCAAAGACCAACCATGTATTCTTTTATAATACTTCTCTAGCATCCATGTCTAGTCATCCACTCTATAGTTGTTAGGCTTCATATAAAAACCAAGGTACTTAAATCCCTTTTCTGAGTCTCTCAAATTTGAAATTGAAAAGACTACAAATTTCCTTATGAAATTCCCCGTCTTTCTCTGTATGGAATAAACAAGACTTCCCTTCGTTTGCCATCATCCCATAGGCAAGAGAAAATGTGATAAATGACCAATCATACCTGTTTAATAAGCAATCCAAACATTAAAACATCATCTACAAAGAGGTTGTGGGAAATCTCCCTTCTGTGGGTAATATTTATACGTTTGATAGTACCTACATCCACCGCCATTTTGATTTTAATACTAAAACCATCCATAATCAGTATGAAAAGAAGAGGGGATAAGGCACATCCCTGGAGTAATCTTCTTCCTGGTTTAAAAAACTTAGTAGCCACCCCATTGATAATGACCGCCATGGAAGAAGATCCAATGCACCCCATAATCTAGTTGATGGCAGTTCTATCCAATCTAATCCTATATAGCACCATTCTTAAGAAGCTCCAATATACCCTATCGTATGCTTTACTTAGATCAACCTTCATCACCCCAGCTGCCATTCTCCTTGTATGTATTGTGTGAATAATCTCTTTTGTCACTGCCACTGCATCGTGGATTCTCCTATTTTGTAAAAACCCGGATTGTTCTGGGGTGATAAACTTGGAGAGTGCCCCTTTCATTCTCTCCACTATGGTCTTAGAAATGACCTTATATAGGGTGTTACATAGTGAAATGGGTCTAAAATCATCAAAGGATTTAGCATCTTTTCTCTTTAGAATCAGAGTTAGGAAAGTGGAGTTTAAAGCCCCACTCGTGAAACCTGTTTTTTTAGTCTCCTCTATCAATTCAATAATATCATTGATGAAGTATTCAGAGAAGTGTATGAAAAAATCTGGGGTCCATCCATCTGGCCCCGAACTCTTATAAGGTTTTAAATACTTTAAGATAGACATGGTCTCCTCAGCTGAAATAGTCTTCATCAGATTCAATATGTTGCCCTCCTCAAACATGATAGGGAAGTCCTCTACGGACCACAGTTGTTCCTCATACACAGGTTCCTTTCGTGCCAAAATAAGCCTGAGAAAAAATTAACTGCCTCATTCTAGATTTTCTCTGTAGTGTAGAGGGATTCACCCTCAGCATCAATGTACCATATGGAATTTTCATTTTTACGTCCCGTGGCAAAAGCATGGAAATACTTCGTATTCTTATCACCCTCTTTGAGCCATGTTGCTCTACTTTTTAGCCTCCAGGTCTGTTCGATTATTAGCAAGATCTTCCTTTTTTTCTTTTTCTATATCTCTAATTTTGTTCTAGTTATTAGAGGTATGCATACCCTGCTCCATTTCCTTCATTATCATAGCCGATTCTCTGGATAACTTCCTTAGAATTTCTGAAATTTGTGCTTTTTTTATTTTTTCCCATTTTCAAATAGTTTATTTTAAACCTCTAAGGGTGTCGGTTAGATGTTGCATTGCTATAGTGTCCGCTGCCCTTCTGTGCGACTGCATAAAGCCACATACCAGATTATTGAACCCCTAATCCTCTAACCATGCTCTATTAAATTTGAAGGGCACACCCCCCGAAGTTCTTTTGAAGTGCCATTCCAGTGTTATAGGCCTATGGTCTGAGATTGCAACCGCCTCGGCCCCAGCATTCAGACCTTCCATCAGCAAGAATAAACTATATTGTACCAAGAACCTATCAATTCTTTTGCCAATGAATTTTGTACCCCTCCTTCCATTATACCAAGTGGGACAATTTATCTCCAAGTTAATGTCTTGTAGATGAGACGACTGAAACAAAGAAGAAAGAGTCCCAGCCAAAGTGTCTCTCCACCTCTTATCACCCCATATCTCAGCGTCATCAAGCTAGCAGTTAAAATATTCAGCAATGATGAGCCTATCTAATAACAAAAAACCACAACCTTCCATACAGTTCCAAAAACTCATTCAGTACCAATAAGGGGCATATAAATTAATAAGGTGAATCATGTGCTGGAAGCCTCTAAGAAAACTAGTGAGGATAATGCCTCCAAAAAACCCTAAAGCCTGTAAAGTCGCTTGACGAGGATCCCACATGACGACCTCTCCTCCTAATTATCCCTCTGCATCCCGTGCCACCATGTTCCATGCTGGGAACTTGGCATGAAAACAAGAAATGGATCTATCAGCAAAAATCACAGTTTCTTGTATAAAGATCAAAGTAGGATCAAGTGCCCTAACAAAATCCTTCAGCGACACGATTTTGTCCTTCCCCCCAGACCCCTGATGTTTAGTGAGCATAATCGCATCATGGGTCAACATTGGAGGGCACCAATGATCTAAGAACCCTATCAATGGCTTGTGTAACCGACACCTCCCTCTAATAACTCGCTTCCAATTTTGGGTTCTGAAATGCAATAGAAAGGGATTTTTTATGGGTCCTGGGATGACCCTTTCCCTTCCGGATGGTGACATTTGCCGATGCAGACGAGCATATGAGTAGGGGGGGTGAGGGTTTACCGGTATCAACCCGCAGAGGGGCCAATCCAGCTTCCGGATCAAGGAGAAGAAGTTTGAGATCACTACCGATGGAATTGTTGGGCGAAATAAGTGCATCCAAAGCATGAGAAGGGGGGGAAGGAGAAGGGGGGTCCGACGACATCGAAAACTGCGGGGAAGAGGGCCGCAGGTGATCAGGAGAAAGCATCTGCCGGTCATCGAGAGGCAAAGGATTCGGGATTAGTAAGGGGGTACGTCCATGTCCCCAATCGATCACAGGTTCTTTTTCATGGAAAACCGATGGTGCACCCTCCCCTGACATAGACTCAATTCCCTCGGGGAACCCCAAACCCACACATGATGGCAAGACAAGATAGACTGCCACCTTTTCCAAATTGACATCGAAAGGGAAACGTGGGGATAGAGAGGACTTACTCGTATCATCCACTGGGCAATCCAGCAGGTCGGGATGACTGAGGGCCCTTTCACCACCTGATTCTTCTGCCACCGCAGCGCGAGCTTCAGATATGTTCAGCACGTCCCGAGTCGATCTCCACCCCATGCATGAATTCATAAGGTGTCCCATTTCATGGAATAGGTGACATCGGAAAGGGATCTTCTAGTATTCCAATGATTGTCTGTAAATAACTCCATTCCATTCCAAATCTATGATGGTTGGGAGACCACCAACAAAGGAAACTTCGACCAACACCCATGTCACACATTTTTCGTAAAGGCCAACACACTTAGGATCAACAAATTTTCAAGAGCCAATACTGTTGTAGATGGCCTGCAATGCTTTAATGGACTAGAAACTGCATAGGAAGACCTTTCATACAAACCCACATCAAATGGTTCTTAGGTGCATTGGATATAGGATGGAAATCAACCGTCCAACGATGTAGTGCAA
This sequence comes from Pinus albicaulis, assembly GCA_034641835.2. Lineage (NCBI taxonomy): Eukaryota > Viridiplantae > Streptophyta > Pinopsida > Pinales > Pinaceae > Pinus > Pinus albicaulis. Next base: position 1,148,602,317 of record CM076577.1, on the reverse strand, counting down.
GAAAGCATCACCCACAGACCCACGCTCTATTCAAGACTTCCCCCACATTAGCGTCCTTCATTAAGTGGAAGCATGACCAACCGTTATGAAAACGGCTAACCCTTAGTTCATAACCAAGGAGCTTCTTCCACACTCCCATAAGCCAGTGTTGCATGTTATTTGTGTTGTAGCTTTCAAAGTGCCACTTCCCCACTACCACCCGAGATAAGAGGCTCTCAGCCCTCTTACACATAACATCAATGCCGAAACTAAGGAGGCAACATTCAGGTGATGGTTTGAAAGGCTTGTTGTAATGTTGCGCTTTACAGTGTGTTGAGATTCAACAAGATGATGAGCTTAGTGAAAATTAAGCACCTTCACTAAGTGGGGCACGTAGGTTATTTTTAGGTGTATGTCTATTTTTAGACATGGTGAGCATATTCTATAAGTTGTAGGATGCTATTTGTAGATGGTTGGTTAAATGTGAAAAATAGATGTGATTCTATTTTTAGAATATTGGGCGAAGTCTATTTATAGATCGTCAATCTAAAAATAAATGCATATCGATTATTATTAGCCCTTAATAATAATCCGACAATAAATATCAACTTATTCTCTTGGAGCACTTTATTTCAGTGAACAGATTTGGCGAATCAGCGGGCTAAAGGAATTACGCAATTCCTAGGGTGGTTGGTGACTCATGCATGAAGGACTCAGTTAGAACTGAAGTGGCAAAGTTGTGACAGAGTTGGAAGAGTAGTTATGGGAGTTGTTATTCAGTTTAACTCAGTTAAGTGAGTTAAACTCAGTGGTGCTAGTTGTATCTAGTTCTAACTGAAGATACACTAGTGAGATTTTAGGGAATTAATTATTTAATTAATTCATAACTAGAGACTCACTTGCAATTGAACAAATACAGCAGTTAACTACGTGCATGCCAGTTCCAGCGGAGACCCAGTGGAGAAATAGGTGAAAGGGTGAGATGGACTATCTGTTGTGACTATAGTGATGCATTCAATGCATCCGACACACATTGGAGATGCCAATGAGGATTGCGTAGTCAAGGCAAGGCCAATTCGAATTCATTCAGAGGTCTTCTTAAGCAGGTATTGCGCAGTGGAGGCAGACTATCAGGAGGCAAGAAATTGGTGCATAGATATGCAAATTTTTGCATGACAACATGTAATGATTGTTGATTGTACTGAGAGCTTGATGTACTAAGGTTTGTATGAAATTATTACATGATCCATTGATATACATAATATATGATAGTTGGGGTTTTTAGCTTTAAGCTTTCTCGGTAAAACATCTTGTTATGTGCGATTGGTTTTGCTTCATATGTGTTTTGCAATTGGAGATTTAATTTCCGCAAAGAATTAAGTGGAAGGATTTTGTATTTAACATAAGATTAATTTGTTAGATAAGGAGAATCCAATAACACTATCAGTATTAATAAATTTCTACACAGTGGAGAAGGTGGCGGCCTTTATTCGTCTCAGAGCGTTTCTCAGCGGATAGTATCCCAATGCCGAAAGAAGAACCTCCAAACGGGTGTACCAGGTTATCCAATGAAGGAATAAACGACGATAAACTGCGGGAGGATGCATTAACACCCCTCTCGCCCAGCTCGATGGCACATAGGAATTCAGCGTCATACTTCACCATCTCGAAATCTCCAATATCCACAACCATTCCTGCTAGTAATGGTACGGGTCATAAAGGCAGAGAAAAAAAAAAGAAAAAAAGAAAAAGTCTAGGTGGCGGCCACCATCCACCTGAAATAAAGTCATTAAAACACTTTGGGAGAATCCCACAAATTTCTAGAAATCAGACACAAGGCAAATACCACCCACAACGAAAGCAACTAATAAATTGTAAGCTATACGATATTAAATAAGGTGGGACAGTGTATGCCCACCATTAGACTTAATTTTATTTAAATCTAATAGTAAACCTACACTGCCCCACCACATTTAATATCATATAATTTCCCATATATGACTTTCCCAAAAGGACCCTCAAGACCCAAAACTTGGCACGGTCCGTACTAAAAAGCTGTCGACTAAATTAATGAAGCTTCGAAAGGAGTGGAGGATGTAGAAGAAACTCCACCCGCCGCCACTGTCAGCCAAACTCCCACTACAACAATTTAAAAATAATCCCGGCCCGTGTTCCGATCAATCCGGTCAGAAAAACCAGTACCGGAAAACTCCCAAGAATCAATGCTTCCCCCACCCAGGAGGAGCAGAGAGAAACCATCTATTCCAAGATGTGAAATTAAATCAGAAGTAGACCGATACGACCATTCACCATCACTGACCCCGGAGTTAATACAGAAAGGCACAATAAACAGAATGTCAATGCAAGCCGCAGCAGTAGCCGCAACGACTAATATCCACTCAGAATTCCAAGCCTGTAATTTACAACTCTATCATGGACATGTTAAAAACGTCCAGTATGATAAGACCTGTGACTCAGAAACAGAAACCGGAGTCATTCTTTCCCTAGTTAAAAAGAAAAGAAAAGTGCGTAATCAATCCCGAGAATCACTGTATTAAGGTATACAGAGGTCATGATTCCTGACAGTCATAACGACAAACTAAAAACCCCATCTAGTGAGGACCCATCGACTGTTAAGAACTTTGAACATTTGCATGTCCCCAAATCTAAACCAAGGCAAGCTGTAAATCCAACTGCAACACACTCTTCAAACTCCAAAACTTACGTGCGTCAGGGCCACCAACCTGCAAAACCTGTGGGCTTCAAGCTGTGACTCGGCATTCCTAAACCTCTGAAAATCCCCTCCAATGAGTATAACTTTGAGTATCCTTCACAGTTGAGTGTTAACGTCTCCGCTCACAGTTTAGTATTCTTCTATTTCCATTCCAAAAGGGTTTACATTCCTACTTGAACCGTGCGCAAATTCTGTCAAATTCTCTGCAGGAAGGTCTTAACCAGTTGCCTCTCCATATGGTTGAATTCTTCCCTTTTCCTGGCCTGAAAATGCTACTATCTTCAAAAATCTTCTGAGGTGATTAGTGCAATTTAGAGAATTCTTTTGGTAGTAATTACATGCAATGGAATATTGTCCACGCTTTTCTAACCAACTAGTGTAGTTCATTATCAAAACTAGGTTTGATGATGAACCACACTGGTTGGTTCGAAACACAGGTGGAGAATGTTCCATTGCATATGATTACTACCCAAAAATCTTATAAATTGTAAAAATTAATAATGTATAGAATTATTTAGAAATCTGATGAGCAAAATCAATCATATCTTTTTAGATTTCAAAATATTTTGAAATATATACTGAAATTAATAAAAATTTTGAAATTTAATTTCTATAATCCATAATTTATATAAAACCAATAAAAATCACATAAACATATATTTTGTGAACCCTTTCGAACCAATCAATATAATTCATCATCATCTTCAAGAACGTCCAAAGTAAACATCTGCCATAAACCCCCCTATAAGAGGCATCACGCATGTGGTGCCTATCCAGTAGTTCACATTTTTTACAGCAGTTGCAACCCCTTCGTCCAACACAGTGGTTAGATAGATGATCATGTTGAATGCAATTGCAACGTAAGTGAGAGACTCGCTGAATACAAACATTGCCATACAATTCATGTGTAATTAGTTCTTATGAAATCTGTTTGAATTCATGTGTAATTAGTTCTTATGAAATCTGTTTGAAAATCCTGGATTCTGAGTACAGAGAGCATGATAAGATAAAAAGTACAATTTCTTCAGTTCGAATAACTGGAGTGACCACCTAAAATTGTCTGCTTTCCTTGTAAATTCATACCATTTATATTCAGAGCAGTATGGTATAAATAATACAGTTTTTAAGTTCTTGATGATAGGTGAAAGAATCGTTGAACTTATTCAGATTGCAGATTCTAAGAGTTCCATGCTACAGGGTTTTTGACCTGGCTGCTATCAATCAGATTTTTAAATATTTTCAAAATATGCAATCAAAATAAAAGTATCAGCCACTTAAGAACCAAAAACATTAAACTTTCTTTCAAATTCGAATTTTTAAATATTTTCAAAATATACCATCAAAATAAAAATGTCCCTCACTTAACAAATCCAAAAATTCACACGGTTTATATCCAAAAATAATATTACACTAAAAATTACTTACCAAGAATAAAAATAGAAGCCTTCCATCCACCAGATTTTGCCCTGAGAACAGGCCTTCCTCTCACATCTACTGATCCATTACTGACCCAATCTAATTGCTCATCAGTTCTTCCGATCTCTGGTTGCAAGGGTGTCTTCCAAAACTCCACCCATTCCTTGAAATGTTGGAATTCAATAACTATCCCTAACACCAACACGTTTTCTGATTGTTCCAATGTTTTAATGAATCAACCAGCTGGACTTCCATGTATGGAACTGGTAATAACACATCTATATAACTATGAAGTTTGACTTAAAACACCTCTGTGAGAATCACTCCACCTCTACCACACCCAAAACCATAAGGTTAGCTGATACAATACACCATCATGTATAATTGTATCTTGCGGTAGTTACACGTTGAACCTAATTATAATACTTGCAATTGTTTGCTGTCTCTGATGCAAGTCCATCCTAATGATTTTATTTTTTCAAAAGAGGTCCGCCCTAATGAATTTGAGATATGTTTGGTGACTACTGCTATCTAATTCGAGGATAGATTCTGAGGTCAATCAATTAATTTTATATGCTTGGTTGATGGATATTTCTGTCAAACAAGCAACATATGCTCCTTAGCATTTAGTGTCCACTTATTATTTTAATATGGCTGATAAATGCTTTATTATTATGGTTGATGGATGCTTAATTTATATTTTATTTGGTTTATGTCATTAGTACTACATGAAGGGTATTTTCCAGACCTTTTTTAAGATAAAAGAATTTTTTTTTTTTTTCTTAAAAATTTACCTCTTTTTTTTAGTTATTTTATATTAAAATTTAATATTAATTAAATTGTCTTAAATATAATTTTTGAGACAAAAATATTTTAAGACAAAACTTTATATTTAAGACAAAATTAGTTTGACACAAAAATATTTTAAGACAAAACTTATATTTGAGATAAAAAGAGTTTGAGACAAAATTATTTTAAGACAAAACTTTATATTTAAGATTTGAGACAAAATTGTATGTTTAAGAATTTGGGACAATCTTTTAAATAACTATATTTAGATTAGAGAGGCAAACAAGAACTATTAAAGCGGTTGCGTCTTTGCCATGGTGACACCATTTTAACGAGTTTGATGAGATTGCACCTTTATTTTGAAATGCGGGACCAGGCTTGTTTTGTTGTGGTTTGATTGTTACAATTTGAGTTAGTGTTATGATTTTATTCAATCTTTTGATGGTAGCGATGTTTCGGATAAGAGGAATGGAGTTTACAACCACTGAAAGGTCAATAGCAGCACATTAACGAAGAATGAGGGCTTTGAGGTGAGAAGTGGTTCGATAAACGAATGATGCAGAATGGATCTACTTCTTGCCAAGGAGAACATCAAAACCCTAATTGGAGCATGGGAATCCTTCAGAAGATGTTGAAGCCTGAATGGTCAATGTTCTAAAGATTGTGTAGCTCTTTGTTACACGTGAAGGCAGATATTCCAAAATCTACCTTTACCAAATGATGTTTTTATGTCATTTAGTTAGTTTTGGAAAGATGAGCTTACCTTATTTCTTACATCAAAGTTTGTTTAAAATTTCCATGGGGCTAGAACCAAACAATAACTATTACCTCATGATATATGTCACCATGGTCTGATTAAGATATTATATATACATGAGTTAGATAAGAAAATACAAACCTAAGGAAGAAGACATGGAGAAACCTTGCACCCAAAAGACCAAGAAAGGGTAAGGATAAAACTCATGTTGAAACCCTAGCCCTCGAAATAGAGGTTGAATCTAGTCATGTGCCCATTGAGAAAAAACTTGTAAAGGAACCAAAGACTAAGGTCTATGAAAAGAGAACAATAAGACAAAAGAAACAAATGTTAGAAAGAGAGGAAGTAAAGCATCAAGAAGAAAAAAGTGAGAAAGGAAAGCAGATTATGGAAATAGGGGACGAAGACACAAAATATAGCCTAGGGTTTTCCATAGGAAATCCCATACTCGTCCTACAAATAAATTAAGACCGAGTTTTAAGGAAAATATTAATCCCAAGCTAAAGGAACCCTTGATAATTGATGAAGAAGAGAATGTGAAGTCTTCAAAGGGCAAGAAAAGGCTACAAAACAAGGGAAAACAAAGTATGCAGGTAGGAAAGAGAAATGAGCTCTAAAAGCTAGCAGAACTTACAAAAAGGTAATATAAGGATGACAGGAATCCAAGACAAGTTAAACCTCCTTTCTCAGGTTGTAGAAGTTATGAAAGAATGATCAAGTTACCTCAATGACAAGGAAATATATGAAACTCCAATTTTGTTGAAAAAACCCTAATTTTACATGAACGTTTTGGCATGCTCCATTTTATCTTTTTTGACAGTTAGTTTATTTTTGACATGTTATGGTAATATTTCATAAAGGTTTTGTAGCTAAAGGAGAACATAAAATACAAGTCAACACAAGAAAGAAGGGCCTTAAAGAGTGTAAATAGTTACACAATACAGTTGCACAGTTTCAAAATATTTCATAGGTTCATGTATCATTTTTGGTACAAAGGAGGAATATGAGTTATAGTTCTAGATATGAAGCTTACAAGGGTGTGAAAATTTTTAGTCCTACACTTCATCTATGACTCGTCCTTTTCCCAAAAGAATAGCAGAGTATCCATACAACAATTTTAAAATTCTTTGACTAATGTTTAAATGTCAAATAGAGATCTAAATAGCTAGAAGGATATGTTTTTAATTATGCTTTTTAATTAAACTCTCAAATATTGTAAATATTTTACGGTTATGCTATCATACTTCGTGGATATTAACTTTCCAGTTTTAGTTTTTGATTTTCAGTAGTGCATTTTCAATTTGCAGTTTCGGTATGGTAAAAATGGGATCAAAATGTTTTGAAAATCAATTAATAATTTTATTACAAGCAAAGTGGGCTTAAGTGTAGGACTAGGAAAATTTTTGGTGTGAAAAGGTGGCATAAGAGTTAAAAAACATGTTAATAATGTTGTTTATGTCATGCCAATTTTTTTTTACCAAAGTCTTGCACCAATCAGATGCCAAAAACAAGTGGCGCTATGAATCTTTCAAACTTTTCCCTTCCAAGTGCTTTGGTGAAGATGTTTGCAATCTACTCATTTGTGGAACAATGCCATAGGTAGATTGTTTTGGCCTCAACATGCTGTCGAATAAGATGGTATTTTGTATTGATGTTGTTCGATCATAGAACTTTGAGTTCTTGGCCAACTTTATTGTAGAAGTGTTTTCAATCAAAAGAGGAGTTGAAGCGTTGTCATTCAAGAAAGAGATTACACATCCAGTGGATGAGTTTGGCAGTTGCAGAGCTGCCAAGGAAAATAGTGTCCATATGGTAGCCCATTTTGCTGTGGGGGAAAAATTCTCTTCATGATCAACCCCTTCTTTCTATGCAAAACCTTCTCCCACAAGCCTCACTTTATGCTTTTCAAGTGAGCCATCTACTTTATACTTTTTCTTGATGACCTACTTGCAGCCAATTAGTTTGGTTCCCAATGGGGGATCAAACAACTTCCAGGTTCCATTCTTTATCAAAGCATCATATTCTTTCTGCAACACTTCTTTCCATTCATCATGAGAAGTGAATTATTTGAAGTAAGTTGGTTCAAAATCTGTAGAAAATTTTAGTTCACAATCATAAGAAACATGCATATCAATAGGAAAGTTATGATCATCTACATCACCTCCATTATGTCTGTCCGAGCTTCTTGTTCTTGTATTTCCAACCTCATCAGGACGAGCACTTCAAGTGTCTTTGTTGGCCATTTTGGAGGACCTTTTTGAGATGGCCCAAGATAGTCAGTTGATTGAGATGGGGTTGAATCAAGATTTAGGCTCCCAATTTTTTCAGTAACATCACTGAAAGTTTCATCTTGATCAATGGTTGGAGCTTCATGTGGGGGAGAGAGTGCTTTAGAAGGAGATTCCACAGATTGATCTTAAGAGAATGATAAGAAATCTACATTTTATGGGTGTAAAAACAACATGTTGAAACATTTAATAGGATGTTGCATGCAAATCTATAACATGCAAGACACACATAAATTTCTTCTCTCTCCTAATGTGAGATAGACAAGTGTCCAAAAAGTACCAAGTCACCCCTCCAGAAGCTTTCCACAAATTGTCTTTCAACTTTCCATAATGAACTTGATCAAAGTATTGAATTAGATTTGTACTAAGGCCAAATTTAGGCCTTCTTTACTATCCCAAAAAGCTCGGTATTCACCACAAAATAGCCTTTGATTTCAACTCTGAATGGGCTTAGATATTATCACAAACAAGGCTTGAACTTCACCCTCAGAATGGGCTCAAAATTCATCAAAAACATGCTTGTACTTTATCTTAGATAAGCTCAGAATTCAGAAATTCCTTATAGATGGTGTTCCACTCAAGGTTTGTTCAATTCTTGACCTAGTCACCACAAGGTTTCAAGGCAAGCTATAAAATGAGAAGAGCTATCATTTGTTGTGGGTGGAGAGAGCCAATAAATTACCTCCAACTCACATGAAATCTATTCTTCTCGGTCAAACATCTCAGCCTCTATGATGGCACCATCTATAGGGATAACCATGATCTACTCTACATCCTCTAATGTAGGTATCATCTTTCCCTGCGATAACACACATGTCACTACTACACAAAGAGAGTATTTAAGACATTTGTTTAAGACAAAATAATCATTTTATTATTAAATTGTCATTCTTGCAATCTATTTATTCTATTTAAGTATTTTATTTTGATATTTTTTATTATTTTAAAAGTAAATGGTCTTGTGTGTGTAACTAAACACTCTATGCACCTTTGTGTGGCTGTATTTTGTGTGACAATTTTGTATCTAGAAGTAGGAATATGTATGATTAATTTCAAAATCTTATATCTGTGTCTATTCTAGTGTAAAATTATTGATGAAATATGGGGATCGGCCCTCGTTAATGTAATATTCCTAACTAGCCCAAGCTAGCAGGAATATTCAATGTCATTTTATTTTTATGTTTTATCAATAAAATGTAAAGGAGAACAAATAAAAACTCCTAAACATGAGAATAAATCAATGCCCAATGCGAACAGAGTCAAATCAGGGCTTGCTCAATAAAATCCACTTGTATGTGAAACAGGTTCAAGCTATTTGATCGAGTCAACATGACCAAATCATAAAGCAGTCTAGATACAATGAACCTCCTAGATGATCAGCGTAGTCCTATGAGGAGGTCCTCCATGTGAAAAGGGAAAAATGGATGAAGGTGGTTTAGGGTTTTTCAAACCCTAATCTTATATAAGGAAGGGAAAGACTCAAGGAGAGGTTTTTGATGATATTTCAATTTTGAGATTGCTTGAGCAACTCAAACTCTCTTGGCTATTTAGCTAGAGAGAGAGGAAGTTTCTATTTAGGAATTCCTCTTCTTCCTTGAGGGTCTCTTGGAGGAGATTGTGCTGCATTGAACCACTATTTGGAATTTTGGCCAAGCTTCACCTTACATTACAACACTGCCCATGTTGAGGGTTGAGCTGTCTTATGAGCTGCAGCAAGTGGAATCAGATCTATTCAGATCTGAAGAGTTCTATTGCATATTTTCAGTGGTGAAGTCATCTAAATCACTGGCAAGAGTGCAATAGCTATTTTGGGGCTTCATATTCTTATCTTGGTATCAAGCCAAAGTGTGTCACCAGGTGATCTTGATTATTTGTGTGTGCATTGCCAGGCAGAGTTGCGGTGTTTATTTGCTAGCAGTTTTCTAGCACTTTGGAGGAGAGATCTCAGGTGAAAGGGCTTCTTTCCTTAATGAGGTGATACGTGGATTGGCCAACCAATCCATGTCATATTTCATATTTGATCTGCTGTGTGATGTACTCTTTAGAAATTTCTGAAGCTTACTACATATCCATGGTGTAGATCTTAGATCTATTCATTGTTCTCCACTTTGAGCTGAGATCCCCAAGGGGAATGTACTTAAAAGGCATTTTTTCATATAGATCCGATTTAGAGCTATGCTTTTTTCCTCTGATCTGTTATAGATTTGAAACTGAAAAAAACACCACTTCAGATTTCTAAAAATAACGCTGTCATAGTTTTGCAATCTTTTCTCATGTGTTGCACCACTTATTTTGGATTTTTCTTAGCCTAAATAATTTTCGCTCATTATAAGTTTTGATACTGATTTTCATGCATATAATCATCTAATCCATTCAGAAAATCATGCTGTAGAAGCTTCAGTAATTTCTGCATACTCCAAGTCATGGGAAATCGGGTTTTTAAGCCAAGTTTGGGTAGGAGGAACTGTTTGACTTAGCTAGACTTATTTGTTTGAGCTGAAATTTGGAGCATAGGTCCCTCATGACCTAATCTAAAATAAAATCCCACCATTGCTCTTATTTTTACGCATATTTCTAAATACACTCATTTTAGGGCCAAAATCATCAATTTTCCCCACCTTTTTGCCCATAAAACGCTGTAAAAGGTTGACGTTGTTGTATTTACCTAAGTATTTGCATTAAAACATCTGTTATGAGATTTTTGTGATGCTGCATGACCAATATTTTGTTAAATATTTCTTTATTTACAGATTTGGAACATTACAGTGGTATCAAAGAAAGATCTTTGGCTCAGCCCGTGGCTTCAAGCCTTTGGATCTGTCTTTTTAGAAGGTGGCATATCTTGATGAAAGTGCCCACAAGTCCAATCCTACAGAACAGAATGATACTCTGAAGGGAAATTTCTGACAATATCAAGAAGAGAAGGCAGAGAGATGAGAAGTGATGGGAGAGGGTAAATATTGCCCAAATCGTGTTCGGATCTGAGAGAAGTTCTCAGAGGTGAAATGGAAGAAGATGCACTGAGACTCCTAGAGGGTTTCAAGGAGAAGAAAGTTGCAGTGAGACCTACAAAAGGTTTCAAGAAGGAGAGGAAAACCCATGCACTTCCTACCCTCACAAAGAAGATGCATTGTATAGAAGAAACAAGAGCATGGCTCCACCACTTGGAAGAATGACAGAAGAGGAGATCTCCCTGCTCCTTTTCTAGACCCTGAAGGGTATTGAAGAAGATCTCAAGGAGATTGAGAGGGTGGAAACTTGTACCAGCGCTGACACAACCTTGGAAGAGTAGCCTTCATGCTCAGTAATGAAGGAAGACTACATAGTTGCAGAAGAAGTTCCTTCTTCTACATCTCACCGAGGTATGATTAAAAATCCATCTATTGTCATTTCAGCGCATTCTATGAAGAGATCTACATCTTTGCATGCTGCTGATTTTGAGCAACAGAGATGCATTGCGCTATGCCAAAGCAACAAGGAAGAAGAGAGGAACCATTCCTCATTGGAGCATTCACATGGAAGCTTCATTCATGAAGAAATAGAGGGTGGAATGATGGATGGTAGACATCTTGAAGTGAGAAACCCTTTCTCCCTTCTAGGTGACCCTTTCTCAATGAGCACACCCTTGCTCAAAGAGAAACTTCTACTTGCAGAAAATCCAAAGCCCCTTTGGTTTTGGGAGGCCATGCATGAGGAAAAGACCTCATGGGAAGAATTCATTAGAGGTGCACTTAAACACATCATGGAGTGCAAATTTCTTCAATAGTTTGAGGAGGATCTTCCCTTCTCATAGGAGAAGATAGTAGATGGAGGACATCTTCGGATGGATAACATCTCTCATGACTGTGTTGGACATTTCTCGAGCCATGCACATCATGATGGGAGGTTTTTTCCTACCACCTATTTGGGTCCTAGGGTCAAATTGATCCTTGGGAAGAATGCATTTCAAGATCCCATGAAATGCAGGAATTTGATTTGGGATGATGGTAGCCCTCATGGAAGGAGTACCAGGATGAAGGGTGGAAGGAGGCATCCACTAGTGGTTGAGTACATGTGGATGGAGAGCAAGAAGCTGGAGAGCTACTTGCAGATCTATGACACTGGGCAGTAGGAGGCTTGGTTGCGTTGGTCGCTCTTGAAAGAGTTTGGTCATCACTCTATTTCTAAGGGTATGTGGCTAGATACTTGCATCATGGAGCAGCAAGGAGTATGGACACATTGTGTTGGCATAACATTCTTCATGTCAAGCACCATGTTGTTACTACATGATTTGGATGATGGAAGTATAAGGAGGCAAAAAAAGATTTTGTTGCTTGGGAAGATCTTGAGAGAGCAAGGGCATATTTTCTCTCACAGTTTTCATGGTGTTGCAGGAGTAGAAGATGGCACTATCAGAGTGCAAAGGGGTTACTCCTTGACCTTAGATGTTCAAGAAGGACTTTCTTCATGGGGAGGACTTCTCATATGTAGCAACATTATGGGAGATGCCTTTGACATTCTACATGTCAAAGATTGGAGCTATGGGTTGATGGGAACCTATTTGCATAGGCCAACAATGATGTCACTTTGGAGCTGGGATTTATTGATGGAGTATTCCCAGGATCACTTCTCATTCAATGCACTTGGTGAGAAAAGAGGAGGTGAAGAAGATGAAGTGGTAGATGGAGACATCTATTACTATGGTGTGCTTTTCTTGACTTGGGTTTCCAAGCAGGAGGAGAAGGACTTTCATGTAGCCCTTGGTTCATTCCCCTTCATGGGAGTGTGCCAAACTATTATTGAGGATTCATTCATGGATCCATGTATCTTCTTACTTCCAACATATGGTGAGAGCTTTTGCTTGCATCTTCTTACCATCCTTTGGCAATGCATTGCTCCACCAGAGGGCAAGCTGTTCATTGAGCTCCATGATCTACATTGGGCCAGATTGTATGATGAGGGAAGACATATCTTATGTGGCCTTGTGCAAAGATGTTTTCCTTGTATGTTCATTTGATTTATATGATTAACCATGTAACAAGAAACAATTTTCCATGTATTATTCTAAAGCAGCAGTATGTAGAACTGCGCTGTGAGGACTTGGGAAACTATTAGTACTCTCTTGCATCACATAGAACCTTCAGTATTTCCTTCATGATGATGATAGTCATGTTCTCAATTTCTGATATTACTTTTATCTTGATGGGAGACATGATGTTGAGTGAGGCACACGGTTTGGATGTGTCCTTTTGGGAAGTAGGTTCCCACATTTTCTGCAGTGCATGTTCTAATGGGAACATGGGAAGAGTAATGGCCACCATGACCAAACACTTGTTTCTCTTGGAGGTGATCTAGGGTAAAATATTGATACCCTTAACCAAGACCTTTTACTTCGGCTGATAATTATAATTGCATTTAATTAAAGACGTTAATGAACTGAAATGAACAATTGTAGCTGTAAATAAGAGGAACATAAATGAACAAGATCAACAATCATAAGAACACGTCGTTTGATGACGGAGTTCGTCCAGGAGGGACTACATCTCCGGGCCTCGGTGTCAAGATGGTGTAGGCCGCTGCATTATGTGTTGTAAGAAGAGATGTACATGGTTGTGTTTCACTATGACATATAAGGAAAAATTTCCCTCACGCAGGAGTGGCTTGACTTCTTTAAGAGATGTTCCACTGCGGAACTCTCATACATAAAGAAAGACTCCTATCAGTATGACCATAGCTGACATGTAATAAACAAGAGTATCCCACCAATCTTAGCAAACAAGGGATCTCAACAATACACATATGAAATAAGAGCATCCCGCCAATGTGGCATAAAAGGGGCTCATACATGACACAAATCCATAGCTGAAAGTACATCAATAACAACACAAAGCAAGATCCCACAACTCATGTATCAACCGGGATCTGCAAGACATAATGCATCTCAACGAGAAATAAATGAAGAAGTACATGGAATACACATCATATACCTCATGCTGCCATTTGCTGAAGGCTGAGCAGCTCTGTGGTAGAATCTGAAAACACCATCAATATTGTGGCGTCGAGAAAGGTGAAAACGACTGCTCACATGCAAAAATCTGACACCGGCATAGTCCACTTCCAAAAGTGGCTGGAAAATCGAAAACTCAGATGCAGAAACTGAGCACGCCATCAGACTCGTGGCGCTGAGTAGTGCTGAAATGACATAAAATTTGTCCCATTTGGACAAAGTCAAAATTTCGCCCTCCTGAAAGTTGGCCTCAATCAAGGTTCCGCCTGCCTCTTTCCTGGCTCATGGTTCCACATGACCTGCAATAAAAAAATATTAACCTTGATCTGCGTGTGCGCACTCCCACTCCTCCATGGCCTGGGGAACTTCTGAAAAGTCGATTTTATATAAACAATTGTGGGCAGACTTAACCACGTGCGGTGGTTTGATGTAGTGGTAAAAATAAGAAATCATTGAGGAGAGGTCAGGGGGTCAAATCCCGCCCCTCCCAACATAACACTACATATCTTTTAACAACTGCATATTTACTTTATAAAAAACCTCGCAGATTTTTTTTCTACCCATCGCATTTAATTGAAAGGCCAAGTTATGGGGGCCGAGCCCGCATGGGTCGGCCCGCCCCACTATTTCCGACGGCTCCATGGTGGACATGGCGCGAAGGTTGGTTTGGTTCTCCCACATTAATATGTCCATGCCACAATTAATACATTCGTTGTTTGAATTTGTTATGTGTTGGGCCGCCCGTGGATCGGGCTAGCCTTTGAGGCTGGGCAGGTTCGATCCCTGCCGGCCCATATATATATATATGGCATGTCTAATGGCGGGGGTGGCAGGGTTGACAGCCCGCCCCCCAAACTTTAATATGATTTGGTTTTGGGGGTGGCGGGGATCACGGCCCCACCCCCTTTATTTTACATTATTTTTGTTTTAAAAAACAAATTATGCGTTTTGAAAAATTCGGTTTTGGATCGAAGGAGGCAAATTAACTAGGCGACAATTTTGCCCGGAATCGGACCTGAGTGTGCCGGAATCTGGTGGCCGGGTTTGGTCCAATTTGCGTCCTCCTTAAGGCTGCCCAGTCACCAAGTCAAACCAAAAATTTGAATGCTCCTAACTCCTTCATACTGACTCTAAATTGAGTGCCGTCTGCGTCGTTGGAATCAGAAAGACGAGATCTACAACATGAACTTGGTTCGAGAGATTTTCGAACACTTTGATTTTTGAGCCCTCTATGCTGAGCCACTTGTACTTGTACCTGTTTAATCCACCTGGATCAGGAGGTGAGCCATGTGTGTGATGGGATACCTTATGATGATACCCTTTTATCCATCACATATGGAACATTTTGGGCTAACTGGTTTTACAGCGTTGGAGGGAGGATCTTTGCAGATATAATCTTCATGATGCCACTTGAGGGCAATATCCTTGCAGCCCAAGATCAGTTTGCACTCTACACTTATCTTAAGTGGAGAGGTGAACAACGTGGCGTAGGCTATGATGCTTACCACTTGCATATTTTCAACCCACCTTCTTTGTTGGAGCTCAAGGTGGAAGAGGATTTTCTGAAGTTGCCTTATCTGGAGGTAACTAGATTCTTCTGGATGATAGCATGGGTGTGGGAGACACTCATTGGGAGAAATTTTCCCCATGCTCTTCATCACTCCTACCTTAATGAGGCCATTGAGCAACAAGGAGATCACCACTTTCACCTTCCGTTTTCTCATGATGTACACTTGCTATCTTACACTTGGAGGAAATCATTGGAGGACAGATTCATTGCTTATCATTTTCAGCCATGGTGGGGTCCATTGATGAGGCCACAAGAAGAGGGAAGGAGAAGTTTTGTTCTACCCTGTAGTTGCTTGAGGACAAGCAACATTTTGAAGGGGGAGGACTATAATATTCCTAACTAGCCCAAGCTAGTAGGAATATTCAATGTCATTTTATTTTTATGTTTTATGAATAAAATGTAAAGGAGAACAAATAAAAACTCCTAAACATGAGAATAAATCAATGCCCAATCTGAACAGAGTCAAATCAGGGCTTTCTCAATAAAATCCACTTGTGTGTGAAACAGGTTCAATCTATTTGATTGGGTCAACAGGATCAAATCATAAAGCAGTCCAGATACAATGAACCTCCTAGATGATTAATGCAGTCCTATGAGGAGGTCCTCCATGTGAAAAGGGACAAATGGATGAAGGTGGTTTAGGGTTTTGCAAACACTAATATTATATAAGGAAGGGAAAGACTCAAGGAGAGGTTGTTGATGATATTTTGATTTTGAGATTGCTGGAGAAACTCAAACTCTCTTGGCTGTTTAGCTAGAGAGAGGAAATTCCTATTTAGGATTTCCTCCTCCTTCCTTGAGGGTCTCTTGGAGGAGATTGTGTTGCATTGATCCACTATCCGACATTTTGGCCAAGCTTCACCTTACATTACAATGTTGTTCCTGTTGAGGGTTGAGCTGTCTTGTGAGCTACAGTGAGTGGAATCAGATCTATTCAGATCTGAAGAGTTCTATTGCATCTTTTCAGTGGGGAAGTCATCTAAATCACTGGCAAGAGTGCAATAACTGTTTTGGGGCTTCATATTATTATCTGGCATCAGGCCAAAGTGTGCATCACTTTAGTAGCACATTTAGCTTCAAAAAATGTGTTATTTTGCAGGTAGATTTGTAGTGTTTATTTGCTAGCAGTTTGGAGGAGAGATCTCTGGTGAAAGGGCTTATTTCCTTCACTGAGGTGATCCATGGATTGGCCAACCAATCCATGTCATATTTCAGATCTGATCTTCTATGTGATGTATTCTTTAGAAATTTCTGAATTTTACTGCAAATCCATGGTGTAGATCTCAGATCTATTCAGTGTTCTTCACTTTCAGCTGAGATCCCCAAGGGGAATGTACTTAAAAAGGAATTTTTGCATATAGATCCCATTTAGATCTATCCTTTTGTCCTATGATTTTTTATAGATCTGAAACTCAATAAAACACTGCTTCAGATTTCTGAAAATAACGCTGTCATAGTTCTGCAGTCTTTTCTCATGTGTTGTAGTACTTCTTTTGGAGCTTTCCTTTATGAAAAGATCTGTTTTTCTTAGCCTAAATAATTTGAATCTCATTCTAATTTTCCATACTGATTTTAATGCATAAAATCAGCTAATCCCTTCAGAAAATAACGTTGTAGAAGCTTCAGTAATTTCTGCATACTCCAAGTCATGGGAAATCGGGGTTTTTAAGCCTAGTTTGGGGAGGAGGATCTGTTTAACTTAGCTAGACTTATTTTTTCAAGCTTAAATTCAGATCATAGGTCCCTCATGACCTAATATAAAATAACCTCCCACCATTTCTCTTATTTTTACGCATATTTCTGAATACACTCATTTTAGGGCCGAAATCATCACTTTTCCCCACCTTTTTTCCCATAAAACGTTGTAGAAGGTTGCTGATGTTGTATTTACTAAAGGATATGCATTATAACATCTTTTATGAGATTTTTTGATGCTGCATAACCAATATTTTTTCAAGTATATCTTAATTTCTAGATTTGGAACATTACACGATGTATCCAGGTTGAGCAACATGGTGGAGAGATTGGGGATTCGACCTCCATGTTTCAACATTGATGCTCTCATGGTTGATATCTGTGATAAATTCATCGAAAATGAGTGAATTTTGTTGAAGATCATGAAGGAGACCACAAAGATCGAACAAAAGATCGTTTCCATGATTTTAAGAGGTAAATGGGATAAATTGAAGCCCAATTATTGCAATGTAGTTAAGGTTGGGGGACATCACACCTATGTTGCGACTACGAAGAAGACAAAATATAGCGACAATGTATGAAAATGGAACAACCATATGATGCTTTACAATGAGGAAAAGGATTTTCACCTTGAGTACATCTATGGAAATGATTTTTAGCGCGAGATGAAAATGTGAGGCTAAGAAGGATGCCCAAAATTCAGTTTTGCGGGAGTAGATGGAGAAATTTGATGAGGTCAATGTTGGGATTTTGTGCATAAAAATTCATCTGGCCTCCAAGCATTGAATTGAAATGTTTATTCTGGCCATGGATGTCTAGTAAGGATTTATATATATCATGGGTTTGTCTACTAGGGTTTATTTCATGTCTGCCTGCTAGGGTTTTCAATTGGAAGACGCTTTAGATGGAAATGCTCCATGGAAATTATTAAATAAAAGAAACCCTACTACTTAAACCCCTGCAATACAAGTATTTTCCTATGATTGTAAGCTTCATTATCTCCATTGATCCTAAGGAGGAGGATATGGAGAGTGAGAGTGTAATAGAGGCGATGTACAAAGATGATGCATTGGCCCGGATAGGCTTTCTTCAGATGCAAATATGATGGATGTCGAGGCTAAGGATGAGGTGGATGATTTGGAGGATATACCACTAAATAATCAATGCACTAGTTTTGGAGTGGAAACCCCCCACTTTCAATCTCAGAACACCACATCTTCTCTGAATGTATGTATGTATGATTATGTATCATTATTAGATTATTTGGTTAAAAAATTAATGATATGTCTGATAAATTGGTTCCACGGCTAGTTCGGTTCAACCGAAGTGTTGTTTAACAAAAATTTTTTGTGGAGAAAATTATTTGGTTAAAACTATTGAAATTCACGATTTCTAATCCAGTTTCAACAAAAAATTCCTACCCTCTCTGTAGCCCTAGCAAATCAGTCTGTGCTTTTTATCCCTAAAATCCTAGTTTTAATGGCCCACCTTAGTTAGAATGCTTGTGTTTTTTTGTACCTAGTGAGACTCAAGATTGGTTGATTCTAATTTGAAGTAGCATGCATTCTTCTATCCTACAAATTGCCTCTTTTTAAATAAAATTTTTAGCAGTGCCACATTGTTTAAAAGGCTTGCACTTGCTAAGGGGTAAAATTCTTGGGTGGTAGTCAATAGATATTCCTCTCAGGGCTTCTCGGTGCCGTGTCGGTGCCCGAGGCAAATAGTCAAATTAGCTGTAAAGTTACAAAGACATTGCACACATGTATATACTGATGGATAATTGACAAAGCGAGATATTGAAGGACCACGTCTTTGTGGACAACAAATATTATGGAGATCACTAAGCAACGTGGTAGAAGTCCTTCCTCACCAGCTCCAAATCTAGATCCTACAACCAAACAAAGCACACGTGTAATCTTCATAGTGGTATCACTTACTAGCAATTAAACAAGTATATAATCAACATTAAACTATGCAAATTTGAGCCATTTATATCATGCTTCATAGAAAAATGAACAACGAATGTGACACTGAAACATCAAATGGAAATAACAGATACAATTCTATTAATATATAAGAAGGAGGATTACAATCGTTGGTTGTACCAAGCCCTCCTCAGTCTTCCAATTCCTCTCTCTCTTTCCTCTATCTCCGAGTGTGATGATATTTGGGCTAAGATTTCTCAATGAACCTTTCCAATCCTTAAGCCTCACAATCAACAATGAAATTATTCTCTACACACGATCAAACCTTCGACCTTTGACCAAGAGCCCAAACCTCCAATTTATAGGAAATGGGGAGGACAAACCTTTCCAATCCTTTCAATCAGTTTGAATGGGGAAAAATCTTGATGTTTCCTTGCCTTTCCTTTCTTTTTCCCTCTATAGATGTTGAGTTGTGTTTGGAAACATCTAATAAAATGTTTGTACCACAAGTTCCTTCTTTTGAACTGACTCATTCTGAGAAAAAGCAGGAAATGTCAGTCAGTTTCCGAGGGATTTTTCCCTTTTCTCATGAAAAAACAGATAACGTTGCCCATTAGGAAAGACAAAGCATTAACCTGGGCACTAATGCTCCCTTTGCATGGCTGGGATGTGTTATAACTTGGCCTAGATGTCTCAGTGGTGCGTTACCTTCGCAAAATGGGTCTTTGTCTGGGTCATTTTCTTCCTTCCATGTTTCCTTCTCCTCTGAGATGATAAGGAGGTCATTTTTTCTGTAACATATGCCCCCTAAAGTGTGAGGTCATAGGTGAAGATGATGGTAGAAATACTTTATAATATACGTAGTAGAGCAAGAGGAGTTGGAGGATGGAGGAAAACCTGAAACAACAACATATGTCAGAAATATAAGTATATGTCCTGAGTCTAGCATTCCCATGCTCAGTAGCTGTATCAAAATGATTTCTCTAGAAAGAGATATGACCAATGTGTCCATCGATAAGCACAATCTGGAAGCTTGTGTCATGACAAGATCAATCTGATAAGCTGTCTTCGAAAACAATATCGTAGGTTGGGAGAGGAAACACAACTGAAATGATGTAAGCCTCAAACCCAAGGTCTTGGTCGTCGCTTCACTAAACCGCATATTTATGCACATGTGAATGAAGGAGTTGTAGTCGAACATGTGGGAAATCGTTTGATTACCAGTTAATGATGAAAAATGTTAACAGACGCAAGGGTGGCCACCGATAAGGATGATGGTCCCCAAGATGCAAAGTACAATCTAGCGAGTGTGAATAAAAGGATTTGATGTCAAACACTCATAGAATCATTCAACTGGGAGCCAATAATGAGAACCCCCAATAAAAGCCAAGGTAACCTGCCACTGAGGTCTACAAGTACTCGGGTACTGATGTGTTTCTGAATCAACTTCCTAGATAAGATGTTGAAGTCGATAGGAAGAGATATGTCGAAAGGTAAGCATTGAGGCAGCCTACATCAGTCGACACAAAACGGGAAAAGATAATTTTGTTTTGAATATAATTAAGAGAAAATGGGAGTAACTGATGACGATAAATAATTTCTGGCATATGATGGCTTGGCTGATATAGGAAGCAGTAGATAGCGAGATCCTCTTGAACAATAGAAGGCACAGTAAGAGGGTACCAGGCAGCTTAGGCTTATGAATACCAAAGGGTGGTAGGATTCACTAATTCAGGGGCATCAGTATAAAAACTTGGCTAAAATCATAGAATGGTTGGGTTTGGCTAATTGTGAGTGAATTTTCTGGGAAGTTCCATGTTCAAGATTTTATGCTGCCAAATTGACCTTCAAAGCATAACAGAATAAATATCCAATTTGTCCAAATTTTTCCCCGTCTGATTATGTTTAACGAATCCAAACGGGTAAAGTCAGTGATATTTTCATATTTGGGGAGTTCGAAAAAAATCGTAAAAGGCAACTCCAGGGGGGTACCTTTGTCATGTTTGATAACTGGGTGCAACAAAGGGAGAATAGTAAGCCCGACACAGTTCCTTTTCTGTAAGTTAGTCCATTGAATCCGGATAAAGTGATAAACCTATGTTCAATGGACATCTTCCTCGTTTTGTTATGAGTACAAGGAGATAGAGTAAACTCAATATTCTTTGTGAATTTTTAACGAGTCAGAAAAATAAAAACTTGATCCTCTCCGTGAAATTTTAACAATTCCAATGGAGAAAAATACGGTTACTTTTTCGGTTTTTTAACGAACTAGAAAAATATGGAAAAGAATGGATCATAGTTCTTCATCATGGTATTTTAATGAGCCAGACAAAGGAAACTCAGGGCTTTTTCAGTTTTACAAGCTAGAAAAAGTCCCTAAAAAGAAAGCTCGTTGCTTCTTCGCATAATTTTAGCGAGCCAGAAGAAGATAACTCGAGGTTTTTCGGTTTAACGAGCCAAAAAATACCATAAAAAGTATGCTCAAAATTTCTTGATCTCTTTCTCGTTAATAGAAGGATCTATGCTGGAAATTTTCTCATAAGACCAATTGAAAACATCGCGGAACTCCTTAAAAATGGATGTGAAGCATGCAATTTCCTCGGGACTGCAATCGACTCCAATCTGTATATTTTTCACCATACCTGTTTTGACCGAGATATCTATGAGCATAGTCTTAGAAATATTTCCCATGTTCCCTTCCATGTCGATAGTTTGAACAGTCATGTAAGCGGAAGGAACGATCTTAGGTGGGTCAAAAGACAGTGTTTAAATAGTGGTTGCGTCTAAATCAGACATCGAAGCACGATGATGAAACTCTCCCCAAGGTCTTTCCTCTAGAGACATGATCTCTCAAATAGCTTCGTCCATAGGTAGGACTTCATCGAGGATATCCTTAGAAAGAACTTTGATGTGCGAGAGGGTGGTACCATTGGTCGAAACCAAAGCAGTGGATGGTTCAGATGTTAATTGGATGGCTTGATAAGCCAACTCAGCCGGTGATAGTGGCATCTAATCTCTGTAGGAATCAATTTCTGAAGGTGTCGGTAGGATCCAGGGATCGATAGAGCCATCCGAGATGGTGGATATCATTGCAATCATGCGTGGAACCTCAAGTGGCAGGAGAGGAAAACAACCCGTCAGGGATGATGTCTTCAGAAGACCGGTACCGACACTGACGAAAAAATCAGGAATTCCTCCTACTAGGGGTGCAATTCTGCTAAGTAATGTGGAATAATTAGGGGTACAAAAGGATAAGTGATCCATTGTAACTATCTTCCCATCCAATGGAAAAAGGATGAGTCGGAAAACCGAATAGACAATGGCAATCACTGTATAAGACCAACTGCAACCTAGCAACATATTATAGTCAAGATAACGATCTATGAATTTTATGTCCACAGTTATTTTTTTCCCACTAAGTGTAATGGGGTAGCTAGCAAGGTAGCCTTTTGGGAGGAAGGTGTGGCCATTGAAAGATTTAAGGGAATTCGATGGCGGAGACAAAGTGGGAGAACCCAAAGCGAGCCAGCACGCAATTGACATAACACAGGTCGAAGCACCTTCGTCTATGACAGTGCGATGGCTGGTCTCCCTTTTGACACAACTTGAACCTGGGAATCAAGATGGTGTGAAAGGCGAGGTTTTTATTTTTCCATGTTGAAGATGGCTAGTGTAGAATCCTGGGGGTCAATTCCACCAATGGCCGAAAGCAGAGATTTCCTTTGCACTAGGCAGGTTTTCAATACTTCAAGTGCAGACATGGCTGACGGTGCTTGCACCAATATTCTACAATGTTGTAGTTTTAGGCAGCACGTGCAAAGGTGTTATGAGTCATGCGTAGAAGTGTCCCTTTGGGGGGACGAATCACGGGGTCAGCAATAGGCCTTTCAATATGAAAATCGTTACGCAGTGATGGATTTGAACTTGAACTAGGTTCTTGAGCCTCAATGACTATATTTCCATAGATTTTAGCTCGAGTTTGGAATTCAACAGTCTCCATGCCATAAGTGGAAGATGATGCTTCATCGGAAGGATGAGTACCACCGTTTCCCTTTAGGGGGGTCATGGTGGATTTGCAACCATGTGTTGTTGTTGCTGCTGTGGATTATAGATGGGATTGTGAAGGACGACAGATGTCCTTTCGAAATTCATATGCGTAATAAAATCCGTGCTTTCCTATAGCCGAGGACATTTGTATGTCAAGTGGTTCTCCGCATAGATTTTGCAAGGGAATCTCATCGGTTTCTCCTTTCCTTTTTCATTTTTAGCAGAATTTTTTTTATTAGGATTATTCTGAGTACTCGATTGCTCTTTAGAAGAAGAGGTATTTTTCCTATTCTTATTTTTCTTGCTGCTAGGTTTTTGCATATAATGCACAAAGTGTACCTCATCGGTGGAAAGAGCAGTCGATTGGTTAGGGGCGGTGGCATCCGAATGTAGATGGGAAGTTTACCCACTGATTTTTTTTATGGCTACGTCGGAGGTTGCACCAACGAGGTCGTCAGCGTGTACTCCGAGAAATTGAGTAGCGGGAGGATTCGAGTTGCTAGGGGCATGGGGGAGTAAGTCATACAACGTGTCATATTGCAAACAGATGAGATCTAGATGATGTGCACGACGAATGGATTGGTCTTTCGTGACCGCACCAAACAAGCAAACATAGGCTTAGCAAGGGGTGGTAAGAGTGACTTACAAAACCAGTTTGATAATAGATGATTCGGGATTGGCACTTTGACCAAGCTTTGCCTATGTCTCCATTCATGAATGTGATCAGAGATGTGGGTGGCGGTGTCTTGGCACAACGAGGTTAAGAGTTTTGTTCTGGTTTCATATCATATAGGTAATTGGAAATTTTTAAGAAATTTTGTTGCTAAGGTGCCAAAATTATTGACGGCCCCACGTGGTAACTCAATCTACCATTTGGCAGTGTTTCTTGTGAGAGTGCGGGGGAAAAGTCTGAGCTGGATGCTATAATCCACCATGGAGTTGGAAACAGACCATAGATGAAAGGTGGTGATGTGCGTAGCCAGATCCTCCCCTTGTTTCCTTTTGAATTTAGGGATGTCAGACATAATCTTGTGTGGTACTGGAGGCCAGAGTGGGTTGTGGTTAATGGGATCATTGGTCAATTTGTAGAGTTTGGGGATGTCTAAAGCTACCAAGAATGGAAATTGCATGTTTGCCCCCAGATCTAGCCGAGGAAGTGTTGGATGACCATTCAGACCGTAGGGTCCACCCATCAATGTGTTACCAATGGGATAAATAGGTCTTTGTTGATAAAAGTTTCCAGTGAGTGGGGGTGTAGGGGTGTATGGTTGTTGTCCGTAGGATATGTTGAACTTGGGGGGGAATTGTTGGTTGCCCCCAATGTAATAGTTTCCCCCTTGCCCAAACTATTTTTGGGGTTGGGTGGCCCATATGGACGCAATAGAGTTAGCCAGTGGCATACTTCTATTCGCATAGTTGACCATCAGCATAGACCCTACACCGGAAGTTTGACCACTTAAAGGAACGACATTAACAATTGGCGGTCTCGCTTCTCCTATTGAATGTAGCGGTACCAAAGTGCCCCCTAGCATATATTGGTGACACTGCCCCCAGGAATTATAACCATGGGGTTTGAACTCAGCAATGGGTTCCAACCGAAAAGGTTGCTAAAAGGAACTGAAGTAGCCCCGCTAGCGGGAGCGGAAACTGTGGGTCCTGGCGTAGTCACTATAGGATCAGATCTCGAAGGGTTCAGAGGTCCGCTTACAGTTGTGGTGACCGGATTACTGGGACTGGCTATAGGCTGGCTATTGGGGTTTCCAATCAGTTGCATAGAACCGAAAACTGGCGTGGAAGATGGTGGTGGAACCGAGTTGGCCACCAACAACATTGACCCTATGGTTGTCAGTTGTTAAATGTATGTAGGTGCAACCAAAGACATGACTGGCACAGGTGTAACCTGAACTAAAAATGGCCCCCATGGGTCAATGAAAGGAGGATTTTAAGGAAGTACGACTCCTTCAGTGAAAGGATCCACTGGAAACTCTGTATGATAGGGAGATATATGAAAGTCAGGGGTTGTCACTGGAGACTGCTCTTCCAGAGAAGGCATTGGGTCACCGAGACTCGACTCCTCCCCCGGTGTCAACTAAGGGAGACCTTGTTGGCGTCTATAAAGACAATGAGGGTCGAAGGACGCCATGGTGAACTGTTTAATTTTATTGAATTTATTATTGTGATGTATTATAAAGTCTCAGTGATAGTAACTACACACCTAAAAAATAAAAAAGAACCTTTAAAATAAATCAATGAAGCAGCCAAAAGGGGTATGACCATGTCTGAGTACTACCGTTTGATGGAGATGAAACCCAATATCACAATAGCATACAGAGAGAGTTGGTAAAATATATAGTTACGGTTACTCTAGAGCTTCGCCCAAACCCGAGACAATAGGTGTAAGCACTCTCGTGAAGACGAGTACCCTCCTAAAGACCGAAGACAGAGTAGGTCCATATGTCTTAGGTACCAGGGCAACCCACCCCAGTCACCTTGTGTAAGTCCCTAAAATTATGGCAACTAAAGATACCTCAACTCACAGACACCATCAAGGGGGTCACAGTCGTAGACAACATGCTATATGGGCAGAACACCTAGATCCCTGATTTAGTTTCGAAATCCCTGAGGGGAACCCCAATATATAGCATACCCAATGTTATGCACTCGAAGGTGGGCTACCTTCTCATGCACCCGAGTGTTGTCTCACGCTTAACTCTATTAGTTGTGGAGTGGTCCTAATAGTATGATTGCAGCAGGATTTCACTTTTTAATGACTCTAGTTTCAGGTTGTGTGATCTTGGGTGATTTTTCTCACTTCTCCTATCCCAAGATCCTAGCTTGAACTACTGTTGGTGTGATCTCAGAAAAAGTTATGTGACTAATTTTATTAGCGCTTGATTCTTAGTGTACTTGCTTATTATTCTTGCAGAGGGGGAGTGGACGTATGAAATGTAATGAGACTCTGACTCAAAACCATGCAGAAAAATTATCTAAATATTCAATTCGATGAAGATTTTATTCTACAGGGAGAGATATTTCAGACATTTGTGCAATAAACATTCAAATAACGCAGTTCAACCTAAAAAGATTCAGACATCTATCTATCCTCTTTAACATATTTTTAAACAAAAAATTTCAGAATGAATTCAGCTATGTTACAGAAAAACTTTAAAGAAAAATTCCTTCTTCAAAAAGTATATGCTACTAACGCTAAATTTTTAAACAATAAAACTAAAAATTCTAGTTGGTAACCAAGAACAGGGATCCAAAAAAAATAATCTAATATGTTAGCCAATAACTCCACAACCAAAGGGAAACATAACAGGGGTGTAAACGACAAATTTTGACTGGGTAACGCTGGCTAGCAGAGGCTACAAAGTGTTAATGATAGGACTAATGCATTGTATATGAGCATAAGGAGAATTATAACGTACTGAAACACTCTCAGGGGGAGTGTTACTCAAGGTAAAGTTGTACAAATGGCTAGGCATGGTCTATTTTGGACTCTATGAGCTACTGAGATGGTTACAGAGCATGTAAACTGATTAGAAGGGGATGTGAACAGAGGGAAAGAGCTAAGGGCTTAGAAACAAACAATCCAGAAACTTGAGATTAAATCCCCAACGGAGTCACCATTTCTTCTGGGGTAAAATTCTTGGGTGGTAGTCGATAGATATCCCTCTCAGGGCTTCCCAGTGCCCGAGGCAGACAGTCAGATTAGCTGTAAAGTTACAAAGACATTGCACACATGTTTATACTAATGGATAATTGACAAAGCGTGATATTGAACGCTACCTCTTTGTGGACAACAAATCTTATGGAAAGCACTAAGCAACGTGGTAGAATTCCTTCCTCGCCGGCTCCAAATCTAGATCCTGCAACAAAAAAAAGCACACGTGTAATCTTCACAGTGGTATCACTTACTTGCAATTAAACAAGTATATAATCAACATTAAACTATGAAAATCTGATCCATTTATATTATGCTTCATAGACAAATGAACAACAAATGTGACACTAAAACATCAAATGGACAAAACAAATATAGTTTTATTAATATATAAGAAGGAGGATTACAACCGTTGGTTGTACCAATCCCTCCTCAGTCTTCTAATTCCTCTCTCTCTTTCCTCTATCTCCAAGTGTGATGATACTTGGGCTAAGAGTTCTCAATGAACCTTGCCAATCCTTAAGCCTCACACTCAGCAATGAAATTCTGCTCTACACATGATCAAACCTTCGACCTTTGACCAAGAGCCCAAACCTCCAATCTATAGGAAATGGGGAGGAAAAACCTTGCTAATCCTTTCAATAAGTTTGAATGGGGAAAATATTTATGTTTCATTGCCTTTCCTTTATTTTTCCCTAAATAGATGTCCAGTTGTGTTTGGAAACATCTAATAAAAGGTTTGTACCACAGGTTGCTGCTTTTGAACTAACTCATTCTGAGAAAAAGCAGGAAATGCTAGTCAGTTTCCGAGGGATTTTTCCCTTTTCTCATGAAAACACGAATAAATTTTCCCCTTAGGCAAGATAAAGCGTTAAGGCTAGGCACTAATGTTCCCTTTTCATGCCTGGTATGCATTATAACTTTGCCTAGCTGTCTCTAGGGTGTGTTACCTTGGAAAAATGGGTATTTGTTTGGGTAATTTTCTTCTTTCCATGTTTCCTTCTCCTCTGAGCTGATGAGGAGGTCATTTGTCCAATAACAACACCCTTGCCTGCACCTACTCCTACACTAGCATCATATTATGCTCCTACAACACTCCCCTATCGACAACTTGACCCATCTAACCCTACCACTATATTCAACCTTAAGTCACTAACAAACGTAGAAATGGGTTCAATTTTTGAAACAATGATTTTAACAAAAATAACTTTAATTATTTGAATAGCATGTGCACATAAATACATGCGGGAATTGTTGAAAATAGATCATTCTCCTCCCATGCATGACATTGTTGATGTTGCCTTTCGACATAGTGGTATAATGTTACAAACATTGTTGATGTTGCCTTTGGGTAGATCATTGTAATATTGTTGACATAAGAGAAGCAACCATATTCTTTGATTTGATTACTGAAGTCTAAGGAGGTGTACATGCTCTACTTCCCGCTTGAACCTATAACATATTATGAGGAAGCACATGTTAGTAACCATAGGCCCACTCAAGCTATTTGAGATTGCTTATATGAAAAAATGTGAAGATTCCATCGAATAGGAAAAAATAAGTATGAAGAAAATATACAATATCCCTTATTCAAGAGTTAAACCAGTGCACAAACCTGAAAAATTTGTTTCAACATGCAGGACTCACACAAATCCTCTACAGGTTTGTATAAATTATTAAATGAAATGCATCACTTTCACAATATAGTAATCCAAAACATGTTCTAATTTTATCATATTTCAAATAAATTTTTATTGTTATCCAATGTTCTACTTCAGGGTCTATGAGAAACCTAGATATGTAGTTGATTGCAAGACTTGGACCTGTCCCAATGATTGTAAGATAAATCAAACTTCCCACAAGTTGCTTAATTGACTCATTTTCTGATTTTGAGTCTACTTTAGCTTAACGTTTCAACTTCTCCATATATGTATGTATTTTTACAATCAACAATCTTGTATTTGCCTAGTAGACCTTTTGCATGCTTAGTATGTAAAGTAAAAACACATTGTTACTATGTCAAACTTCAACATCTAAGCCATGTTAGAGGAGGCCTAAATTTGTAATTTCAAAAGTCGAATGTGATTCAATTTTATCTTGGTAATTGGTTTGGCCTCACTACCTATTATGATGATGTCATCTACATATATCATTAATATATCTATGTACTATCCTCACTTTTAATGTAGAGACTTTAATCATAAAATATTATTCTCAATCTTTTATCCTACAAATGTTTGTCAATTTTATGTACCAAGCTCTTGGTTCTTATTTGGGACCATAAAGAGCATTAACCAAACTACATACCATATGTTCCTTTCCAGGAACCTGGAAACCTTTAGGTTGACATATATAAACCTTTTCCTTCAAAATATCATTAAGGAAGGTGTTAGAATATAATGCTTACATGTGTAATAAGTCACATTAATGACTTAGGCTAAAAAATAAGAATTTTGGTTATTATTAGATTTTAAATTTTTGGGAAAATATCACCTCCCAAGCTCTATATAATAGAGGTGAATCTTCTTGTAACTATCTAAATTGTTTTGATAATAAAATATTCTGTTTGGCATGTGCATGTACTCTATCTATATTTTCATTAGTAAGTGTCGTCCAATTCATTTTAAATATGGTATCAGAGTAGATGAGTACCATACCCTAGCTGCCATTTGAAGGTAGATGTCATCGAAGTAGAGAGATGCTTACGAGTTGCAATGTTCACATTTACAAGAGGCAATGTCCTTACAAGTATGAGCCGCTATCATTTCATAATGGAGAAGAGCCAACAAGGAACATGTGTCAAGGTTCTATGTGGTATTTAGGAATTTTATTAGAGGTGTTTCCATTTCATATTATGAAGGATTATGTTTCCACCATATGAAGGTTCCTTGGGAAATTTCTAATTTGACATTGGAGTGATCGATCTAGTGTGTATGTTGGCTCAAAGAAGATGGTGATAGGATAAGTGAGTGTTGGCAAAGTATCCTAAGTGGAATTTGCACTAGTCTAATTGGATGGAATGTTAATGTATAATAGTAAGATACCAAACATTGAATTTCCACCATATGAAATATTAATCAACCCCCTAAGGTACTATAATCATGATACATAAGAAGTATCTACATATACCAAAATGGGGATAGATAGCAAGGATAGTTTTCTTCTCGATCATTTCTTCCATGGTGTAACAAAATAAAAGTTCTCCCATAGAAGAGAAAAATTTGAAGTGACTATAACACTCTACACAAAAGACAGTGCTCCCAAAAATCTAATATTGTTAAAAATCCATTCTGTCCCAAATGCATATGCGCCCAGTTGGAATTTTCATCTCAGTCGAACTCTTCCATGTATTTTATTTGCATAAAACTATATAGAGATTGGCTTTCCATCTTCTATTACCATTTCCAAACTCTCTCCATTTCCATATACAAGTATTCATATGCTTCCTTTTTACCACCCAAAGCAACCAATAGATTAAATGGACATTTTCTTATTTTCCTAGTTGTCAAACCTATTTCTTGTATTGGAAATATAGTCCTCTCATATACATGGACATCATTGGTATATGGTTGAGATTCAAGTGCCACATTTGATCCATTTACAATTGTTACCAAGTCTAATACATGGACACTTTCTTCAAATTCTTGAATCAAGGGGAGAGAACTTTGGAGTTTATAACATTGTTTTGGAAGTAGTATCATTTGAGTGGTTGCAAAACTGTATATGAAAGAGAAGTACATAGAAGATGCTATAATGATGCCAATTTTAAACATCAAGAAAGGAAAATTTACCTACAAAGGGAGGTTTCCCTCTTTTCTCAATGAAAAGAGTATGAGGTTGGGAACGTATGTCAATTTAACAAAAAGCTAGATACTTTTACAAGAACATTGATGGTAACAAAAACTCCCTCAAAAGGATTTTAATGTTGAGAAGGAAAGGTTGTTCTATCTGACAAAAGGAGAATTGACTTTCAGTTCCACCATCTAGAATTCATCTAAGGATCACAACAAATAATCATCATAAATAGTATAAGATTCACAAATTTTTGATAAATTTTAAACAGATGGTTATCAAGAAGTTCTTGTATATCAAAAACATTGCATTGAACTACTATTATTCTCATCTAAATAATTAATATGAATATGTATAAGCACCTGATGGTTATGTCCATAATGAATCTACTATTATGTCTATAAATAAATTACAATAAGTATATCTCAAGATCCTTTAATCTAAATCATATGTCTAGATACTCTTTTCTATAGCGCTAAAAAGACACTATTTCAGATAATAGAGCTTGTACAATGACCATGGATCACCAAAGGTGGGTAATGGGATTTTAAGTAATGTGAAGTGTAATATATCAAGGGGTTTCACTAGGAATATATAGGCTATGTCTATGAAGTGATGGAAAGAAACATATACAAAAATTGTATATATCTATGTACTATAACACAACTATAAGCAATTGAGGAATTTGCGCACTCTTATAAATTATTATAATGTATCCCAATAGTTGTTGAAAAATATCATTTGAAGAACCCTCTGACTGCACTGGTATTCACCACTCAATGGTTCTTATTGACTTTTCATACCATGCTTGTGGTTCTTATTTTATGCCATATAAGGATTTAATGAGTTTTCACACTTTTTATTATTTTCCCTTCATAACTAAGCCTTTTGGTTGAGACATGATGACATTATATTTCAAGTCTCTATCTAAGAAAGTACCATTTGCATCCATTTGATGGGATTTCCATCTATTTTGTGTTTCCAAGGAAAAGAGAGCATACATGGTGGCTCATTTTGTTGTGGATGAAAATTTCTCCTTATAATCAATGCCTTCTTTCTATGAAAATAATTTTCAAGGAGCCTTGCTTTGCACTTTTTAACTGAGTCATCTAATTTGTACTTGTTTTTGTAGACCCACTAGTAGCCAGTTGGTTTGGTTTCAAATGGAGGGTCCATAAAATTCCATGTTTCATTCTTGATGAGATCTAACATCACCCAAAGCGTCATGTTGACCATGATAGGGATATCCTTCCCCATATTCATGTTCATACATGTTATATGTTAGTATTGTTATCTCATGGTTTTGAACTGTAACCTTTGCAACGAAATGGCATTGGAAAACCCTCTTTTTCACGAATGAGGGCCTCCATTTAATTTATTTTTCTCCTCTTCTATCCTCTAGGTTGTATGAGGAAGAATAACTACATAAAAAAATTAAAATGTCAATACACATGACCAATGATAAAGCACTATTAATACCAACATCTAAACAATTCATTACTAAAATACTTACACGTCATAGCGCAAGGAATAACTAGCTGTCGCGCTTGGGTTTTTTTTTGGTGGGTGAAAGAACATCGAGTTTTTGAGTTCATTTTTTCTCCTCTAATAAATTCGAGAACTTTATTTGAAGGATTTTTTATTTTATTTTGATCAATATTCATGTTCATTCCATATACTTCGCACCAAACTAAATATTTACTAGAAAATAGGTTCTTGTCTTTAAGGTCTTGCACCAGAAGGCTCATGATAGTTTTCCATTTGCTTTGATTTCAAATTTTTGTATCAATGCCTAAAAACAATGTGGGAACACATTAGTAAGAGATCCATACACATTATCAAAAGAACAATATCTTCATTTTACTATTTTTAAATGTTTTCAAAATTTCTATTGCTTAATTTTGAGTTGAGTGGTGTTTGAGAAGATTTCTTATTTATAGTGAAGTGTTTGAGAGTTTGCATGTATGTGTTTAAGCCTAAGAGCTCTAATCTAGTTTAGGAATAGGTGCCTTGCTTGAGGGTCATTTTATATTTTTACACACCTTATCCTTTGTTATTTTAGTCTCTAGGCATCATACTATTTTAGAGAAAATAAACCTTTATTCCCACACCTTGCATGTGAACCTCTTCTTTTAAACTCCTCATGATGAAATTCAACCTAGCCGTATATGCAAGGTTGCTTTTATTCATGAAGTTGAATTAGACCTACTTTCATCCACATGTGCTAATTATTACAATGAGAAAGGCAAATATTGAGAGGTGATGTTGTCAAAAGGGATTATTATTGGTAGATTTCGTGTTTCAACCATTCAAACATTGAATAGTCTTGGAGAGGGTGTGCTCAAGGAGGATAATTCTAGGCAACGTTTGTATTTCATCCATACAAACGACAATCAATAGATATACATGGTTACTAAAGGAAAACAACAAGTTATTACAAAGGGGGCACCATATTGAACTATTTATAGTAGGTTGGAACTTCATAATAAGAAAAAAATAGATATCACGGAGAAGCAGTGCCATAGTGTTGTGTTGAATTGTTACTCATAAATTTAATGCATTATCATGAGTATTATGTGCTAAAATAACACATATTTTAGAAGACATGCACCTCAATAAAGATACTTTCAACATATCTATCAATTAAAGGAAAAACATTAGCTACGAAGTGTTTTGAGCAAGTGTGTACTTTCAACAAACCTAGCTTTGAAAGAGAGAAAATTCACTAGAGAGGAATTGTGACATCCAAAATGCTCTATTACATAAGCCTTTAACCCACAATTCTACCCTCTTCTCTTTCCTCGACTACATTATCTCTCCTCCTATTCTGTTCTATAAAGGAGAGGTGCAAGTCCTCATTCTAGAGGGTGGATTTACTTACAAAGGTGCCAAGAGATTCTCATCACCTGGCCTCATCCATTTTAGACTTGAGAGCACTTCCACTACTGCAGGTAAGAGCTTTATAGGGTAGCCCATGGTACAATGTATTTATGATTTACTTTCTAACACTTCATCCACATATCAAATGGATTCTCATATGCTTATTTTATAGCTCTTTGAGTTCGTATGGCTGTTTTTTTATATGTTATCATGCTACAAGGATTGTGTTGTCATTACAGTGCACTTATTTAAATTTTACTTTCATATAGAGTGCATATTTTTTGCTACTTTTCCATCTAATCACTACAGGTATTTTAATTAAGAAACTCATCACATCCCTCTATAATATAATTTGTACTTTAATCTTTATCCTCTTTAGAGCACTCAAAGACAACATTGTATGTTGGATTATTTTAGACTTACACCTAAATTGTGCACAAACATCTTAAAGTATTCCTCATGAACATAAAAAATTAGCAATCCTTATTGATTAATAAGTTTACCTTAACTATTTATAAAGACAATAAATGATTCAACAACCATAACAATTATATCACTACTACACATAACAATTATATCACTGTAAAACATTTTTTTAAGGCCAAACTGATATTTTGTTTTAAAATCCTAAATTATTGTTTTAGTTTAAAAATTAAAACTATTTTAATTGTGGTAAGTTAGATATTAAGACAATTTTTTCAATTAAGTTGGAAATTAAGACAATTCGTTCAAGGAGAAGCGATAAAATTATGAAAATAAGAGGGGAAGTACACACAATGAGGGTTGGAGATAGGTATTTGTTACAAGCAAGTCGAAAGAGGAGTGGGATGTTGAGGTCGACTCTTCCAACAAAGTATTGTTACATTGTTTTCCCTCTTGAATCCCCAGGACAAGGCCAACCTCGCCTCCAGTGTTAGGGCCAATCTCGCCTCCTTTTTTAGGGGTTTTGATAGGGCTAGCCTCGCTTCCATTTGCAAGGGTTTTTAGAGGGCTAGCCTCACCTCCATTTTTAAGGGTTTTTAGGCTCTTCTTCATGCCTCTAGACTCTACCACTGCGTCTAAAAAATTGTGGAGCATAAGCTTCTAAGGAGGCAGTTCCAGGAACATGGTAATAATCCTGGAGGCGAAGGAAATCCAGGATATGAATGCGGATAGGTGTTGTGACCTCATGGATTCATCGCTTTCCATGCCAGTGGGCCACCACTGGTGGTTCAAGAGCTTGCAGTTATGACCAGATTTATGCGAGAAAATCACGAGTGATGTGATAAGATGTTGTTTCCCTCTATTTCCAAAGGCTTAAGCAACTCTAGCTGTCAGTGTCGGGGGATGTGGACAGGGTTGATATTAGGGCAGTTGTCAAGCATTTCCGCAATATTTCAGAGCTTAGCCCTTTTGATTGGATGATTGTTGATGAGAAGGTGCTAGGAAATGCAACGACTCTTAGGTTTTTGTTTGTGGTAGGTGTTAGACTCGGTCTTGTCAGTCCTCCGCCAGAGTCAAATTCACTAAAGTTCATTTCTTGTCATTTACAGTCTTTTTTTTGTCACTTGATAAGCAAAGAGTCAAACTTGGTCATTAGGTCTAAGGTTCGCAAATTGTCATTCTTGAAATGTTCAATAACACCTGCAGGCCAGAAGGGAGCTTCAATAAGTTTTCATTTCAAGATTGTCATCGTCAAAATGGATCGAGGATGCTTCTTCTTCAAAACTCTGTTTTGAAGAAGAAGCTGTCAAATTTGTTTTTAAATGTGTAATTTTTCAAAGTTTTTGGGCACGAAATGCTTCAAACGCCGCCATGATCCTTTGCCAAAATTCAACATTGGTCATCCTTGCAAAATGAGCAAAGAGATTCATCATTAGTTCAAATGAAATGAAAAAGTCCCAAAAACAGAGTTTGTAACTAAAGGCATTTTCAAACATTATGAAAATGAGTTTGGCAACATTAAGATTAAAAATCTTCATCATGTCTCCAAATGTGTAAAGCTCATTTTCACTCCAAAAGCATTCAGAAAATCCAAGTGAAAGTCAAGTTTGAAGTTTGAAGAACAAAGCTGTAAATTGAAAGGGGCCGACTGTGTGGAGAAAATAGGGCGCGGCGCATAGAAAAGAGGCGCAGCACACTTGTTCAGCGCGACGCATTCAACCAAAAAAACACTGTGTTATTTCCTTCTAGCGTGGCGCACCCAAAGGCCGCGGTGCATTGGGCTTGCGCGCGACGCACAAAACTCCCAGCCCAAAATTTTATCACTGCTTCTAAATTTTGCAAACGACTTCAACTTTTTCGCTCCAAGTGTGAATGCGTTTGCCACTGCTGATAACTTCGGTTTGGTAATTAGAATAATGCATTGAATTTCTCGTATTAGTGACTAATTATTTCAGATGATGAAAAATGCAGGTAGATACCAGTTGTTTTGTGGTCAAAGTCGATGGAATTGTGAATTTTGTTAAGTTTATCGAGCTGTACAGGTGACTGGCCAGTTGTGGAGTTGGGGCATTATATAAAGCATACTGTGTCGGCTAAGATGTTCAAAGTGGAAATAAGTCTTGTAAGTTCTGTGGGAATT
Source organism: Pinus albicaulis (assembly GCA_034641835.2). Classification (NCBI taxonomy): domain Eukaryota; kingdom Viridiplantae; phylum Streptophyta; class Pinopsida; order Pinales; family Pinaceae; genus Pinus; species Pinus albicaulis. The sequence continues at coordinate 1,148,566,229 of CM076577.1, read as the reverse complement.
TTTGTGTCTATTGCATTGGTAGCAATATTGGTTGCATTAGTGGCAGTGAGTCTCATAAAGGGATGGAGTGGACGAAGTCTAAGTCTTCTTGATCCGACCTATGCGAGCAGGTATATTCCTATTATTGCGAGCGTCAGTGAACATAAACCGCCTAGTTGGCCTTCATATTTTAGAAAGACTCCAAACCAACACTCCTTTAGAAAGATAAAGAGCCTTTAAAAGAGAGACCCTCTAAAAAGAACAGGAAAAAAAAGAAAAGGAGAACGTGGAAATGGTTTTGGATTAAAAGGAACAGAATAAGCGGCCATTGCTTCTTCCTTTAGAAGCATCTGCTGTTGTTATTTTGTTACTTATTGTATTGGGAAGCTTGTATGTGATTCATTATGTCTGGGCTGTAGCAGAAGCTTATTCAGCTCCATCGATTGTGCTTTCATCTCATACACCTGATGGAGTTCATGTTTTTGATGATTTTTGAGAAGCATATGCATGGCTAAGCCACAATACTGATGAGAATGACAAAGTCGCATCTTGGTGGGATTATGGCTACCAAACAACTGCAATAGCTAATCGAACTGTGATAGTTGAAAAAAACACATGGAATAATACGCACATTGCGATTGTTGGTACAGCTATGTCATCTCCGGAGAGACAGGCCTGGGAAAATTTCGAGTCATTGGATGTCAAATATGTTTGGAGACGTGTTGTAGAATATCTGTGTGCCAAGGATGCGGATTCAACGTATGTTGAGGTATTGTGTTCTGGGGACAGTCTACTGTTGATTTAACTCATGAAGCGGACTGGCCCTATTCTGGAAAGCCTATCATAGGGGACAACCATTGAAATCCTTCAAACTGTCATGGGACTCTTGCTGGAGCTCAAATTCTTAGACATTATAATTCCTTGGTTTCAAACAGGTGCGCAGGCTCTAGATTCATTCATTCAAACTTTTAAAAGAGCTGCTCGTGTTGCAGAAGGGAATTGTTGAGCTCGAATCATGTTAAGAAACACCTACTTGTCATTTTAAATAAGTACCTATATGCAGTCCTTGCTCATAATTTGGAATACTTCAAAATTGGTTTTGAGTATGCTTTTGCTTGGATTGCATGGTTAAAATGCCAATTATATCTAGCCGAGTTGAATCTTTCATGTATGGAGCGAACTTGCATGCATTAAAAGAGACTAGCCACATAGTTTGTCGACATTTTCTGCTGTCAAAGCACTATAATCCATTCTACAGTCCTGAAACGGAACACATCCATATGATGGAAAGAGAATCCAAATTGTTGGAAGCCCATGAAACAAAAAAGAGTGCAACCCATGCATATCTTTGAGTAATGTGCAAGCAGATGTTCATAGTAGGGAAAGTTGCCAGTTGTAGGGAAGCTGCTGAGTTACCAATTATATCAAGGAATCCGAGAGTATGGTAATGTGTCAAAATTAGAAAAGTTGTTGAACAGGTCGAAACATTATCCAATGATGGAAGCCATTTTTATTAAAAGATTGTTCTTCATTCAAAAGGTAAATGTAACGTGTCAGTCAAAGACCGGAGCCAGATTAAATGAAGAACATCTACCATGAAGAGTGATAATATTGAAGGCCTATTTTTGTCTTTAGCCATGATTTAATGAGATCCACGCTACACCTTTTCATTGGTCATTAGGGAATTTTCAGCCGGAATAGTGAAGCATTTTTTCTGTCTTTAGAATAGAGGAATGGTTCTTTTTCTATTTTTATTATTTTAGTTGAAACAGCTCCTTATTCTCATCAGTTTGTTATCACACCTCTGAGTCTATATATTGTATTCTAAATCATTTTGTAATGGGGAAGAGTTCTGGGAAACGTGTAGAGGGAAATACAGAGCTTCACTGTACAGTTGTTTGACAGAGAATTAATGAAAGTTGTAGCTCTGTTTCATAAGATCCATGTGGTAACGACTTAGCATGTGTTTCTTCTTTTTGTTTTCATATGTATCCTGTTATGTTTCACAGTTCATTAATAATCATTTCAATTTGAATGCTTCTGAGTAAGAAAGGTGGAATCCAATGTATTGCTCTGCCTTGGAGAAGCGTTCATGTTTTGTGTTTATTCTTCTGTCTGAAAAGGATTCATTCATAAATTCCCTTTTCAGCTTCCTTAAAAATCCTTCCACTCCATATAATTTCAATTTTGATGCTTAAGCTCTTGCCTATCTTGCCTCATGAGATAATCTGCGTCTTTCATTTAATTTCCCTGCTCATGCTGTCCTTTGTCCCCATACTGCCCAGAAAACCCAGTCATTTATCAAAAAACCCCTTTCCTATCTATTTACTAGCCTAAAATCAGTTCCCATTTAAGTCATCTCGCACCCTATTGCTCATTTTATCGAGATTGACAGGAGAGAGCCCTCTCCTGTCCTCGTAGGGCTAGCTACGAGGCTGAGCTTGGTTTGATGTTACCTTGAACCTCGCCTTCTTTCAGCCTGAGGCAGATTCGAGCGCTAACATAGTGGCGACCATACTGGGGACCTCTTCCCCGGTAAAGGATGACAAAGTTCAGGTCCGATTGCTGGCGGTGGACAGCAGTCAGACACATATGAAGGCTGAAACATTCACTTGGTGACTCCAACCCAACCCAGAGATTCCAGTGCTCACTGATCCATTCATACAATGGTAGGGTATGTGGCAAACCCTGCACTTTGTGAAGTTGTAAAAGAAATTAGAGATCAGTTAGCGGATATTGAAATTAATGAAGAATTTTTCATTGTCTTGCTTCAATGTTTGAAATCTCCGAAGTTTCCTCTTGAAGCTAAAACTGGTGTCTACGAGTTAGTTGTTGAAATATTTGAGAAGGAGATTCAGTATTTGAATGATCAGATCCAATCATATGAATTCCGAGATCCCAAAAAGTTCTTGGAAACTCTCCCTCCTTCAAAACAAGAAACAATAGAGCTGCCTACAGATGTTTGCATTGACAGTGTGCAACTGGAAGTATGTATTGTGGAGTTGGGGCAGCAAACAGAGTCTGGCTTTTGCGATCCTATTGCGATGTACATGGAAGTGTTTTTCAGTTTGAAAGATAGATCAGATTGTCTTTTACATAACCAGACTCATTATGTGCATGTATGGCTGCCAGTAATTACATCTGTGTCCTGGTTGAAGCACTCTCAAGCAACATCCTTCTCAGATTTACTTGAATGGTTGACCTAGCATTACAACATTACTTGATCCATGGACTCTGCAGCAAAGTAGGGTAGATAAATAAGCAGCCAAAGGCAGCATTTTGTTCCAGTTTCATTGCAGCTTTGGTTTGAAGTTTGTCGAGTCAGTTTTTCAGTAATTTCAGTCTTGAGATCGAGTCAGTTTGAGTCCAGTTTCAGTTTAAAAATTGAGTCAAGAGTCGTGTCGATTTGTCAAATAATGAACTCCATAGCCCAATGGATGTAGGCACTGTCTGCTCTCCCAAAGATCTGTTGTTCTTGGCACCTCCAAGGAATTGCAGCTGCCATCCCCATTTGGAGTCAATGTTAGACTCGGTCTTGTTAGTCCTCCGTCAAAGTCAAATTCACCAAAGTTCATTTCTCTTCATTTGCAGTCATTAATGCTATTTTGGTCAAAAAGAGTCAACTTGGTCATTAGGTTTGCAAATTGTTGTTCTCAAAGTGCTTCAATAACATGTGCAGGCCAGAGGAAGGTTCAATAAGTTTCTTATTTCAAGAGTTTCATCATCAGTAATGCTCAAGGATGATTCTTCTCCAAAATGGAGAAGAAATTGGCAAATTAGTTGTTTGTAATAACCATGTAATTTTCCGTCTTGAAGATTTCAAATGAAGGCTCTATGTCACCTTGCCAAACTTCATGCTAAACATCCCTGCAAAAGACAACAAAGAGATTTATTTTGTCCAAGAGAAAAAACAGAGTTTATTGTAAGAAGTGCCAAGTCTTCAAGTAGTGGGTTTGCCAAAATCGAAATCCATATCCTTAAAGATGTTTTCGTTGTCTTATTCATTAGCATAGGCAAAGTCAGCTTGGAGCCGGAGAAATCATGAAAAAGTCAGTGGGATGGGAGAAACGAAGTGTAAGGCTCGAAATATGGTGAATTTGTGATGTGCGGCACATTGGAAAACATCGCGGCGCACTCACACAGCGTGGTGCATTGGGCGCCTCTGCACAATGTGAATTAACTCCAGTGTGGTGCACGGGGCCGACGCGGCGCGTTGGGCTCACACGCGGCGCACAGGGTCGACAGAATAAAATCATCATCAACAGATGGACGTGGATGGGGTCTTCTCGTAGACCAAGGTATCAAGACTGGTCAGTTTGTTATTGAATACGGTGGAGAAATCATAAGGTAGCATTGTTCGATTCATTAACCATTCTTGTGAACCAAATTGTGAAACTCGACAATGGACAGTGCCTATTTTGTCGGCAAGAATGAGATTCTGTCATGGATCAACTCTACTCTGCAACTCAGCCTTGCGAAAGTGGAGGAGGTAGCTTCAAGTGCATTTCAATTCCAAATGATGGATATGTTTCACCCAGGAGTTGTCCCTATGCACAAGGCACTTCTTGCACATCTTCCGAAGAAGTATCAACAGCTTAGAAGGTGCATCACTGCGAACTCATTTTTTGTTCTAAACATGCTCCAGGGTTTTGAACCTCCTTTTGACATGAGCCAAGACTGTGAATCACATGAATATGAGGATATTGGAATGTCCAACGAGAATCGGGATGAATCTCAAACATTACCGGCAGAAGCACATCAATTCAATGGATTGCACGACAGTCTTGAGGGACATGCTATGAGCACACAAATAGATACTTCTCACGACTATCATGTATTGGAAGAACACGATTTGTTACCTACTGATAGGATGTTGAATACTTGTATAAATGAGTTGCCTAGAGGAAGTAGAAGTGGTGAAGCAGACCTTGATGTAGAAGGTGCGCAGGATGAATGGAATCTCTATCAAGGTCGATGTCCTTCAGTCAACTGTGGTTCAACCTCTTTTAAAAAGGATGATAACAAATTAAGTGTTGATTTTGGGTCTGATCGAAGTAATAGTAGGGTAACTTGCGGTTGCAGCAAGAGTGAGCCAGATGGTTGTGGAAAGATAAAAAATGAAGTTTTTAATGATCACTCAACATATCATCCAGTCTCGACATCAAATGGAGAGACAAATTGCATGGGATTTGATTGGAAGGATATTGCATTTCAACTTCATGTCTCTCCTGCTGATGTTGATAAGGTCCAGTGCATTATAAGAAATATAGTTCGAGATTGGGCTCCGGAGGGAGAGACTGAACGTAATCAGTGCTACAAACCAATTCTTGAAGAACTTCAACGACAATTTCCTAATCATTCGAGGGAAAGGTCACCTAGTTGCTTGGTTCCTGGGGCTGGACTTGGACGGTTGGCTTTGGAGATTTCACGCCTTGGTTTTATAACCCAAGGAAATGAGTTCTCATATTACATGATGATATGCTCAAGTTTTATTCTGAACCACACTCGTGAGCCAATGGAGTGGGTAATTTATCCTTGGATACATACCAATTGTAACTCTCTGTCTGATGAGGACCAACTTCGGCCTATCTATTTTCCAGATCTTCATCCTGGAAGGAATAACTGAGGGGTTTTCAATGTGTGCTGGGGACGTTGTCGAGGTCTACAGTGATCCAAGTCAGTCAGGTAAATGGGATGCTATGGCTACTTGTTTCATCATTGATACAGCACACAATGTTGTTGAATACATTGAGATCATATCGAATATTCTCAAAGATGGAGGGGTATGGATAAATCATGGACCGCTTCTGTACCATTTCGCAGACACGTATGCACCTGAAGATGAAATGTCGATTGAAATAATTTTGGAAGATGTGAAAAGAATAGCATTTCATTATGGATTTGAGATGGAGATAGAGAGAACTATTGAAACAACTTACACTGCAAACCTGACTTCCATGATGCAAAATCGATACTTTGCTGCCTTCTGGACAATGAGAAAGAAGTGTCTGACTGTAAAAGGTGTTCCTACAAAAGAATCATAACAAAGGGTTCCATTTCAGTCCAGTGTTTATTTAGAAGCTGATCCTTGAACCACTCTTTACTCCCATGTCTTTCGCTTCGACATCAGCGTGGCATTGCATATCTAGACTCGTAATTAAAATGTCAAAGACCCAATGCCTAAATAAAACTAAGATATCTACAATAGCAAAGGAATAGGCTTGGATTTCCTAATTTGCCCACAGTCACGATTTTATGGCATCCACACTTTGCCTTTTCATTGGCCATCAGAGATTTGCAAATGGAAAATGTAACGTAGTTATGTTTTTAGAACAAATTGATGAATCTCTCTCTATTTCTGTAATTTCAGTTGAAACAACGCCCTTGTTTTTTGGGTCGATCTGTTTTCTCCTAGCTGAGTTTTATTTATTGTATGAAAAATCATTTGAGGGGTGTTGGAGAGTTCTGGAAAACATGTGACAAGAAAAACACTGAGCTTCACTGTACAGCTTTGGCAGAGAAATAATAAAATGATACAGCTCTGTTTCACGAGATTCCTGTGGTAATGACTTTAGCAGGTGTTTCTTCTTTTTGTTTTCATATGTATCGTGTTATGTTTACAGTTCATCCATAATCATTTCAATTTGAATGCTTCTGAGTAAGAAAGGTGGAATCCAATGTATTGCTCTGCCTTGGAGAAGCGTTCATGTTTTGTGTTTCTTCTTCTATCTGAAAAGGATTCATTCATAAATTCCCTTTTCAGCTTCCTTAACAATCCTTCCACTCCATATAATTTCAATTTGGATGCTTAAGCTCTTGCCTATCTTGCCTCATGAGATAATCTGCGTCTTTCATTTAATTTCTCTGCTCATGCTGTTCTTTGTCCCATACAGCCCAGAAACTCAGCCTAAAAATCAAAAAACCCCTTTCCTATCTATTTACTAGCCTAAAATCAGTTCCCATTTAAGTCATCTCGCACCTTATTGCTCATTTTATTGAGATTGACTGGAGAGAGCCCTCTCTTGTCCTCGTAGGGCTAACTACAAGGCTGAGCTTGGTTTGATATTGCCTTGAACCTCGCCTTATTTCAGCCTGAGGCAGATTTGAGGGCTAATAGTAGGTTCTCAGAACATCAAGTGGACAATGGATTCAGAACTCTAGGTTAGTCTTCCAATATTGGTTGCAGTGGATGTATCGTGTAGGAATATAGCCCTAGATGTGGATTTCAAGTCACTGATTTTGGAGATCTTAAAGGTTCTGTGTGCATTGAATGATGGAGAGAAGTCAATACACTTGCAATGTTTGTGGTGAGTGAGGTTGAGATTGTAATTGGTGATCTTGTTAGGGCAGAAATTGCAATGCATGAAGGTAGTATTAGGTTCTGTTGGATCTTGCAAAGTCGTGCTGAGAGGGGTACAGCCAAAAGCAGCAAAGGTACATTGCACTTTGCATCACTTTCTCAATCTTACTTGTTCATAAGTGATCCCGTGAAACCAAAATTCCCAATTTACAGGTCAGTTGGTCTCTTTTTTTCTTGCATTCTGCACAGGCTTCTTAATTAATTTTCCATGGATGATTCTTTGAAATTAATCATCTATATTAGATGCACTTGTTAGTTGTGTGCAGGTGGATATTCGGTTTGCTTGATCACTTCTCCAATTACATGTTGAAAGGCTCAATCAGGCTATCCACAAGTGAATTTTATATGTTCTTCTGCGGGGCATAGAAAATTTATCAGTCAATGCAGATGTTGCTAAAGTGGTTTTTATGGAAGGAGGCATTAGAAATTTCATAGCCCTTGCTAGGTCCCCTAATAGATGGGTTGTTGAGGAGGCTGCAGGGGACTTTTGAACCTATCTCTAGGAGAAGAGCACAAGGTGTTGACTATATTCTCTTTGTTTATTTTTTAATCTAAAATCTAAAAATGAAAAAATTAAGCCTTATTTTCCTCTTTATTAAGCATCCTTTCTTCATTGTGCATGTTGGTAGTGCTACCTTCTCATTGTATGCATTGGAAATGCAATGTAAATTATAATTGTCTGTTGGAATCACGATTGTCGTTAGACCAAAACCCATAGGCGTTAGTCTCCGGTACAATCACCAGAGTTAGGATCCACGAGAGGCGGTTAGTCCATGTCACGAAACACACGGGGAGCATTGAACCCAATGTCCAAAAATATCCCCACTAATGCGATCCGGGTGAGTTTCGAACTCGAGACCTATCGCTCTGATACCACTTCTTGGAATCACGATTGATGTTAGACCAAAACCCATAGGCGTTAGTCTCTACTAAAATCGCCAGAGTTAGAATCCATGAGAGGTGGTTAGTCCATGTCGCGAAACACATGGGGAGCATTGAACTCAATGTCCAACATTGTCATCATTGATTGGAGAAACTAGGATGTTTGACTAAATACTGCTTCATTTTTCTCTCATCCAAAAAATAACAAGTTTTCTTCATCCTTTCCAAAAAATACATGAAGTTGATGTTTGTTTTCTTTAGCTCAAGGGCTATTACAAAGGCAGGTGGCATAAGGAAATTGGTGGATCTTGTATTGAAATAGCCTTTTGGAGGGAAAGGGGTTTTGGTAAGCTACAAACTTGGATTTCCATAACTTGACACATAAATGATGAAACTAACAATGCTTTGTATCTTTAAGAGTTATCTTTTATGATAATAGAGCCGTGGGAAATCATTCTAACGGATAGATAGGCCTTTTTTTGTCTTTTCTTCACATAAAAAATGTACAAATAAACCTCATAGCCTCGAATGATGTCTTGATGTAAGATGGATTTTCTCTACTTTTGTTTGAGAAACACGTATTACTTACTTTGTATAATATTCAATCTCTAAATAGATTTTGAAGAGAAATGCGAAGTAAGACAAACTATTTGAGTTCATTTTAGGGACACACTTTGAAGAATGTGCCTATCATTACTCCTTTTAGGATTTGAATCATCAAGGAAGATAGCCCCTTGTAAACTGGAGCAGGTCAAGATGGTTGAAACCTAGGTTTTCTTGTTTTTGTAACATGCCTGCTTTAAGGTGACTAAGCTACATGTGATGCATTTTTTGAATGGCGTGAGTCCAAAAGTTTGAACTTGCTTTTGTGCATTGATGATTGATACCATTGATCAATGGACATGTTTTTGATTTCCCCACTACTTGTGCTTTCTTAGAAGAATTGGTTTAGCTTATATCTTCTTCTCATTTGTTCACTTTAGGAACACTCCTCGCAGAATGTGCCTATCATTACTCCTTTCAAGATTTGAATCATCAAGAATTGGAGCCCCTGTAAACTAGAGCATGTCAAGATGGCTGAAAGCTAGGGTTTATTGTTTTTGTAGCATGCTTTCTTTAAGGTGAAAAATATACACGCGGTGCATTTTTTGAATGGTGTGAGTCCAAAAGTTTGAACTTGTTTTTGTGCAATGATGATTGCTACCATTGATCACTGGACGTTTTTTTTCAAGTGTCACATTTGATCCATTTTATAACTCTTACCAAGTCTAATACTTGGTGTTGGAACTGGAACAAGGTCTCCTACAAAGCTGCAAAACTGGTCCATTTTGTATATTTTTTATTATATTTAGTCTAATGCAGGGGGTTTTGGGGTGGGTCAAAGCCCCTAAAGCATTGTAAATGGGTCAAGGGTAGACCAAGAGTCTTCAAACCATGGTTAACAGACCATGGGATGCATATGCTAAAATAGTATAAGTAGTTGAACCTTTTTGAGTTGTAGGACAAACTAAGAATGATAAGAGATTGTTGCTAAGTGTGAATCGATAGATCTGGTCAGGGTTGTTGGGTAAGGACTTCTGCTATTGTTTGCATAGAGGGCCTCTGTCCTGCTGTGTGCAAACTCTGCTATTGTGTGCGCAGGTTGGGTTTTGGGTATTGTAAGTAGATGAAGGATTAATGAATGCAGAAGTATTGTTGAATATCTGAATCCACTGGAATTACTGTGATATGAATCTGTGATGTTTGATTACTTGATATATGTTTTTGTATGATTGATCTAAGCTGCAAACATACTTGTGTTACTTATTTATTTTGCGATTTGGATTTGTTCTGTGTTATTTCGTATAAGAATAACTGGAATAGTTGCGTTATCATTCTGTGAGTTCATGATCTGTTGATTTCTGTAAGTATCATTGCTGTTGTGCACTTGGATGCGAAGGGTATTTGTAGATATAGGCTCTGTGATACAAGATCTAGTCACTATAAGGGTGAACGCAACTCTGCTTGACTTACCTACCCTCTCCCATGGTGCAGAAACTTGGTTCCAACACCCACCCATACTACTTCGGGTGAGACTTTGGCTTGCGCAAGCAGGTCACTGCCGAAAGGGCCAATAATATAGGGGTTTGTTGGAAAACCTTGAACATCCAAACTTGTGTCAGGACCCCTCGAACCAACAAATGGTTCCGTTGCTGGGACTGGGAGAATTTTGATAGAGGGATCGGGTAATGCCAAGGCTGTACTGGAAGCTTGAGAGAAAGGAAATTGATGAATGGTTTGAACAACAAGTTAAGGAATTTTCCGTAAAATAAAACCGTAGTGAGACGCTGACCACCGAAGAGTGGAAGAATAAGTACATTTTCATAGAGATCTACGAGATTTTCTTTGTAACGATTGCGGTCAAGCTCCAGGAGTGGCTCGTAAGACTAGTATAATTTTTGGAAGGACGAGCGGGTCACAGAGTGGACCCCCGAACTAATCCAACAGCTAGAAAAGACTGATAACACCATCACTCGCACAATGGATCATTGGGTAGATAGTGTGTTAGGAGGATTTGTAACAGAATTTTCCATCGATCAGTTTGTCTCCTACTCTAAAGCAGAGCGAATATTATTCAAGGGGTTCTGAGGTAAGTTTCTGAAGAACTTACCATTGCTGATCAAGATATTATTATGCGAAAAGAGTATTTTTTGTAGCCATACTGAGTGAATGACCTCTGATCTGGACGAGAGCACAACGCGAAGTGGCAAATATTATAGAACCAACCTAGAAGGAGGTAGATTGGTCTACAGTCCGGTAAGAGAAGAATCTTTGCAGAGTCCTCCAGCCACACCGCTTTCAAACCAGCCTAGAGGTAAGAATTCACCTACACCTCCACCACCAGAAGATGACATGGCTTCGCAGATGAAGTTGCCGACCTTTAAGGGTGTTGTAGGTTTTAACCCTGAATAGAAATTATCTAGACATGAATCTTATAATAGAAAATAAACAATAGCGAGAGCATAAAACATAAAACAGATAAACACAGAGATTTTCCCCTGGATCCCAAATCGGGACGACCAGCTTGATTTTTCATTATATTCCTTTTAGTGTTACAACACATATATATACATGCCGAAGCATACATAAACCCCAATCCATTAACCCTGGATTAGAACATAACTATAGTTCCCTTGACCGGATCTACAAAAATACCAGGGGCCGAAAACCATCGTACCCCAATACCATGTGCAAAACCATGTGCGCAGGACCACACAAATTAAGGACAAAAAATTTTCGCTAGGCATTTGCCCCCGGACCACGACGGGGGAGCTATGCCTCATCCCCCACGCGTGACTAGTCATGGAAATAATATAAAACATACCCAACATTCTCCCACTTGTTGTTTTCTTTCTACAAGGGGCCATAGGAGAGCTTAGTCATTGGCCCAATTCTTCAACACCCAATGTTTCTCTACACCAAGAGAACTTCTGAGTGCTCACAGACTTCGTCAATGCATCTGCAACATTCTTCAAAGTGTCCACCTTTACCAGCAACACCCTTTTAGCCTCAACCATATCTCTAACAAAGTGATATTGAACATCAATGTGCTTTGTCTTTGAATGATAAGTAGGGTTCTTAGCCAAAAAAATTGCACTTTGGCTATCACAGTCTATCCTTATAGCTTGTTGTACCAACCCCATACTTGAACACAATCTCTGCAACCAAACTGCTTCCTTGCTTGCATGAGTGGCTGCTATGTATTCTGCCTCTGTAGTTGAAAGAGCCACTACAGACTGTCTTTTACTCATCCAACTGACTATGCCTCCAAATAGGCTAAACACATACCCACTTGTAGATCTTCTTTGGTCCAGATCTCCAGCCCAGTCTGCATCAACAAAACCACGAATGTCCAACATTCTTTCCAATCCTGGTCTTCCCTGGTAGCACAAGCCATAATCACTAATGCCACGTAAATATCTGAAAACCCGCTTCACTGTTGTCCAATGCTCCTTCCCTGGGTTTGACATAAACCTGCTCAATACTCCCACTGCATGTGCAATGTCTGGTCTAGTAGAGACCATTGCATACATCAGGCTACCCACTGCACTTGCATATGGAACATGGGACATATACTCCTCTTCTTCTTGTGTCTTGGGACACTGTTCAGCAGACAGCTTTACACCTACAGGAATAGGAACCTTCACCGGTTTACTATCCTGCATATTGAACCTATGCAATATAGTCTCGACATACTTCCTCTGGTTTAACCAGAGCTTCCTCTTTGCCCGATCTCTCTTAATTTCCATGCCCAAAATATAGTTTGTAGCACCCAGATCCTTCATGTCGAATTTGGAGAACAGTTGGGTCTTCAAATCTTGGATAATTTCTTTGTCATTTCCAATAAACAACATATCATCCACATACAAGACCAAATAAATAACACGGTCACCAATTAATTTAAAATAAACATAGTGATCCTCCTTGCTTCTAGTGAAGCCAAGTCCCCGTATATAGGTATCAAATTTCTGATACCACATCCTTGGTGACTATTTTAACCCATACAGAGACTTCTTCAACCTACATACCAGTTCTTTCTTACCCTTCACCATAAAGCCTTTAGGTTTCTTCATGTAGATCTCCTCTTCTAGATCCCCGTGAAGAAATGTTGTCTTCACATCCATTTGTTCTATCTCAAAATCAAATGCAGCAGCAACAGATAAAAGTAATCTAATAGAAGTAACTTTGGCAATATGGGAAAAAATATCACCAAAATCAATTCCCGGCACCTGGGAATAACCTTTTGCTACCAACCAAGCTTTGTATTTCTCCACCTTGCCTTCTACATTCATCTTCTTCTTAAACACCCATTTTCTCCTGATGGGCTTCCTTCCAGCCGACAACTCCACCAGATCCCATGCCTCATTTTTGTACAAGGATGCCATTTCATCAACCATGGCCTCCTTCCAGAGTTTTCCATCCTCTGAATCTACTACCTCCTTGACAGTTCTAGGATCATTGTCAGTTATAGTTAAGGCAAAACCTGAACAGAAAGCATATGGAATATACCTTTTTGGTTGCCTTCTTTCTCGAATTGATCTTCTTATAGTTGGAGTTTGTGGCTCTTCCTCTTCTAAATCTTCTTTTTCTATAGAGTCTGATTCATACTCCTTTAGCTCAAAATCTATCTTCTCAGGTTCCTTTGGTATGACTTCATGTTTAACAACATCTTTCACCTCTCTAAACACCACATCTCGGTTGTACACAACCTTCCTTGTTTCCGGGTTCCAAATCTTGTAACCTTTTAAACCATCCTTATACCCAATAAAGATGCACCTTTCAGATTTATTATCCAACTTGGTCCTTTTTTGCTTTGGAACATGTACATATGCATCACATCCAAATACCCTTAGATGTGAAAGAGAGGGTTTCTTACCAGTCCATACCTCATGTGGAGTCTTATCCTCCAACACTGATGAAGGTGATCTGTTAACCAGATAACATGCAGTCTCCACTTCCTCTGCCCAGAATTCTTGTCCTAACCCGGTACCACTGAGCATGCTTCTTGCCTTTTCCATCAGTGTTCTATTCATTCTTTCTGCAACTCCATTTTGCTAAGGTGTATATGGAGTAGTCTTATGCCGTGTTGTACCACATTTCTTACAGAACTCTTCAAATTCCTTCTTGTAGAACTCCCCACCATTATCCGTTCTCAACGCCTTTATCTTCTTCTCTGTCTGGTTTTCCACCAGAGCCTTAAATTCTTTAAATTTGTCAAAGACTTTAGATTTCTCCCTCAAGAAATATATCCATGTATTCCTTGAGAAGTCATATATGAATGAAACATAGTACACAGACTTACCCAGTGATGGAACCGACACAAGTCCAAACACATCACTGTGCACAAGCTCTAATATCTTGTTCACCCTCTTAGCACCAGAAGGAAAACTCACCTGATTCTGCTTCCCATATATACAATGTTCACAGAAATCGAAATCCAGAGAGCTATTAGACATACCTTCTACCATACCATTTCCATGCAGTATCCGAAGGCCCTTCTCTCCAATATGTCCAAGCCTTTGATGCCATAGCATGGTCTTTTCTCCAGAGACCGCTAGGCTTTCCGCTCCACTTTCGGGAACCATGGAACTCTTGCCATGTGTAATTTGCATAGCTTGTCAGTTCAGTCAGAACTCTGCATTAATACCAGTGCTCCCCGAACCATCTTGCAGGTATCTTTCTCGAACACTGTTTTTACACTTGCATCATCCATCTTTCTTACAGAAATCATCTTTCTGGCCAATGTAGGAATATGCAGAACACCAGGAAGTGTTCTAATCCTTCCAACTTGCAGCTTCAGCTTGACTTATCCACGTCTAACGATTTTGGCCTTCCTATCATCCCCTAAGAAGACATCACCACCATCATATTTCTCATACTTGCAGAACCACTCCCTATGGGGAGTGAAGTGAAAGGATGCACCTGAGTCAATCAACCATGACTCATGATCTACATGTGTATTTGAAGAAGAAGCCAAATACACATCTTCACCTTCATCCGAGGTGGTTTTTTCCTCTGTAGAAGGAGCATCATCAAATCCCTTTCCTTTCTCAAGAGCTTTAGATTTGCAGTCCCTTTTGTAGTGCCCTTCCTTTCTGCATTTCCAACATACCTTTACAAACTTTCCAAAAGATTTAGATCTCCCTCTAGATTTGGATCTCACACTCGAAACCTTATTCTTGTTTCTATTTTGGGACCTTCCTCGTACAGATAAGGCATCTCTATTCTGGCCCTCCATATTTCTCCGTCTCATTTCCTCCAACAACAAGGCTGATACAGTGTCATCAAAATTCGAGGTATTTGTATTGCTACCTATTGCAATAACCAGACTATCCCATGAGTCTGGTAGAGAACACAACAAAATGATGCACTTATCTTCATCTAGATTTTAATATCAACAGATGACAACTAACTTACCATAGTATTGAATGCATTTAGATGCTCTGTCACAGAGTCTCCATCCTTCATCCTCAGGTTATACAAATTTTTCCGCAGGAACAACTTATTCACCAGAGACTTAGATTGGTACAAAGTCCCAAGTTTTTACCACAAATTCTTCACCGTAGCTTCCCCAGATACATTCAACAATACCAAATCTGAGACACACAACTGTATTGTTCTCTTAGCCTTCCAATCCAGTTTCTTCCAGTCTTCATCTGACATTTCTATTGGTTTAGTACCTGGATCTACTGCGATCCACTGATCTTTATCCACCAGCAGATCCTCCATCTTGAGCTTCCAAAACTCAAAACTCTGACCATTAAATTTCTCGATCTCTATCTTTCTTCGGCTCGCCATCTTCTTTCACTGCAAGAATCGATCCTGCAGAACTCCCACTGAACAAGGTCTACCTTAGGCCCGAGCAAAAAACCCTCAACAGCAAAGGCATCCCCTTGAAGCCGAAACAACTCTGATACCAAATGTAGGTTTTAACCCTAAACATAAATTATCTACACATGAATCTTATAACAGAAAATAAACAATAGCGAGAGCATAAAACATAAAACAGATAAACACAGAGATTTTCCCCTGGATCCCAAATTGGGACGACTAGCTTGATATTTCATTATATTCCTTTTAGTGTTACGACACATATATATACATTCCGAAGCATACATTAACCCTAGATTAGAACATAACCGTAGTTCCCTTGACCGGATCTACAAAAATACAAGGGGCCGAAAACCATTGTATCCCAAAACCATGTGCAAAAACATGCACAAAACCACGGGCGCGGACTGCCCATCGGAAATTAAGGACCAAAAAATATATATATGAGGGGCTTGTGATGATTAATAATAATAATAATAATAATTTAGAGGTTCTCAATGGAAACAATGAGAATTCAAGATCAAATAGGAATCTCCTTTGTCTTTATGTGTCTCCTACATAGAGGTAATCCCATGAAGCTCCTTTAGTTTGCAGGTGAAAGTCGTTGATCTATTCTCTGCACTTGCGGCCAGAATTCAAGATTAGACAAGAATCTCATATATCTTTATGTGGCTCCTACATAGAGGTAGGTAGATTCATGAACTAAACTCACTCAAAAATTATGGCATAGAAAAGGAAAATTTAATCTTCATAGTTTCAACACTAAATGATGGAGCCAAAGCCAGGGATGTTCTCTCTTCATTTCAGCCTTAATCCTTTAAGGACATCCTAAAGCCAGGGCTCTAACAACTGACTCATAAAGACCTCTCAGGGCCAGTCTTTATTGTGGAGCATACATAAAATTTTCCAACTATTGAAGTGGATCATCCCCAATTTGTCATTTCTTGTATATGATATGACCATCATGCCATAATCGATCATTTTAATGGGTTTTTTCCATTTTCATCTGCTTTTCGGGAATGGGTGAAATAGACTCAGTCCCTGAATAAATAATTGTTTTTTTTAAAGGTTTCTTTGTGGTATTTTCCATAAATATAAAGGATCATGAAAGGGATTTTTATCAAGGAACTTGGTTTTAGGTCCATGTTAGGCTTTCCTTTTAGGCATGGTCTCTTGAATTTAACCCTTTATTCATAACAACTATGTCCACTCTTGTTTGGGTAATATTCCATGAATATTCCCTAATATTATGCCCATTCACTTGTTAAACGTGAATATCTTAGCTCGAGTGGGTAACACACACGACCATTTTATTAATATAGACACAGACAAGCTTGAGATGGGTAATATAACATTTTCCCACATGTGTGTTGAAATAGATCTTAGTAAAGGGCTACCTCACCAAATCCTTATCAATTGGCATGAAAAAATTTATTTGCAGCTAGTGGACTACGAAAACACAACTTTTCGTTGCAAGATTTATCAAAAACTAAATCATCTCCAAAATGAGTTCCCTTCTTCCCATGGGCTTTTCCCCCTTCGGAGGCTAAGTAAAAGAATCAAGGATGGCAAGACCCAAGAGATCCAAAAGGATCCAAAAATTCTTTAGTTCACAAGCAAGGAAACATGCAGGAACAAAATCTTCTACAACTAAACCAAGTCCTTCAGCCTTAGCTCATCCACAAACAACATTATATCATCCCCCAAACGTTGGGGTCCAACCCTTGCATGGATATTAAAGAGATATAACCATGATCATGGCTTCATCAATAACTGACACAAAAAATTTCATGAATCAGATCACTCTGATAACAATAAGGAAGTAGTCAATATTACAGACCCTTAGGAAATGGAATTCCTCAAGGAAATATTGCCATTTTCTCCCCTTTATTTCTTCCTGAAAGCTCCTCGGAATGGATCTATGTTCGTAAAAAAGAAAAGGGAGAAAGGAAATTTGAAAAACCCCTTGATCATTCCTGGCCTCAAAGACCAGGACAGTAGTAAATGTATTAGCATTGTCAATCTTAGGTTATATTGTCTTTTTCTTTTGCTTTTGGATTTGGCTGGATTCCCCCAAGGACTAACCATTCCAAATTTCTCATTTTTCATGTAATATTAGGGTATCATTAGTGAAATTTTGAGGTCTAAAATGGACCTCCTGAGAAATATTATAAAATAATTGGAAATAATAAAATAATATTAGATTACATCATCAAATTGTAGAGGGAAAAAAGAAAAAAATACTTTTTTTAACTTGTATTTTCAACTTATCTCCCTATGGTTTTACTCAAATTTTTAGCAGGAGCACTCATCAGATACAAAATTTAATTCATCCTCTAAATATTACCCATGTTGCATACTTCCGATGGAGCATGCTACACGAAAAAAAATAAATACATGAAAAAATGTGATTGGAATAATGTTTTTCATGTATTTCCCATTTTTCATGTAGTAGGATCCATCAAAAGTATGCAACATGGATACTTCTTGGATGAGGAATTAAATTTTTCATTCAACGAGTGCTCCTGCTCAGAATTTGAGTAAAGCCACAGGGAGATAAGTTGAAAATATGAGTTGAAAAATTAGTTTTTTTATTTTTTTTACTTTTTCTATATTTTTACCTTTTTACTCCAAAAAAGGTGAATCATCCCCAATGGTTGGCATCATCATCTTGAATCCTATTTGTTACACCATTTTTTGGTCATCTAACCTATTATCATTAGATGGACCCAAGCACAACATGTAAGACCAATTTTACCCTAAGTAAAATTGCTTTCACTATGTGAAATAACTTAGTAAAACACCTTTATTAAGTTGTTTATGGTCTAAACAGGAAACCCCAAAAGGAAATAATAAACAAATCTATATTTGTTTATATTTCCTCAACGAATAATTAGTTAAACATCAATTTAATTATTATTCCTGGTCATATTTAACCCAAAACAAGGAAATCAATTAAATAAATCCTTATTTATTTGATTATTCCCTAGGAATAAGTTATTTAATCCTTATTTAAATAATATTCCTAGTTAAATTTGACTAAATCATTTATAAATAATTAAATAAATCATTATTTATTTAATTATATTTCCACCATTTCCTTAAAATAATAAATAAACCATTTATTTATTTATTGTTTATAAATAAAGGATTTGACCCAAGTCAAAATCCTTTTCCTCCAACAAATATAATAAAATATTCCTAAAAGGTGGTTCTAGAAGTTGGTTAATAATATTTGATTCATACACCAAGTTCTAGACTACCCTAATATTTTGTTATAAATAGAAGGGTTTTCCCATTCATTTGTCACCTTTGATTGCATTAGATCACTCTAGATCTATACTCTTGGTCTGACTTTGAGCCATTATCATTGTCACATTCTTTACCATTTACTTTGTGAGCTCCCTTTGAGTTCTATGTTTGTCTGGGTTTTCTACACCAACAAGAGAGAGAAATTTTAGATCTGAAATGCTGATAACTTTCAAGAACCCATCCCGTTGAGGAGAATTGGAAACACCTTTCTTGTTTTCCTCTCAGGTGCCCCTTTAATATAACAATTCTTTCAAATATATTGTTCTTGTCTTATCTATTGGATGTATGGAGCAACATTTCATTTTCATTGCTTAATGTCTTTTATGCATAGATCTGGATTTGTGCAGCTTTATTTGGATCAACTAACTACAGATTTAAAGATATTGGCAACCATAATTGATGTTAGGGCTATTTGTTATGCGTAGCTAAAGTGGTCTTTTTCCGAAGAAAGATTCATACTAACAATTGGCGACTCCACACGGGTTTTCTTTTGCGACCGCTGTTGTTTTATCTATTCCTACATATCCAACTATTTCATACCCCAGGGTTTCTCTTCAGTTTTTTATTTTTCCAATTTTTATGGTGTTTTTCACCTCTAAAACTCTCAAACATTAAAAATTTTAACTTCCATGTGTTTCTGGCCCTATTGCGCAAGTGATAGACATCAGCCGTAGCTGAGACAACAAATTTTTCTGAAATCTGCCACCGAGAGACCCGGATCTGCAGGTCGCACTTATCGGCCCAAAAACTGCGACCTGGACTAGAGGGCACACTTTTCTGCCCCAAAACTGTGACCTGGACTGAAACAGGTTAGAACCTGTGACCTGCACTTTTTTCTGCACTTTTCCAGCAATTTTTCTGGGTTTGTCTGAAGCTTCTATCAGGGTTTTCCAACCTCTGTCTCCGCCCGTTTAGACCTGTTTCTGATCTGTGTTACTCAACTAAGTGGGAATCTCGCCCCCTAGGGCTTTAGTCCCCGCCACTTTTTGTGGAAGAGTTTTAGCTGTTTTAGACGTCTAAATTTTCAGAGTTTCAGCCTTCTTCTTTTCAGATTTGATACCTCATTTTCAGATCCCTCTAGATCAGCTTTTCTCCCTTTCAAATCACCTCATATAGTTTTTTTTGGGTTTGCCTCTAGGGTCACCTCCTTGTCCCTTCTACCTTTAGCTGATTTTCCCCTGTGTTGCAGCAACCTTGCCTTTGGCTCTTTGCTGTTTTCTGCACCTCTTTTCAACAGATTTCTCCTTTAGATCCCTGCCCCTCTCGACCTTAGATCTATTGGCCTCTTTTTAGCATGTCTTGATTAGATTTTTTCCCTCTTTTAGACTAGTTTTGAGAGACCCGCCTTCTTGGGTTAGATCGATGCATTGTTAGCTGTTAATTTTCTGTTATTTCAGTCTTATTTATTGTTCTCTGCAGATTTATTTTCAGTTACGCATCACACTTTTTCTTTTACTCTCAAAACGTCTGGGTTTAAAAATTAAAATTAACACATGCCACACACTGACCCTAAGTGAAGAAGAGCCTGTTTAACACTGCCTGACAAAGACTTTAAAATCAATTGACATTGCACCTCTCTGCCCTTGTTTCGACATTGATCTCACTTGATTTTGCACCTCCCTACCTTTGTCAGTTTTTCTTCTTCTCGTCATCATTGCGCCTCCAAGGCGTTTATCCTGGAGCCTTCTTGGCCTTCACCCTCAGTTTCCGGTTGGTCGACTTACTCCTTCCCATCGTTGTCGAGTTAGTCCTCCCTTGAGTCCGCACTCTGACTCTTCTTCTGATTCTTCAGGTTCTCCCCCTCCTTCAGGTTCTCCTCCTGTTACCTTCACCATGTCTAGTTCAGGACCTAACGCTAGCGGCATCCTTGGTCCTACTGCTAGGTCTGTTTCTAGTGGAACCACCACGAGAACTACCTCGACTGCCCCTTTGCTCCCTTATATGGCTGGTCTTAGTCTCCTCGATTTCAATTAGTTGATCAACGATCCTATCCTCCACGATGTTAGTTGGCCTGCTATGCCAACCAAGCTCCCCTCTGACATTCCTAAGTTCGAAGGCCTTGCTAGTGAAGATCCCTCCAACCATATCCGATCTTTCCACATGTGTTGTTCATCTAATTCCATTACTGATGACTCCATTCGTCTTAGATTTTTCCAACGCACGCTTACCGGTGAAGCTTCTAAATGGTATGTTGATCAGACCACCTCTTCCCATACCACCTTTGTGACCATTGCCCAAGCCTTTTTATCTTATTTCCAGCTCCCTCTCCAATACGACACTGGTACAGAACTCTTGACTTCTTTCCGTCAATCCTCTTCGACCCACCTTTCCACTCATGTCCAGGAATGGCGGAGAAGAAGGAGCTTATGTCGAGCTCCCACCTTTGAAGATCGGGTTTATATGGACTGGTTCCTTTGCTCTCTCTTACCTGCCATCGAAAAAGATGTCGCATCCAAGTTTCCTCAAATCGAAGAAACCGTCCTCCAAATAGCCTTGAAATATGACCTTATCTATGCTCAATCTAGTTATTTTATACCGTCCTTCCTGACCTCCCCGAACCCGGTGGCGCTAACGCCCCATGGGCCTCTCACTCTGCCAACGGTATCATTGGGGCTCTTTCACATACCTATGCTCAACCCCCTATGGGCTATGGTTTCCCTCAGGGAGGGGCCAACACCTCCAACACTTTTCCCCCTCCAGGTAGCATGTATCCAGGATAAAACATGCCTCCTCCTTTTTCCCACCCTCCTACTTACCTCAATGTTGCCCATTCTAACCCTTATCCTTACCTACAGCCTGGTGTCCCAGCTCCTCCAACATTTGGACCTCTCACTCCCTTGCCTTCTCAACCCCCGCAACAACAACTACTACCCCCTCCAGGGCAAGTATTTGCGCAGCAGGGTGCGACTAATCCTCTTCCTTCTCAATGAAAGAGGAAAGGCAATCAACATCAATCTGACTTTGGTAATCATGGATCCAATCCTCCAAGTATTGATTATAACACTGCTAACCAACCACAGGGCTCTTAGCCCAAGCCGAACAGGCCTCTTCGCACCAATAAGCCCTGTTCGTGTTGCGGTGTTTATGGTCATTACACTCACGATTGTCCCCTATTACCACATATGCAGCAGATGTGGGAGTCTCGGGCCACCGTGCGGGGACAACATTCCTCCCCTATTGTCCCTCCCAATGCTGCTACTTCTCAACCTGCCGTGTTTACCGATCCTTTCCCTCAACAAGGATTCGTGGCTACTCAACCACCTCATGCCCCGGTAACCACTCAACCTTCCCCTTCTGGTTCCTCCGATTACCAGATTCTCATGATGACTTCTGACCAACCTCTCACCGTCGACCTTAACCTCCAAACTCGGTCTCGTCAGTACTCCACGCCTCCCGCTCCATCTATCCCTGAGTCCCCATCTTCTGGTCCTACAGAGCCTCTGTCGACAGCCAATGGTCCCTTGCAGATCCCTCCGCCCAAAGTTGAGGTTCATACCAAGATTCCTAAGGGCCCATTACGCCGAAATGCTGCCTTTGGTCGAGCTGCCCATTCTTATAGCATAGTAGATGATCTGGCACAATCTCTTGCTGCCATTTCAACACTGGAACTCCTTTAGTCATTTCCTTCTCAAAAGAAGGCTCTACTATCTGCCATGGGTGCTGTAGATCCTGCTGATGACCAATTGATTATTTTTGATGCCTGTCAGTCATACCATCCCCCCCTTCTTGCTTCTGTTGCTTTCCAAATCCCAGTCAAAATCTGAAATTCCAACGTCGCTTGGTGTATTATTGATGAGGGGGAATCTACACGTGTGATGTCTGCTTCGGTTTGGAAAAAAATCGGATCTTCTAGGAAACAAATCAGATCTTTTGAGCTGGCCCCTTCCACAATCACCCTTCGTGCGTGGGATGGCCATGCCTCCTAGCCCATTGGCCTATTCCGTAACTGTCCTATCACCCTTGCGGGCAAGAATGTTTGCGTTGACATTGAAGTTATCGACACCCCTCTTGACTATAAAATTCTTTTGGGGCATAGCTACACCTATGCCATGTCTACTGTCCCATCCATAGTCCACCGCAAGATATTTTTCCCTCATAATGGAAAAATTGTCACCATCGACCAGTTGACATATCATGAACCAAAATGTCAAACCTCCCTGGAGTCCACCATCTCTTCTCTCACCAATAAACAAACCGTTGATTCTTTGACCAGTGTTTCCCTTGGCGTCTACAAAGACTCCTCCTTGCTCGGAACCTTCCCGGGTCCTCCCCCTCCTCCTGTCTCTAATCCCAGCTTAGCAAATTTTTGCATGATGCAATCGTCTTGGGTTGACCTTAAGCAGCCCACTTCGGCTAGTCAGCAACGTCAACCTCGCCCGCCGCAACCCGCTCCTAGCCCTTCGCCTTAGCTGGTCGAACCTCTTCCTTCTGGACCTTCTCATCCAGCTAGTACACCTGAGCCTCTATACCCTCCTGGGTCAGTTCCCCCAGGTCTCAAAAATCTGGGAGCTACCCCTCCTGGCCATTATGCCATAGGTCAGATACCTTTCCTTGCTCCCCCTCCCGGAGTCTATTCGGTTCCAATAATGGCAACCCTTTCCCTCCCTAATTTGACCCTAGGAATACCCATCTAGTATCTTCAGCCTCCAGCCGAAACCCCACTAGGTCACCCCAAACCATACCTTGCTTTGACACTGATTCAACCAATTCCCTTCGCTTCTTTCATCGCTACAGTGCCCCCAGCACCTCAACAAGACCATCCTCATGCTGTGACAGCTACGGGCAAGAAAATAAAAGCTTGAAAGGGGACATCCAAAGACAAGGCCACCTCGCCTAACCCTACCCATCCTCCACCTGCCAAGCCTTGTGCCTTGTGTGATGGTTTCGGTCATGCCACCCATACTTGTCCCAAGTTGCCCCGTATCCAACCCATGGTTAAAGTCGTGTTCCCTGAATCTACGGTCCCTGAATCCTCTGTTTCTTCCTCGTCCGCAGCCAAGAACCCAAAGACTCTTCGCACCAACAAACCCTGTGCTCTGTGTGGTGTCCATGGCCATTATTCTCGCCATTTTCCTCACCTCACGCATTACCACGCCTCTTTAGAGGTCATTCGCGAGTAAGAGGTTGAACAAAATCAATCCACCTCTCCCATCCTTGCGCAGTATGCATCAGGCCAACTCGAGGATCCCCCTGCTACCATTAACATTCCTCCCCATGATGTTGAGATGTCGAAACCTGCTGCCCCCCTCCTATACCTATCATCATCCGTACGACCCTCAGAGTACATTCCCTTTGAATCCACTCTGTCTATTTTTCTTGATTCCCCTTCAACAACATTCTTAGGCTCCACATCCTTTGACCATCTTTTTACTTGTTCTTTTGTCATCCCCCATGACAATTTGTATGTGAGCCTGTCTTCCCATTCTGATGGTTTAGGTATCTTTGCAGCGTCATGTGGTTTCCTCGACCTTTTCTTTCCCACATATAACCAAGATGATACCATCCGTATCTATGATGTTCTCTGCAGCATGAGCTCCAACTATTTCTCCCGTAGCCCTCATACCTCACCCTCTAGTCGGTCTATGAGTCATAACCATCCTATCCAGACTACTCCCTCCCATAGTTGTTGTTTTATGTCTACCCTACACTCACGCTTCCATCATCGTTCTTCCTCCTCCCATTTCTTGTATTCTGACACTATTTTGCAGGCCCCCCTTCCACACATTATATTGGCTATGTCAATGGGGCAAGTCGCTATTCCTGGAATCTAGCCTCGGCAGCTTGGCCCATATTTACCCCTTTGCATACCCTCGTTCTCTCTAATGGGTTTTGCATTGGTAATGCCACCAATAATCAGGCCGAATATGATGCAGTACGTGGCCTCTTAGCAGATGCCCTCTCTCATCACATCCTCCATCTGCACGTTCGTTTAGATTCCCTACTTATTGTCCTGCAACTCAATGGTGTCTATCGTGTGCATAATCCTATCCTGTTTAGATGGTATTTACGAGTGAAACTTTTGATACGTGAATTTAGATTCATTACTTTCAATCATGTACCTAGAGGACAAAATCACTATGTAGATAGCATTGCAAACCATGTTCTATATTGGCATTTATCACACACAAGAAAATAACATTCAAAATCATCAAAACAATGCATATTCATAATATATATCATACAACATGTTTTTAGAGTCCATCTACTCTGATACATATGACATGCCCATAGAATGTTACAACAAACACATCTCAAAACTGGGGGGCAACACTTTCCCCTACATACACAATAGGGGGCACCACCTGCCCCACATCTAATCACTCTCTAGAGGATCCTGAGCCAATGGCTCTGCTCCCGCATCTTGTAGATCACACACAGTCTAACCGGCCATCGCCATGCGCCGCATGACGCCTCGCCATTCCGAAGGTAGACCAATACATAGCTCTATGTACTGGTCATCTAAGTCATGCCATCCCCGCTTTGAAACACCGGTAAGCATCCCCTCACATCTACGACGGATGTCCTCCGGGAGGGCGGCCATGTCCTCATTTTGTGCCGTTCTCGATCCACCAGCACCTGTAGTCCCTGCTACTGCAGGTTGTCCCATATATCCGACCTGATTTACCGGAGCTATATTTGCATACCAAAAGTATAAGAATCAGTACCATATATACTATTCACAAACTTTAACATGCACATAAAAGATTAGTCACTTGTCACTTACCATGAAGCCCCCATACTCGACCAGGCAGAAGTGGCAAGTATGAATCTCCACAATAACTCATCCCACTATAGGGATAGTCGTTTATGTACACCGACATCTAATCCCAATGGGCAAAGAACTCCGGTCGTAACACCCACCCCACCGCCCCTCCTCCTCCTCTACATAGTACGCGCCCCCACCGGTGCATTCTGGGTTCTCTCAGACCCTCATCTGGTAGTTGTACATGAGGTCGCAAGGTCGGGATCTTCTCGAAAAAGAAGGAGCACAATACGGTCCCATACGAGCAATCATGGTTCACTTGCCGCTTGCAAAGCAACAACTGTCATTTCAATGACACCAACACCATTTGGGCCCACCCATAGTAGGTCCTGCTCAACACTGATTCCACAATCATCATCTGCCCTCCAGTGATGTGATGGAGCGCTTGGCTCCCAAGGATTCGCAACACTGCTTCCACCACTGCACGGGTCTCTAGCCTCTCTAGATCCCCAATTGGTATCCGAGTCCCTTTGTCTTGGAGGCCTGGTCAACAATGTCGCTCTACAAACTCCATAATGGTACACCCCCGCGGTAACACTGGCTGTGTATTTCCCACCATCCCCAATGGTGGGAGACCAGTCAAGAAATACAAATCCTAGACTGTCAACTCGATCCTGTGCCCCTGCACTATAAAGACCTCATGATCTGGATCCCAATAACTGACAATCCGAGCCAACAAGGGCTCCCCAGCTCTCATCAGAGGGTTCTCCACAAATTTCAGGACCCCAAACCTATCCAGTGCATGACGGACACCCTGATCCACTTGGATCTCCATCCATAATGAACCCAGGTCTCTCTCTCTCCGCTTGATCCGTATATCTACCATATCTGCAAAAAAACACCATCTTTGTGAGTATACAGATAGGAAAAACTGCATTCAATTACACAAAACCCGACTCTCAGCCCACAACAGCACTGAAATCACCTCCATATGACAGGTCGCACTTTTTGGCTGAATCCTGGGACAAGTCGCACTTTTCAGGGAAAAACTTGCTTCCCAGGTCACATTTTTTGGCCCAAATAGTGCGACCCGGCCGTGAAGATGAGGGAGGGGTTGTTCCTGAGATTTGGGACCCTAATCTGAACTTTCAATCCATAAAAAAGAAAGAGTAGGATTAGGCCTCTTACCTGTAACTGACGGATCTCGATTCCAACGATCAATTTGTCTGCTATGATCGCCACAAGATTTAGGGCCTTCTCTCCTCTCCACATTCACCATAGCTACACAAGAAAATGAATGTATTTGGAGGGAAAATGCCTTATTAGAAGAGAAACCCCTGATTTTTATTTCGCCCGCTGCGACCAAACCCTAGCCCCGTTTGACAAACCGTCTGCACCATTGGAAAGCTCTCACCGAGCACTCAAATGGGTATTTATTAGTTTTTCACGATTCAACACTTCACCTGGACACATTTTGTCCATGAAGGGTCTATTCACCTCTCCTCCAAATTGAATTTCCTCACTTACAAGACTTGTACTTGGGTCCCCACATTGCCCCCTTACTTGTCCTTGTTCGTGTTGATTTTTGTCATGAGATACCCCCTTGTACTCATGTATTTTATGGTCCCCCATTGGACCTTTACTGTGTGGTAGCACCATCAAGTCACCCTTGTTTAGAGCATCCGAGTTGAGTCATCATTGCATTCATGGAGTCTATCCCGAGTCCTTTTGTACCCCGCTATATTCCTCCACATTCATTGCTTGGTCCCTCCCTCATGTCGCACATGATGGCATTCAATCCCATTGTCGCCTTTCCCTCCTGATATTATGTTAGTCGCTGCCAAGTCATCCATGCCCTTTATGCTCTAACAAGGGAGGTCGTCCATCCGCTACTCAGTATCCCCCATTTCATCATCATCATTAATGTTAGTCTGTCAGTCGCTCTACTATTTTCTCTTGTGCCTTAGTTGAGGATCCCTTATTGCCTCACCTATGGCGGACCTCCTTCTGTCGACATCAACTCATTCAATCTAGAAGACAGGTCTAGAGGGCAGTGTACCTTGGTTCCAGCTTCTCCACTTGTTCGATGCCTCGAATCAGGAAAAGGGATTTTTCATTACCCTTTGACTTTATTGTTTCTCCACTCCAGCTCCTTTCAGCATGATCGAGATCTGTATACTTGATGGTCCAGTGATGCAACAACAACTATTGGTGATTCCCGGGTGTGTGTGAGATGTCTCAACCCTCATGAGGGGGTGGCCCTGCAGGAAGCCCCCCACATGCCCGGATGACCTTTTCATTGCAGCCTTCGATGTAGCTCCATATATTTGATGATGTTGGCCTTAGCCGCTTGCAGCACCTCTTTGATTTGCATGTATCAGTCAGATTTTATGAGCCCTTCCCCGTTTATAGGGGCATTTGGGTTGTATTTGTATCTCATGTACTTAGATATTATTGTATAATTCCTGGCTGTCATCCTAGGCACAACATGTATGTGGGATTCCTCTTTATATCTTTTATCTAGCTCATGTTTATGCCAGCATGTACTTTATAGTTCGGTTCCTTGTTTACTAGACACACTATTCTTTTGTACTTTTTCTAGGCGGGCATAGGTATGCCTCCCCTGCCGCCTTTAACACAGGTACCATCTCATAAAAAGAGACTTGTTTCACATGTAAGTCTCATCTCCTCAGGGTCTAGTCCTTTAGTGCATTAGAATACCTTACATTTCTCTCTCTGACTTCCCTCTTGATGTCTTGTGATTGAGTTCTTACAACATACTTCGGTCATATGATTTTCTCCTAACACTCGCGCGCTAGGGGGCAATCTGTTACACCATTTTTTGGCCATCTAACCTATTATCATTAGATGGACCCAAGTACACCATGTAATACCAATTTTACCCTAAGTAAAATTGCTTTCACTATGTGAAATAACTTAGTAAAACACCTTTATTAAGTTGTTTATGGTCTAAACAGGAAACCCCAAAAGGAAATAATAAACAAATCTATATTTTTTTATATTTCTTCAAGGAATAATTAGTTAAACATCAATTTAATTATTATTCCTGGTCATATTTAACCCAAAACAAGGAAATCAATTAAATAAATCCTTATTTATTTGATTATTTCCTAGGAATAAGTTATTTAATCCTTATTTAAATAATATTCCTAGTTAAATTTGACTAAATCATTATTTATTTAATTATATTTCCACCATTTCCTTAAAATAATAAATAAATCATTTATTTATTTATTATTTATAAATAAAGGATTTGACCCAAGTCAAAATCCTTTTCCTCCAACAAATATAATAAAATATTCCTAAAAGGTGGTTCTAGAAGTTGGTTAATTATATTTTATTCATACACCAAGTTCTAGACTACCCTAATATTTTGTTATAAATAGAAGGGTTTTCCCATTCATTTGTCACCTTTGATTGCATTAGATCACTCTGGATCTATACTCTTGGTCTGACTTTGAGCCATTATCATTGTCACATTCTTTACCATTTGCTTTGTGAGCTCCCTTTGAGTTCTATGTTTTTCTGGGTTTTCTACACCAACAAGAGAGATAAATTTTAGATTTGAAATGCTGAGGACTTTCAAGAACCCATCCCATTGAGGAGAATTGGAAACACCTTTCTTGTTTTCCTCTCAGGTGCCCCTTTAATATAAAAATTCTTTCAAATATATTGTTCTTGTCTTATCTATTGGATGTATGGAGCAACATTTCATTTTCATTGCTTAATGTCTTTTATGCATAGATCTGGATTTGTGCAGCTTTATTTAGATCAACTAATTGCAGATTTAAAGATATTGGCAGCCATAATTGATGTTAGGGCTATTTGTTATGCGTAGCTAAAGTGGTAATTTTCCGACGAAATATTCATACTAACACTATTGGTTCTTATAAAGTTGATTTTGGTTGTACAATTTTGTTTTGAGGCCCATTTTAGACCTCAAAATTTCTCTAATGCGTGGCTTTTGATTTTTTATTTGATTGGAGTTCCCCTCGAGCCGACCAATACAACGTTCTTAGTTTTCACATAATTTGTTGATCAGAAGGTACTATAAATTATAATTCACAAAAATAAAAAAAATATGTATCTCATAAAATCTTCACTAACACATTATACAATGTCATTTTAGAAATTTTAATAGAGTAATGAAATACATTATTGAATGCATTCCTAAAATTTGTGAAATCATCAATCATAGGCTGGAGCCAAACCACTTAGCCAAAAATGTGTTTAGACGTTCTTTCAGAGAGTCTCCATCCTTCATACTCATGTAATATATTATTTTTCAGAGGAACAATTTGTTCACCGAGGGCTTAGGCCGATACAAAGCTCTTATCTTGTTCCACAAATCCTTTCTTATAGCTTCCATTATAACACTCGGTAATACTAAATATGAGAAACACAATTTTATTGTGCTCTTTCCTTTCGATCCAACTTGGTCTAATCCTTTGTTGACATCCCTGTCAGTGTAGAAACCATAACCACAATGGTCCATTGATCTTTTTCCACCTAAAATCTTCCTTTTTTGAGATTCTATAAGTCAAAAATCCACCCATTGATTTTCTAGGTCTCTATCTTTGAATTGCTCATCATTTCCTTTCACCAAAAGAATTTCTTCCATGATCTCCCACTATAGCAAGGTATACCATAGGCTCAAGCCAAAAATAATAGCCACAAAGGTGTCCCTTGAAGCCAAAATTGCTATAATACCAAATGTAGGTTTTAACCATATAGATTTAATTGTTGCAAACAAATTGTTAATCAAATAGAAAAGATGTAATGGCAAACACACACATTAACATAAATGTTTTAACTTGGAAACCCTAAAAGTGAAAACCAACAATATTTTCAATATATTCTTCTGTAAAATATCAATATAAAATATATATCTTGTGGCATCAATAAACCACCAATCCAGTCACCATGGATTAAAATACAATCATTGTTTCTTAATCGAAAATGTAAAACTACTGGAAAAACCACCATGTGGCACAAAATCGTTGAAGGAAAAATCCATGTGCCAATACTATCAAAAAAGTATGCAAAGAACCACCCAAAATTATTTTTTGGGGTGCTTCCCCTAAACCCTCGCGGAGAGGGGCTTTGGCCCTCCTATGACCTTCCTAAATAGGGGGAACTTCCACCCACCCCCCGTTTTTCTAGATGCTATGTACCTTCATGAAAAGAGTCATGCAAATAATATAACACATACCCAACATTGATAAGGGATGTTATAGACCTTACTTCCTACTATTGGGCTTCTCAGTTCCCCTTATACATATTATAATGTATTGTGTTATTTATTCTTGCATTATGGACCAATAAACATACCTTTGTAAGTTGGAAATTCTCTTCCCAACACCAAAATGCCTTGCAACCTTGGGGGTGTTTGTATCTCTGATAAGATACAATCACTCACCTTTAGGAACACAAAGTTTGTCCAAATTATAGAGTAATCCATTATGTATATGATAGTTAACTTTTCTATCACCATATTGTACATGAATTTATCCCTAGAGTTGCTAAAATATCTGCTTGAAGTCCTCATCTACTACATATTCCTCTTTGTATGCATCATGGGTGAAAGCCTTTGTGTGCATATGATTTCCCAAAGTTGTAATTTGTGATGTGAAGGGCCTTAAAATCATGCCTTCCAAACTATTAGTGCTATCCTTCTTCAGCTTGATGGCTATGAAACAACTATATGAATCACATCCACTTGTATTATTTTGTTTGTTATAGATTACTATAGTCATACAAATATTGTTGTTGCTAGTGATCTATGTGGATGATAGTCTCCTTACACGTTAGATAGTGTTTCCTCTATTTGTAAACATGTATCAAATCATAGATCTCCTTTTCATAGGTATGTTTTTTGTAGAATTTCCCCATGAAATACTTCACAATGATAACATGCATTCGTTCCTCTTTTCATTAAGACCACTATCATGACATATCCATTTGCATCCCTCTCCACTTCAAAGGGATTCTACAATTTTGATAATGCAAGAATTGGTGCTTGACTAATTTTTATTTTAGCTCATGATAGGTATTCTACTAATTCTTCCCCCAATGGAAACTCTTGTCACTCACTATTATGGTATGGAGTGGTGAAACTACTATTGAAAATTAAGTTATGAATTTTTTTGGGTATTGTGTTGCCCCAAAAAACTCCTAACTTTAGAGACATCTCTATGAACCAACCACCTCATGATGGACTCCATCATCATGTGACCTATCTTAACCTATTATCCACCAATCACGTTCCCCAAATACATCAAATATTATTGAGAAATCTAACATTTCTTGAGGTTTTTCAGCAAGTTGTGCTTCTCAAATTTTCTAGCACCTACATCAATTGTGAAATTTGCTCCTCCCAAGTAGCACTATAAACCGATATATCATGAAAATAAACTATAACAAATGAATATAGATATGGGTGTAATACATCTCATCAGTCTCATAAACTTAGCTAATATATTGCATAAACCAAATGGCATGACCAACCATTCATACAAAACTTGTTTAGTTTTGAAAGTAATATCCAAGGTGTCATCTTCTTTGAATTGAACCTAATGATATCCTAATTTTAAATCCATCTTGGTTAAGTATTTTTTGCGCTAAAAATTATTTAAAAAATCATCAATCCTAAGTGGAGAGCATTGGTTCTTGAGCATAATTTTGTTTAAGGATCTACAATAAATGCACATTTTCTTAGTCCTATCCCTCTTTGGTACAATTATGGTGGGTGACCTATAAGGTGAGGTACTATGTTAAATCACACCTTGTGCCAACAATTGTTGCACTTTCTTCTTTAATTCATTTGATTCTAGAATAGATTGTTTATACAACTTAATATTTGACTTATATTGTGTTTTCCACTTCCCTCTTGGATGGTATCCATTTAGGCTCTTGGAACACTCTCTTGTATTCCTGTAGAAACCCTTCGATTTGATGTTTCTATTCTTTAGTACACCCCTCTAGGAATGCCTTTACTCTTATTGAATCATCATACTATTTTTTTCTTAACAAAAGTAAAACATATTTCATATAGGAACCAGTCAACTTCTTGGTTTATTTAACACTTATTGGTGAAATCTTGGACTTTCCTGCATGCATGTTTATGATGAAGGATTTCCCACCTTTATGGAGAAGCACTCGTTGGCTCTTTGCATGAAGATTGAATTCCTCTATACATTTATGGACTCCCAAACACAACTCCACATACATCAAATGGTACTATGTATAATTCCACTTTATCAATACAATTAACACTTAAAGAAAATTCTAAATTGCACTATTTTTTTACCTTGATCTTTGCATACTTGTTGACCCATCCCAATGAATATGGGATAGGATGATCACAAAACTGCAATCCAAGTTTGTTGACTATATCCACTATAATGAGATTAACCTATGAACTTAATTCAAATAGAGAATTTATATTAGTATTCTTGGCATGGATATTAATGTGGAAGAATTTAGTTAACTCCTCTACTTGGTGATAAAGACTAATTAGATTCACCTCCTTTTGCATTGATGAGTAGAAAAAATTCGCATCCATTTCAGATCTATTTTAAACCTAATTACCTGAATTTTTGGCTAGAATATTCGTTTTTTTTGCATCATTATTTCAATTTAGCTTTATATCTAGTTTCCAACACTTCTCCTTAGTGTGACTATTAATGTTGCAAAGGTTAAAATGGTTGCTAGGATCCTTGTATTGATGTATAGTGGTTATTATCTTCTTATCCTTGCCCCTTTCCACTTCTCCTTCCCTCCTTCAAAGGTTCTTCGTGGTGTTTTTTCTTTGAACCACTTGGATACCCAGATACCCTTTCTTTTGGCCTATGCTTTCTAGATACTATGCTTGTACACATGCCTCATTCAATATTATGGCTATGTAGATGCCTCAGATACTTGAGTACATCTAGTTTCTTGGCAGAGATATCTAGCATGATGGTCATATTTTTGAACTTAGTGGTGTACACATGTACACTTTTCCCCTACCTCCACTTGAAGTAGTGCTACTCGATCGATCGGCCCCTTACACACTTGATAGGGTACAATTGAGACTTAATGAGGGTTTTAAATTCCTCCCACATAGTTATTGGTTGATCACTCTCCAACCTATGTGTCTCTGCATGAATTTCCATCCAAGTTATAGCATGGACCTCTACCTCTAGTTTAAAAAATGATATCTTATGTTATTCATCTATATGGTGAACGCTAAAATAAACTTCTAACTGTTGTTATCACCCAAAAAATGTTCACCTAGCCATTTATTACTAGGTTGATCAAAATACATCATGTAGGATGAGTTTTTACACATTAAAACCCACTTTCACCCGAGGAAATAATTTAGTGAACCATTTTTCTAAATTATTTCTCATTAAAATCCAAAAAACCACGTAAGAATGATTAAATAAATCATTATTTATTTATTATTATCTTGAAATAATTATTAAATCATTATTTAATGAATATTTCTAATCATTTTTTACTTAACGACTCAAGGAGAATTAAATAAATTGTTATCTATTTATTATTCATTAATTCATCTCATGAAATAATTATTAGATCATTATTTAATAATTGTTTTTAATTCAAGTTTGACTTAATCACCATATAGTAATTAATAAATCATTTTTTATTTGTTAATTACTTTAACCATTTTCCAAATAAATATATTTGACCATTTCAAATATATTTTGACTCTCATAAAATATAATAAAATATCTATAACAACTAGATTTTGATTTAGTCTATAATAATTTTATTGTTTTCTACATCTCAATCCATCTCAGTATTTTGTCATAAATAGGAGGGTTTTCTTTTCATTCTTCACCATGACCGTTCTCATCATCCCCATTATCATCCTCTAACATTTGAGCTCTCATCTTGAGTTCAAACCTACATAACCATATTTTCCCATTGAAAAAACTATTGAGAGAAAGAATTGAAGCATAAGGCCTTCAAAGGACTGATCCCATGGAGGGGGATTTGCAGACCCAAGTCTACAATCTATCCTCATCATCTGTGAAAATTTCATTTGCTTGATAAAATTAAATTTATTTAATATTTAAATTGGGTTGTTACACTCTTATTTTGATATTATATGTACATTTTGATTTTCATATTATTTTGCTGTAGGGTTCTAACATTTATTTTGAAGTTTTGAAGAATACACTAACTTATTTTTGCTGCTATCGTTGCTTATCACTAGCGTCTTAAGTGAAGAATTTTTGGTACATTTTCTAACAATTTTCACACTAATAGTTGCAACCAATTATTAGATTTTAATGCATCAATATCATATTGGTATGGATTTTTCTCCACCTTTAATTCCTTCTTGAATGGAGATTGTGAATGGTTAATGACACTCAAACTTGGATTCTCTTTCCTGGGTTATTTCCTTGATTTATTTTATGGGTATTCATAATATCTTGATTTCCCCTTTAATCTTACCCTTAGTCTTGAGCCTCCATAAGCTCTAAATGGTCAAATCATGCTTGTAACAGCCACCGTGAGGATGTTCATATTACGATTAATGTCAATGTCTTGTGCTTCCAACCTTGCAAATATCTCTTCCATTGGATCGTGAGGGTTATTGTAAATAGACTTGTCAGTGATAGCTAGGGTTCTACAATTTTCTCCTCAAATTGATTCTTGGATCCCTTGTAACTTCTTGCAAAATATCTTAAAGAAACATGCTCTAATACCTTTATGATTTGTAAACTACCATGGATATTCTAGTGTAAGAGTTTCTCACAATAAATCAAATAAACCACTGAAATTGTTACTATGAATGTTAATTACCTTTAGATCTAATATTATTTATTTTATATTTATGCTTAAATGAATAAATTATCCAAAATTCAAGAAATATATAATAGGAATAAATGTACATGCCATCCAAAATAAACACAAAATTTTCCCTGGGAAACCTTTAAAATAGAAAACCCAGTTAGAAGGTGAGCTTGGTCTGCTCTTTCTTCCTTAGTAAGGAAAACGTGTAAGTAAAACAAATAGGTACTCTCTATGGAGTTACCAATAACATGTAGCCCATCCTTCAACTATAACCACACTCTATCTCCCACTCTAAATGACATCTCTATCCTATGTTAATCATGCACGATCTAGTCCCATTACCATTTTGGTCATCCTCTACAATCAATTCTTGACTCCCTTAACGTTTCTCTTACATTTTATGTTGTCATTTCTTATAAATAGAACTTCTTTTATTGAATTATACATGTGGTTAAAAATTTACAATTATCTAACAATGATGTAATCGTCATGTTACTTCTATGGGTTGTGACTTATATCATGATGTTATCTTCCTTTTTTTTCCATATAATGCATTTCTTAGAGAAACCTACTTGTTAGTATAATTCTTAGGATGGTACCTAGGGTAAATTGGAGTCCTTAAGGTCCAATTCTATGTCAAAAGTCAACAATTGGCTCACGAAGGGAGCAAGAATGTCACAAAGTGGGATTTCCACCTTGGTGGGGGAGGAGAACAACTTTAATCTCAATTTGGAGGTAGATTCAGAGATTGAAATACTGGGGTATTTAAAGGTAAATTTTCTTATTGTGTTTTATTTTATTGTATATGTTTTAACAGTCATTATTGTACTATATTAATCATGCACTTTTTTTTTTCCTGTGCCTTTCCTTTAGGATTTTCAATGAAAATTTGAGAAAAGGGTC
Source organism: Pinus albicaulis (assembly GCA_034641835.2). Lineage (NCBI taxonomy): Eukaryota > Viridiplantae > Streptophyta > Pinopsida > Pinales > Pinaceae > Pinus > Pinus albicaulis. The sequence continues at coordinate 1,148,529,888 of CM076577.1, read as the reverse complement.
TTCTTATAGTCAATTTCAAGATTGGTTTAATTTAGATTTGTTCCTATAATGATTCTCTCTATATTATTTTATTGTTCTTCTTTCCAAAATGGTAAGCTTATGTAACACTTTTGGCATTCATTTTATCCTGGAAAAAGACGAGCTTCATTCTGTGCCATGTGAGGTTATAGCTATAATAATTTTCATTTTTTGGTTTGGAATCTACGAACAAAGATAGAATCCTTCTCATGGGCTCCCCTTACAGATAATTTATCTTTAAATAATAGGAAGTTTGAAGTTTGAACACAAAATTTTGTCAATTAACAGCCATTTTTTCTTGAGGAAATTATAAACAGTATGAGATAAAAGGGGTAGACATAACATGAGTCAGAATTTTGTTGTTCTAAATGGTAATTCAAGTTGAAATTATATAACTTAATCTAGTGATCAGAGTACTTGAAAAGGACTGAGACATGCCAGCATGCCAGATAAAACGATGGAGTCCCTAAAACATTCCCTGAAAAGAATATTTCAATACTAGAATGAAATAATTGTCCATCCAAGCACCCTTGTAGGCATGCAAGGCACAAAATCAGCAATATTTTTAAACACCTCTTTTGGGAAAGTTGTTTATGTTGTGCCTTCCTAGATTTCCTATAAGGTAATTCTTTCTTTGTGGTCGTATTTCACAATGGATGATCTGAATCTTTGCTTGCTGATTTTTGTGAATATACAATTGGGATAGACATTATTTCTACACCCTCACCTCTACTGAAGGTCCCTCTTTTTGAAATCATAAGATAAGATAACTATATTAATGTTTGACGAATGAGAAGAAAAGTAGGTAAGCAGGACTGAAGAGTACAATAATGTGGGAGTGCAAGAACAACTCATAGAAATGTCAAACATAAAATAGATAAAGAAACCTACATAACATCAAAACATATGTATAAAACTGTGACAAAGGTAGGGTGATACAAAACACTAAGTGAGTTTGGAAAACTCAAGAACCTCTCAAGAGGGAGAGAGAGATCAGACAATGAGGTTGATGATTACAGAGTATATTTAGTCTAATGGCCAATTGCAAGGGTGATGAACAAGGATTGGCTTACTATTGGAGTACTATGAATTTTGAAACCATCGGGGGTTCTCGTTGTATGATATTTGGGGGAATGTACAAGTGAGGAATACTTTTAGCATTTGAGGTCAAATGAAGGAAACTCCTATTGGATCTATATTTGGTTCTCTGGATTTGGGAAGTAGCGGGATGGGTAGGAGGTGTTCTACCCTGAGTCCATCAGGAGCTTATCTCTCTAACACTTTGAGAATGTACGTCTTGATGTATGAAGAAATACCCACAAACCGGTCTCGATAATATTGGTTAGCATCCTTTCGGTTGGGGAGGGGGGGTTGGATGAGGATAAACCCATAATTTCACCATTATGTTTTCTGGTGCAATATGGAGCTCTGTCCACCATTAGTTTCCCAATTAGACAAATCAACAAGAAAGTATAACGTGATTGATTTTGTCATCCTAGGACACTGAAGGCATTAAGAAAGGTGCTTTGTTCCAGTCTAAAATAGCACCAGAAAAGTAGCCAAAAGAAAATCTAGATGATGTACGTTAACTGTCTCAAGGCAACAATACATGTATAGAAAATTCTTCAAATCAAGCAAATGAAACCTATTAAGAAAATTGTATATCTTCAGTACATAATAGTACATAGAAAACATGATAGAGGTGCTAATTATGGTGCCGATATTTAGCTTAAAATATAACACAGAAAGAATGACCAAGCCCTCCAAACATAGCACTTAGGCTGACTAAAGGTGTCAAAAGGGTGTCTCTATGTCGAACTATGTTAACCAAAATACATCCTCTTGAATGCGTTCAATCCTTAACACAAATTTTTGAAGTAGTGAATTTCATTGTTAACAGGATAGATTAATTGATTCATCGTGTTTGGATGCTTTCAGTTGTTAAGCTCAAAATTTGTTGAATTAAAAGGGATGGCGAATAAATTTATTCAAAATCGATAATTAAATTATTGTTAATTGAATGAATCATGTTTCCATAGAATACCATTAAAATTTGTCTTTAAATTCATTGAAATTAAAGGAAATTTGTCTCGAAATTATTTTACCTTTTAGATTAAATAAATGTAATGTTCATGTTTTCCTTTTGAGAGCAAGTGAGACATGATTTCTTATTGATTGTGTTTTCTCATTGGAAATAGTGTTCATCCTTGATTGTATGCCTTCGAATGTGCTCTATGTCTACATCAGCCTTCTCATGAATGGATTTCTAGTATGTATGCCTTTGAAGGTTGTCTACTATGGTTGAAATGGGTTCTCTGAAATGGTTTCCAGAGTGGTTTTCATATTTCTTTTGTACATTCTTTGGTAGTTGAAATATGATTTATCCATTAACATAATGCCTTTGTTTGCCATCTCTTTTTTGAAATGGATTTGAATAGCTCCAAACTTAGAAAAAAGGAAAATTCTTGCAAAAGTGTTTAGTCAATGATCAGCTTGAATACCAAAGGCCGAAGGACACAATAATATGAAACAAATATTTTTATGGTTTCCATTTTAAGTCATCTCTATAATATAGGATACCCGTTTTATATAATAACAACTCAAGAGATTGAAAAATTGAAGCTTGGGAAAAAAATGGGGCCTGCCTAGGTGAGCAAGGATTGTCTCCCAGTCAAAGAATCAAGGCCATTTCCTACAAAATATTTCCAGTGAGTTAGAATACATGAAATATCTGATGGAGAGTGGATATCCCCAAGCATGAAAATAAGCCATCAAATGCTAGTTTTTCCAAGTTATGTTTCTTGGGTGAATTTTGTTGTTTATGGTGCATTTTATTGTTATGAGAGCACGTATAATACCAATCACATGAATGTTTCCTTAAATGTTGCAATTATTTCCCTAACCGTTGGGATTGATTCCATCTTTAATTGAATCGATGCTTTTGAAGCTACAACACTTATTTCAATTTATTTGTTCACTGGTTAGTCAATTAGTAATTTAACTATGTTGTCACTCTATAATTTGCAAGATTAGCAAGAAAAAATGACAAAGGACATCATAAAACCACTTTGGATTCCAGGAACTAGCCTTCCTATACTCAGAGAGGGCTCTCTCTATTTTTATGATTTAACTTGATGATAATAAGTGCTTATATTAGGCTAGTTACAGCGATGGGGATTGTTTAGTTTGATTGATGGTGTGGTTGGACAAATAGGGCTATAGGGAATAATCCATTGGTCTTTGGAGTCAAAAGGCTGGAATGACACATCAACATTCAAGAGCATCACAGAGCAAGCTAACTGCGCTAAATGGATCTTAAGAGCTGTATGAATTATGAGGTGAAAGAAAGAGTGAGGTTTAGTAGTGACTAAAGAGTAGTTAAGAATTATTTAATCATACTTTAGTAGAAAACATTTAGGTTGTAAATGCAGACAGAATTAAGGTGCTTCGACAGCAAATCTTAATCTAAAATTTTTGATTTACAATTAGATGAACATATGCACAGTAGAGAAAACAACGAAAACATTTAAACAGAGAAGTAGCACATCACCATCACGACATAGCTCAAGAATCCGGTAAATGGTCTTTGATTATTGATGTCCAACTCCAAAATTACAGTACTCCAATATAGTAGTTCTTACAATGCAGGGGCTAAAAATATCCAACCCTTGATAATGAAAATTCAAGCGATATTTAACTAAAACTAAGTCGGTTTCCCTAATTTACTTTGGAAAACTTCATTAATTACAAAAAAACTAAATTTAGACAAGTGTGGCCATGCAAGGCTTGAACAAAGAAAATCTCTGACAAACACCACATGTAGAATTAATTTTGGTAACTCTTCAAGAATGTAAAACTCAGGCGGCTCTTCATGAATAAAAAATATGGCTTGGAGGCGGTTGATATGGTTACGATGGATGGCTCTGACATCTGGCTCTTCTTTTGGGCTGATTTTGTTGGATCATGAAAGATGATGTGATGCTGGCATTTCTGATCAATCGGTGGTTGTGCTGAGGTGTACACCATGATTTTTCAATATTGGTACATGCATAACTTATTCCACTCATTTTTGCTAGGAATTTTTGTGCCTATGACCTTTAAATACACTTCATCCAATTCTGTGTATTTTCTGAATGTGGGCCTAGTGAGGAAAACATGCTCCGGCTCATGTTGAATAAGGATGTCATTGCTCAAGTGGTCCCAGACAACTTTCTCGGTCATATTTCCTTCGATGTTGGTGAATTTGGTGGTATCCTTAGGTGTTTTTTTTAGTTTGGTCATATAATATCCCCTTTGGATCAACTTTTTATTTATTACATACAGTGAGGGAAATCCTTTTGCCACTCAGGGTTCAATCTTGTTCAGGAATCTGTTGATGGCCATATCCAACTCACGACACTTCTCCTCCAACTGCCTTACTAAATTTCTCTTAGTGAGGACCTTTCTCACTTCTAATATGGTTGTTGTTCTATCTTGTAAATTCATCCCTTCAAGCTCATAGCTGGTTTTGGAGTTCAGGAAATTTATGATTTTAGAGGCTGTGATTGGCATGTTTCCTAATTCTTGATTTTTTTTTGAATGGCCACGACGCATTTTTCCACCAACTCTTTCTGTTCAAAAATGATGTGGATGGAGTGCCAAATTTCCTCCACTGACTTTATGATACTGTCCTAGATTATCAACTTCATTTGGCCCAAAATGATACTGTCCGAAAAATCATTCTCTGCCTTCTCCATTCTTTCAATCTGCTTTTGGGCTATCTCATGGGAAGTTTCATACTTGGCCTTTTGATCTCAAAGGATGCCCATTTGTGCTTCCAATTTCTGGATCTCTTGTGACTGCAAGGTCATACTTTCCATGGCCTTTGACAACTGGTTTGTCCCACTAGATGTTCCAGTAGTTGTGAGAATAGTTGATGGGATTGTTGAAATGGGGACAATTTCCACTAGGATGAGTGCCACTCGAGCTGCTTCTTCTTTCTCCTTCAACAACTTCTCCATCTCATTTTCCATCTATTTGATTTGGGCAGACTGTTCCACAACTAACTTCAATAGCTTTTCCTTCTGTGACTCATCTTCCTCAATGAATTTGGCCAAGGGGTCTTCTATTGCTAGCATCCTGAGTTGTTTCCTGAGGGCTGCTATATCAGCATTATTCTTCTTCAAAACCTCCTCCACAGCTTGAACATTGGTTGGGTCATGACCCAACTTCACTATTATCTCTTCTAAACACTTGATCCTTGAGTCTTTAGCGATGGCAGATATATTTTCTATCCTTAGTTGTGACTGAACATTGGATAAAGATACCTACAGCTTTGATAAGCTCATAGCAGTACTTGTCAAGGTGGAGGCCACCATCTCTCTAGTCTGCTTGTGTAATTCCATCTGGTCAATCAGATGGATGTATTTGGCATTAAATTTGAATGATGCCTTCTTGTAATATCCGGCTCCTTGGGTTTGTGGGATCAAGGCTTCTATAAATTCCATTTTCATCCTTCTCCTTTCAGTGTCAAAAGCAGACAACAACCTGATTTGTGAACTTGGGGTCTACTTCCAGAATTGATTGTAATTTTTAGTCTTCAGCACCTCATTTCTCAATTTTATTTCCTTGAATGTGTCATAAACTAATTTTTCTTGGCCTTCTATGGTAGGTTTGGAAGTAGATGTCTGCAAGGGTTGTCTTTGCAGAGACATTATGGCTGTAGATGTAGGGGAGACCATTGTTTGACCACCCAATGGAGATGGCCCAGGGGTGTCTGAAATATGAACCATTTTTTGTTGCCCTAATTCTCCTCCTTGATCAATATCCATATGAACTCGGGCCCTCTTCCTATATCTTATTTTTAAATCTTAGAAGAGGTATTATTCACTGAAGGTGACATATTCTCTCTTGGTATTTTTCTCCCCATCTCTTTCTCTTGCTCTTTCCCCTTATCTTCTTTTACTTCTACATTCTTCCTTTCTTGTGGTGTTGGGGTCTGGATGCCTGGAGTGGAGAACACTTGTTCTTCCTCTTCTTGGAGGGTATTAGTCACCCATTATGTTTGATTGGAATACTCCTCAATTGAAGGTCTGTGTGTGTGAACATAGGGTGTGGATTTGTTTTCCACCCTTTTCCTGGAGATAATCCCTGTAGGGTCATAAGACCAAGTGAAACTATGGCTAAAACCCATCTCTTTCAGTATCTTTTCTGCCTCATCTCTTGCTGCTCTACTGTTACATATGAAAGGCCCAATTTGTGTCTTGAACTTGAATTGAGACTTTTTTTTTTGCAGAGAAAAAGTGGGGCTCATCTGAATCTATCATTTGCCTTATGTATTATAGTGAAAAGACACTTATGGAGATGAACTTTGGCAATTTGTAAGGGTCTAGCTCACTTCCATAGACTCAAATATCTGTGTAGTTTTGGTACACATACCAATCTACTATCTTCATTTTCTCTGTTAGTTGTTGATCCAGGGTAAAATCTAGATACCCTTAACCAAGAACTTTTACTTTAGCTGATAAATTAGAATTGCATTTAAGTAAAGCGTTAATGAACATAAAATGAACAATGACTTGCTGTAAAGAAGAAGAACATAAATATCAAGATCAGCAATCATAAGAACACGTCGTTTTATAATGGAGTTCATCAAGGAGGGACTACATCTCTGGGCCTCGGTGTCAAGATGGTGTAGGCTGCTGCATTAAGTGTTGTAAGAAGAAGATGTGCATGGATGTGTTTATCTGACATATAAGGAAAATGTCCTCACGCAGGAGTGGCTAGACCTCTTTGTTGGGTGCCAGTTTTGTACACATTTCATACATTTGTTTTCCTTATTTTTCCTCATGACTATAACCAATGGGAGTATATTTGCATATTTTTCCTACCTTTCCACCCTAACTTGTGTTGTTTCACCTTGTTTTTATTACTCTGCCAATTCACCAATTATTATGATATATCGTGAATTTTTATGACTAATTGATGGTGAATGTTTGGAGAAGATCGATGGTCTTTGTGTTGTCTTTTTAGATGTCATTTATAGCACCAAAGATCTCGAGTATGAGGTCCACAGGAATAGTTAACAGGGTGTTGTTACAGTAAAGCGATGTTGTTACACCTTGCTATTACAGACCCACCAACAAAGTGTTGTTACAGACCCACTGGCGAATTACTGATACAGTTCTACCGTTGACCGGATCTTGTCAACACTTGTTGATGATCTATCCTCTAGTTGTTACACTACAGTTGTGATTCTATTACGATAGTTGTAGAAGTTGTTTAGCATTGTATTTTTGGGATAACAGCCTAAGTGCAGTTTTGATTGTAATCTATAATTTTCTAGTCATAAATTTATTAGGAAGTGGTTATAACTATATGTGTTCTATTTTGATCAGCATGAGAATCATAAGATTCTCATGACTGATCTATCCCTTGATTTTCTGATGTAACCACTATATAGTTCTCGGCCCTAGAGGTCGAAAGGTTAGCGGAGAACAACATTATTTTGGCTTTGCAATTGTGTTCATATTAATACAGATTATCATGTTATTGCTGTTACATGCGTTATTCAATTTAGTTTTCGTTAAGTTCCTTCTCTACCTGTGCCCTGCTAGGGAGAAAGGGCCCTCCTTATTAGCAGGGATTGCAGTGATTAAAGTAGTTTTGTGTATGTATTTGTATTTCAGTTTATGTATCAATAGAGTATTGTTGTTGTCGTTCAGCTGTGAATTTATCTGCTTCAATTTCAATACTTTGTATGTTGTTACACATATGATATTAAAGGCACCAGCTAAATACTTGTTGTGTGGCGCGCTAGAACAGATTAATTGAAGTGTGATTCCAGTCTTGTAGATCCTTTTACTTCTGCATGAGTGATTTAATTCCAGCATTTACTTCAGCAATGATTTATTTTCTTTGGAATTTCTTCTGGTTGGTGTATCGGCACAGACAGTGCAACTGTCATTGGAATAAACAGATGTCCCTAGATTGATAATTAATGTGTGTTGTTTAATCATTTAACAATTATTTATATATCCCCACCATTTTGGCGGCATTTTCGGGGATGGCAATGATGATCCAATCAATTAGAGTTGTTTCTTAGAAGTGAAATTTCCATGTGTTTTCATAGATTGTCTCCAACAACACAATTTCCGGGTAGTAAGAAGAGAGATAAGAACCTGTGCAATGCTCTAACAAAATTTGGCAAGCTCACCAATGTCTTGTTGGGACACTTAGGAGATTGAATTTCTGAGCATTTTGTTTTTTCTTAGAGTGTCTCCAGTGACACAATTGCTGGGCGGTAAGACGAGAGGTAAGAACCTACGTATCGCTCTAACAAACTTGAGCGGGCTCACCAATGTCTTGTTGGGAAACTTAGGAGTTGAATTTTGGGTGTTTTTTTAGGGTGTCTTCAGCTATACAGTCATTGGGCGATAAGAAGAGAGGTAAGAACCTGCACATCACTCTAACAAACTTGGGAAGGCTCACTGTTATAGAAACTAAATCACATATAGGATGAATTGATACACATAGGGCCCATGTTTGCTGGTAGGATAAAATCAACATCGACAAACACCCCCCACTCTACTAACTATAGGAAAGATGAGTCGTAAGAAGGAAAAGAAGAGTGCAGATTTGGGAAGAAAGACATTCTTTGGAGATCTGATGTCAAGGGTAGAAAAGGAACAATCCACGTCATACAAAGATAATAGGAAGACAAGACCACAGAAAGCAACTACCATATCAAGACCTGGACCATCGGTGTCTTCCTTGTCTAGACCTCACCATCCTTCGAAAAACATATCCACTCCTAATATCAAAAATCCAGATTCAAAACAGTAGTGGAAAATCATTGATCAGGATTTGAGAATTGAAGGACACATAGAGACCAGTGGGGAGTATCAGGGACCTGAGGAACAACATTCAGTTGATCCTCAATTAGACGCTGGTAGTGATGTTAAACAGTTGGTCCTGGAGCAACATGATCATTTTATTTGTCAATCTCCAGTACACTCCGAGGTCAGTTCATCCCATAAGGAAGAATCAGCCATGGGGGACAAGAATGTCAAGACAAATAGCTCTATTACTTTTGAATTCCCAATAGTAGTAACATGAGATGAGGCTCTTAAGAAGAATATTCCTTTATCATCCCTACCATCCTTCCAAGGGATGGCTGTTGAAGACCCTAATACCTTTTTGTTCGAATTTGATGTGATGTGTAGAGGTTATGACTACACTTTAGATGCCCAGAAACTGAAATTATTCCATGTTACTATGAAGCGAGAAGCATTAAGACAGTTCATGAGACTGGGTGTTGGCACAATTTGAACCTGGAATGACATGAGAGAGGCCTTTCTCTTTAAGTATCAAGATTACTGTCGAACTAGGGACTTGAAGGACGAGATTTTCAGAATTGCATAGAAGGAGGAGGAAAGCCTGGAAGACTATTTTGAGCGATTTCACTACAATTTACAGAGGTCCAAGTTCAGTAACTTAGATCCAGAAAACCAATATTTTTAAGAGGTATAAGAGATGATTGTCTGGAGCATCTGAACCTATTGGGAAAAGGAGAAATATCGCAAGAAATGTTTTATGAGATAATGAAGCTTTGCCTGCATAGATCAAGAGGATCAGTTAAGGGAAGAGTTTTAGTTCGAGACCCTTCACTCTGGATACATAATTCCATGAGTGGAGAAGTAACTAAAGCAGAGATCGGGAACTTATTGGAGGATTTTAAAACTGACCTCCTTAGCACTCTTTCTGCCCAGATCACTACGGTACAAGTCAAGAAAGAACTAGCAGAAGCTGAAGTAGCCTTAGCAATATTCTGTCCCCGATGAAAAAAGAAACATTTGGAAAGAGAATGTGGACTAAATAGTGTCAGCCTATGTGACATATGTGAGTTGGCGAACTCTATGAATCAGTGTCCTGAGTTGCTCAGACTGAAGCCGGTACTTCTAGAATCAAGCGAGGATGTTCAATATTCTTATTTCATCATATGCCGCGACCTACAGGTATGCCTTCATATTTTTCCTCTTTTTATCCTTGGAATAATGTTTATAATAGTCAAAAATACCCATGGCAGTATCCTACTCCTTCCTCAACACAATTTCCTTCAGCATGGAACCAGTGGCCATCTCCCCCACCAATGAAATATCCTCCATCACAACCTAATCCTTGGGGTCAGAACTGGAGAGGAAATGGACAAGGTCCAGTACCCCCTCCAATACCAATGCAACAACAATAGTTACCACTACCTTCTATTCAAAATCCTACACCTTCTGTCCGACCCCAATTACGTGTGCAACCTAACCCCAATCCAAATAATAAGGTATCCCAGGGCATGGATGCTCTGGTTACCCTCCAGACTTATCTTATTACTCCTATTGGACTTAACAAGGTTTGGCTTCAATCAAGGAATGTAATCAGATATGAAGATACCCCCATTATTACCGAAGAATTTGAATCACCCAGGAAGGATATGGACGATTCTGAGGCAGCTGTTACACATGTAACAACTAATACAACACTAACTGTTACATATGTAGCAGTCAGCTCAAGAGGGTCTTTTTTTCCTACAGCAGCCAATATGAGTAAGGCTGGTACATCTGTGATAGCTGACTTAGCTATTAGCATTCAAAACCCCCCATACCCTCAATGATTAATTGAAACTGGGTTGGTCTCACAACCTGAATCCAAATTCCTTAAGGAGCTGCAAAATTTGTATGTGTGGATTCTGATGTTACAAACTATTAAATAAGTGCCTATATATGCTAAAACAGTGAGGGATCTATGCGTCAAAAGACCTCTAAGGAAACCTAAAGACCCCGCTACTATCCATGTCATGGGGAAATTGTCTGATCTTATGATTGATCAGCCTTTGTTTACTAAATATAATGAAACAGGGAACCCTACAATGACTATCCATATTGTCAATCATCCCATAACCAATACTTTGATTGATCTAGGGGTAGCTATTAACGTCATGACTAAAGACCTCTTCATCTCTCTAGGACTTCATGGACTTAGACCTACACCCATAGTGCTTGAATTAACAGATAGGTCCCATGTCCAGCCCAAGGGAATGATTGAAGATGTGGTTATCTTTGTGGCTTCTTGGAACTATCCAGTCTACTTTCTCATTTTAAAAACCAAATCCAACCTGGGGGGTCATCCTTTAATCTTGGGAAGACCGTGGCTGGCCACTGCAGACGCATATATTGGATGTAGGTCCAGATCTATGGTGATCTCATATGGACATGCCACTCAAAACCTGAACCTTTATCCCCCAGAAAAACCTCATATGGATTCGAGTAGTCCCTAGTGGGACGAATTTTCACCTAAATCTGATCTTTCCCTACCTCTTCTCACGCTTGGAAAAGCACAATAATTAATGGTTTTATTATTAATTCTCTCCCTGTTGCCTCCATTAGAGATTTGGGAGAAGAATATGAGGAAGATGATGCAATTATTGAAAATTTGAAAACAACTCCACATACTTTCAGTAGTCCCGTTGAAATAAAACCTGGAAAATGTTTAAACATCAATTCTATTCTGACTGCTGAACAAAAAAAATTACTGATACAGCTGTTATAGAAATACAAAAAGGAATTTTCATGGGACTATACAGATATGAAAGGAATCCATCATGGCCTATGCACTCACTGCATTTACCTTAAATAGGACTGTAAACCAGTTAGACAACCTCAGCGCCGTATGAACCCCACACTTAAGGATATAGTGAAAGAATAATTGAAAAAACTCCTTAATGCTAATTTCATCTACCATATTTCTGACAGTCAGTGGGTGTCTCCGCTTGTCATAGTTCCGAAGAAGAATGGAAAATGGAGAGTCTGTGTTGACTATAGAGAACTTAACAAGGCCACTCAAAAGAACCATTTTCCTTTACCATTCATTGATAAGGTCTTATACACTCTTTCTGGAAAAAAATTATTTTCATTTATAGATGGGTTTAGTGGCTATAATCAAATACAGATTTCCCCAGAAGACCAAGACAAGACAACCTTTACTTTCCCATGGGGTACTTTTGCGTATAGAGTCCTTCCCTTTGGCCTCTGTAATGCACCAGCAACCTTTCAGAGGTAAATATTGGGTATTTTTTTTTCTGATCTTTTGAATGACTGCCTTGAAATATTTATGGATGATTTTACACCCTACGGAGATGCCTTTGAGACAGCATTAGCTAACTTGGAAAAAGTGCTAAAAATTTGTGAACAAACTAATGTTGCTCTAAGCATGGAAAAATGCCACATGATGATGACTAAGGGAATTGTGCTGGGACATTTCATTTCAGCAGATGGAATCAAGGTGGATCCTACAAAAATTGAGGTAATCTAAAAAATACTAACCCCTAAGACTCCGAAAGAGGTACGTAGTTTTTTGGGACATGCAAGATACTATAGGAGATTTATAGAGAACTTTTCAAAGATTGCATCTCCTCTATTTTCATTACTCATGAAGGATGCGGAATTTTTGTGGATAGGGAAGTGTGAGCAGGCCTTTTTAAAGTTGAAAAAATGTGTAACAACAACACCTGTTTTATGAGGAACAAACTATGAATTGCCGTTTTATATTGCTACAGACGCATCTGACATGGTTGTGGGTGTTGTTTTAGGGTAGATGGAGGAGAAGAAACCTTATGCTATTTATTACATCAGTAAGAACTTAACTCCAGCAGAACTCAACTACACTCTTACTGAGAAGGAATTCCTAGTAGTAGTGCATGCTATCAACAAATTTCGGCACTACATCACCAGGTACCAAGTATTTTTACACACTAACCATGCTGCAATTCAATTTTTAAAGAACAAGCCTGTTACTAATGGTAGAGTTACATGATGGTTATTACTGTTACAAGAATTTGATATTACTATTTTAGATAAACTCAGAAAAGATAATTTAGTTGCCGATTTCCTTTCTAGATTAACTATAAGTGATGATTGCATTGCCACTGAGGATTCTTTTCTAGATGAATATATTTTTTCCATCTCTACTCACTCACCATGGTATGCAGATATAGCCAATTACCTTGCTGTAGGAAAATTCCCACACCAATTGTCTTCCAAGGAAAGAAGGAAGATTATACAACAAAGTGCTACCTAATCCTGGATAGAAGGCAGTCTCTATCACACTGGGCCAAATTTTCAGATTAGGTGATGTGTTTGAGAAGATGAGGTATTTGAGATATTGAATGCTTTTCATGAGGAACCTTGTGGAGGACACTTCGCTGACAAGAGGACAGGACATAAAGTACTCTCAAAAGAGCACTACTAACCAAGTATATTCCAAGATTCCAAGAAGTTTGTGAAAGGATGTGATAGCTGCCAAAGGATGGGCCAACCTCTAAAATCAGATGAGATGTCATTACAGCCTCAGATAGTGAGAGAACCATTTGAGAAATGGGCCCTAGACTTTGTGGGGCCAATTAATCCTTCATCACGACAAAAATCGTACATATTGGTCTGCACTGATTATGTCACAAAATGGGTCAAAGAAAAGGCACTAACTAGAGCAACAGAGCAGGTTGTTTCAAACTTCCTGTTTCAAGATATTTTTGTTCACTTCGGGATACCCAGAGAGATAGTGACAGATGGGGGGCCTCATTTCACATCTCATTTGATCAAGAATTTTTTTTTAAAATATGGAATTCATCACAAAATCACTACACCATATCACCCACAAGAAAATGGTCAAGTAGAAAGCACCAATAAAGTCATTTAGGGAATCTTAACAAAGACAATAGTCAGTCACCAAAGAATCTGGGCCGAGAAACTTCCAGAGGTTTTGTGGGCTTATAGGACAACATGGAGGAATACAACAAGCTTCTCGCCATATGAATTGGTGTATGGTAAGAATCCTTTATTCCTCATATATTTTGAAATAAAGACATTAAGAATGGCATTGTAGGTCGATCTAGATTTGAGTACAACACAGACTCAAAGATTGAACCAACTCAATGAGTTAGAAGAGAAATGACTGGCTGCCATTCAACAGACAGAGATCATTCAACAGTAAAGAGCTAGATGGCATGATGGGTTTCTTTTGTATGATTCAAGGTTAAAATATTTCAAAGGCAAGCTCTGCACCAGATGGCTAGGTCCTTACAAAGTGGATACGGTCTTTGACAATGGGACTGTACAATTGGTCACCATTGACAGTGCTAAGACGTTGTTACTAGTTAATGGGCACCATCTAAGGTTATATCATCAAACCGCTTTGAAGGAATCATTTGTCAACATTGTCGTGGACTCTAATCTTCATGTTATGACAATAGGGGAACATTCTCCTGTGCGGCCTTAAAAACTGAAATTCCAATAAGTGCAATAGTTGAAAATCACCTTTATGGCAGCTGTTACACCTGTTTAAAATAATAATAATAAATAAATAACAAAATAAAAAGAAAAACAAGAATAAATCTAACTATGAAAACCCCTTTCCGGGGCGCAGTCAGGCAGTCAGTAACAGCTAAAAACCACTCTTGTGGCGGTTGTTACACCCATGTTTTTCTTTCTGAAACATCATCTTCCCTTTCTGATCTATTTTATAGGATGATGGTATTCATGTAATTTCCTTTTTTGTACCAATTTATCCTGATTATTATGTTTTTTTGAAAGAATAATCTAAGGGTTGTCTTGGTTGTTACACATGTAACAACTGACAACCACAAATAATGTTTCTTATGATTCATTCCATAAACAACAATAACCGTTCCGGCCAAATGCAACAACACGAGCGATGCAAGCAGGACGTTTCCAATTCAAAATCTTCCTCCACGTCACCTCAGGTATGTCATTAAAAAGTTAAACATTGTCATCTATGATTCGGTGATTAATTAGCAGAAGTAATGATATTCCTGTGACGACCATGGTCAGCCGTCACCATTAAGGTGGGGGAGGGGATATGTCTTGGAATCATTGAAAAAATTTGTAATCATAAACATCTATCAAATCCACATGCACCTAATTAATAACATAATTTCCAATGATGACCGAATCCGGTTGGAAAAGAGCGTGTGTACTAAATCCCATTACTTTTCATAATGAGCCAATTATGAATATTAGTGTGAGGTACGATTTGGTAAATCTGTAAAATTCATCACCTCCCATCAACCTCCTTGATTGAAACTGCATCCTCATTGTAAAATTGTCGATTGGGATAAGCAGAGACGCCGAGAAGGAGAAAATTCAGAAATAAAATGATATTATAGTGGGGCTGAACAACAAAGAAGTGAATTCAAAAACACGGTGATATTACAGTGGGGCTGAATAGCAAGAATAAAATTTAGAAACAAACAACAGAGATAGGTGGAGCAGTGGTCAGGCACAAGTTGGATTCTATGGACACCTTGCATAATTTTCCAGAAGCCTACCATATATTCAGAGATGCCGGATGGATTGAGTATTTCCAGAATCTTGAAGGCTCAAACAAGGCGGTGGCAATTGAATTTGCTCAAAACTTGAATAATAATAAAAACCGAGTAAGGGGCATGCAAGTGGAGGTGAATGAAGAGGTAACTACCTAGATAACTTCATTACCAGTAGAGGGGCGGAGGTGGTTTAACAAAAAAATCAATGACCTCTCTTTGAAAGAAGACTTCATATAAGGGGAAGCAAAACTGGAGAAGAAAGGGAGAGGAATTGACAGGTTGTCACTTCCTCATCCTTGAGAAGATGTTGCCCTGGGTTTAATTAAATATATCACTTGTGAGGGAAGATCCATAATAGTGTTCAACTATCACTTTCTTCTGCTTAATCACCTTCGGCACCAACAAAGGATTAATCTTCCATTCTATTTGTTAGGGAACATGTCGACAACAATAAAAACAGCAGCACACCCGGAGGCATGTGTGACTAATAAAAGAATCATCAAGATAATCATGTTGGATTCCCTAGGCCAGCAAGGAAAAACTTGGGAATAATTCAAGCGAAAGAGGCAGAGGACAAGCCAAGGGAAACAGACCACAACTTCAGGAGGATGTTAGGCAGAAGTGGAAACCCAGACTCGACCTGCTGGATTTAGGATTGGAAAGAGCCTATTGATGAACCAATTGGGGATAGAAGGCCAAAAAAGAGAGTGAAAGTCAGCATACCTGCAGAACCTTTGCTTACGGCCAGAAAGTAGATAGAAGAAAAAGTTTTAAAAGAAGAAAGGCAACCCTCCTCATCAGGTAAGGACGAAACCAATGCCCTGTTTTTAGAACTCGAAAATCTAAGAAAGGAAAATGAAGAATTAAAGCAAAAATTATCTGAGGGGAAGGAAATCCCGATGTATATATGCATGACATGTTTTTAAGACTTAACAACAACGGGATATAAGGTCTGTAGGGAAAATATTAGCCCAATGGAAATAGAAACATAACAACGGGAGGTTGTTACATAAGAACATGTTGATGATATTGTTGTTACACAAGAACCAGTAGTTAAAGCAGAGCCTCCAGTAATAATTGAACTAGAATTCGACCCACAAGAACCTATGGAGGCCACTCATATTGTAGAAGAAACATCAATGGACACAACAGCTACTCTAGGTGGAAACAAAGGGGTTGATGCACAAGAACCCATTGAGAAAGATCTTGTTACAAAAGAACCAGCAGCAGAGGTGGAACAACCCCATGTAGCAGAGGCTACTACACCCATTATTGATGTGGATATTTAATGCAGAAGAACGCCTGGTCCCATCTCAGGATGGAGTTTTGAGAAAATTCTGTTAATTTTCAAATTACAAAAGTGGAAACAGGAAGCAATCTCCTTTCGAGAGGGGACGATTTCGCTAAAGGAACATCGGAGAGAAATAGACACTTTACATGAAACATGGATGAAAGAAGAGTTGAAGAATGGATGGGAGAATTACAAGAAGAAGGAAGCTCTGAAGAAACAAGAAGAACAGTTGCTGCTGTTACAACGACAGATTCAGGACCTTACCATAGATAAGAAAAAAATTCATGACGTCGCCCTCAACTTGCTGGGTTGTAGGCGGCTTTCTCCATCCTATCCTATCTTTATATGGGAACGTTACTTCCTGTTCCAGATGAAAGTTGTTATGGAGGACCGACCTTATTTATGTTCTTCCACTCGTACATTTCTAGAAGTTTTTTGTGCCTCCGATTGTGATGAGCAAAGCTTGCTGTGTGAGTTATTCTTACACAATATTATTTGTGAACATGTGAGTATGCAGATGGTTGTGACAATATTCTCCTATATGGGAGATCTTCAGTTGAGAGATTTTGTGTCCTTCATGAAGAATCAGATTGAATGGAATTTGTCCATCAAATCTATGGAGACTAATGAGGAAAATATGGCATTATGGGTTCGGGAAGAACCAGGACGGGCTACTGAGTTAAGAAGATAATTCAGGAGAATGTTGAGTACCCTTGGGATTAAAGAATCGGCTGCCACTTATAGAAGAAGAATTGTGAACTTCTACCTCAATTAGTTCTCAATGACGAAGAGTAGAGCTTTGACAGGGTGCTTGAAACGCACGGAAGCCAGCAGTGTTGAGCTATTGAAGGGGGATCCATTCTCATTCCAGAATTTCATGGTGGTTGTTACACATGTACCAGCTTATGCACATATTGTACAATCCCTTGGTGCTTTGTGGCTGGGATTGAGATTCAAGTTTCCTTTGATCTCGCTTCCAATTGAGGATTATCAGATCAATTATGAATTGAGTAAGTACAAGTCAGAGTCCTGGGTACGGCAGTTGATGGCCAATCAAGGGTACAGGTATATAAACGAAGATACATCTTGTGCTTATGTCTCACTGACCTGCATCGGAGATATTTCCATGAGAGATTAGTTTTCATGAAGACATGCAAGTATTTCAGTTGGGGGGAGATGTTGGGTGCCAGTTTTGTACACTTTTCATACATTTTTTTTTTCCTATTTTGCCTCATGACTATAACCAATGGGAGTATATTTGCCTCTTTTTCCTACCTTTCTACCCTAACTTGTGTTGTTTCACCTTGTTTTTATTACTCTACCAATTCACCAAATATTATGATATATCGTGCCATTTTATGACTAATTGATGGTGAATGTTTGGAGAAGATCGATGGTCTTTCTGTTATCTTTTCAGATGTCATTTATAGCACCAAATATCCCGAGTACGAGGTCCACAGGAGCAGTTAAGAGGATGTCGTTACAGTAAAGATATGTTGTTACACCTTGCTATTATAGACCCGTCGGCAAACTGTTGTTACAAACCTATTGGCGAACTGCTGATATAGTTGTACCGTTGACTGGATCTCATCAACACTTGTTGTTGATCTGTTCTCTAGCTGTTACACTACAGCTGTGATTCTATTACGATAGCTGTAGAAGTAGTTTATCATTGTATTTTTGGGATAACAGCCTAAGGGAGGTTTTGATTGTAATCTATAATTTTCTAGTTAGAACTTTATTAGGAAGTGGTTATAACTATATGTGTTCTATTTCGATCAGCATGAGAATCATAAGATTCTCATGACTGATCTATCCCTTAATTTTATATGTAGGAATTTACAAGGTAAGTTCCTTAGATCAAGAACGAAAGTTCACCGCTCACAAACAGATTACAAATCAGTACACCAATATAATCACGTGGTTAAAACCCTCAAAGAGGGAAACAGTTCACGACTTGAATCAACGCGGCCACTTCAGGAAATTTATTAATATAAAAATAAAATTTACATACGTTTTTCTCATAAATGGTTACTGGAAAAATGACCCTTCATGCTCTTTACATAGAGATCATGGACCAATCGGGTGTTAAGCCACGGATCAAGTGTCGTTAATACCGAGGAGAGAGATAATCGTCGGATCACTACAAATCGTGATCGTTGGATTATAAGTTACAAATGTACATGGTAAAGAAACACACTTTACCTAACTCTACACTAGACTAAGTTATTCTTAACTATTTCCTATTTGTCAAAATATCCTAACATCCCCCCTTAAGAACAACTTGGGATAGTATTGAAGGATTTACAAAAGTGACACAAAAGGAGCCTATTTCCTATGTGTCAAAATATCCTAACATCCCCCCTTAAGAACAACTTGGGATAGGATTGAAGGGTTTACAAAAGTGACACAAAAGGAGAAGGAAGGAGGCATTAGAGCCTATCCCCCCTTAATGACAACTTTCTTGAACTCCAAGCACGGATCGAAGTTTGGTAAACTTCGCTTCTGTGAGAGCCTTCATAAAGATATCAGCTACTTAATCATTGGTTGGACTGTACTATACTTCAAGAACAGATCATGAGTGAGATTTATGATGAAGTGTATGTGGAGTTCAATGTGCTTCATATGCTGTTGCTGAACTGGATCTTTACATAGCTGAATGGCACTCTGATTATTACACCAAAGTGTAGTTGGATGCTGCTGATGAAGACCAAATTTAGACAGGATCTAACAAAGCCACATGGTTTCCTTGTTGGCTTCAACTGCACCGTGATACTCTGCTTCAGCCAAAGAAAGAGAGATGGTACTTTGTTTCTTACAAGACCAAGTAATAGGTCCTAAAACAAGAGTGAATACATATCCTGCAGTAGACTTTCAATCATCAGGGTCACCATCAGTGAAATCAATCAACAATGGAGATGCCCCTACACTATAATGAATCCCAAACTTAATTGTACCTCGAATGTATCGAAGTGTTCTTTTAGCTTCTTTCCAGTGGCTTTCATGAGGCTGGTGCATAAACCGAGTGACAAGACAAACAACAAAGGAAAGGTCAGGACGGGTATGGGTTAGATACAAAAGTTTACCAGCAAGTTAAAGGTATAAGGTAGCATCAACTTCAAGGGTAGTACAAGTGACTAAAAGCTTGACTCCAGACTGAAAGGGATAAGGGGCTGGCTTACAGTCTTCCATGTGAAAGTGGTGTAGAAGATCACAGGCATACTTGGACTGAGAGAGGGTAATGCCTTCCTTGGATTGCAAGACTTGAAGACAAAGGAAATAATGAAAGTGTCCTAAGTCTGTCATTTCAAACTAATTTTTGAGGCTAGACTTCACATAGTTTATATGGTTTGGATCACTACCAGTAAGGATAAGATCATAAACATAAAGAAAAAGGATGGTGAAGGACTTACCCACTTTCTTGGTTTAGACAGTGTTGTCAGAATGACACCTAGAAAAACCATTATTTAAAAGAAATCTATCCATTTTGGCATACCAAGCCCGAGGAGCTTGTTTGAGACCATAGAGAGACTTCCTAAGGCGAAAAACAAGGCTAGAGTCATTTTGGATAAAGCCATGGGGTTGTTCCATGTAGATTTCTTCATGCAAATATCCATGTAAGAAGGCAGATTTAACATCCATCTGATGGACTTCCCATTTAAAAGAGGTAGCAAGGGAAAGAACAAGGCGGATATAATTCATTTTGGCAACACGGGAGAAGGTTTCAGTATAGACAATGCCTTCAACTTGTGAAAATCCTTTAGTGATAAGATGAGCGTTATGTCTATCCACTTTTCCATCCGGTCCAAACTTTGTTTTGTAATCCCATCTGCATCTTACAAGTTTTCTTCCTTTTGGAAGAGGAACAAGATCCCAAGTATCATTCACCAATAAGGAACAAATTATTCATTCATAGCTTCATCCCAATCTGGATGACTGGAGGCTTCTTCAAAGGTTTTTGGATCAATATTTTATGGAACTTGAACCAATAAGGAAGAGGCTCTTTCGAACTGAGAATGAGTACGTTGTCGATCTACAGGGTCACCTGTAAGAGAACCTGCTGCATCCTGATTAGAGCGGACCCATATTGGAAGCTATGGAGTAAGAGTAATAATTTCAAGAGGTGGAGGATTTTCATCCTCGTTTTCATCATCTAAACTAGAAGGAATGCTATTAAAAATAGAAGAGAGAGAGAGAGAGAGAGGTGGCACATATGCTGAATTAGGCTCGCAGGCCAAAGGTGGCACACCTGCTGAACTAGGCTCGTAGGCCGATATATTTTCATCAAATTTTACATATCTTATAATGATTATATTTTTGGATTTTGGTTTAAGAAGTCCATATCCTTTGACATCTTCAGAATATCCAACAAAAATGCATTTTTCACTCTCAGGTTCTAAGGCTTTATGTTTCGCATCTGGAATATGGGCCCAAGCATCACTTACAAAAACACGAAAGTGACTTACATCTTGTTTGATTGAGCTCTAACCCTCTTCTAGAGTTATATTCTTTAAAACCTTAGTAGGAGTGCGATTTACTATGTAATTTTCACAGTTAATGGCTCCTGCCCAAAATTTGAGACCAAGTCCTTTAGATTGAAGCATACAATTAGCCATTTCTTTTAAGGTGTGATTCTTCCTTTCAACTACACCTTTTTGTTGTGGAGTATATGGAACAATATGTTGCAATTTAATGCCATGCTAAGTGCAGAATTTGATAAATTTGTTGTTAACATATTCTCCTCCATTGTCTAATCTTAACTTAAGAATTTGATGTCCAGATTGTTTCTCAACAAAGGCCTTAAAGGCCAAGAACATGTTAAAAACTTCACTCTTGAGTTTTAAGAAGTATACCCAAGTGCGTCTGGAAAAATCATCAATGAAAGTTAAGAAGTACTTGCAACCAGAGAAAGAAATAACATGAATTGGACCACATAAATCACTGTGCACAAGCTGTAAAGGGGTTGAAGCGTGCCAAGAGGCATGTTTGTTAAAACTATCTTGATGATGTTTTCCAAGTACACATCTAGAGAAAACAGCATCTCGGCAAGATACCATAGGAAGACCTGTCACCATATTTTCCTTACATAGAGTTTGAAGAGTGCGATAGTTTAAGTGACCAAATCGCTCAAGCCAAATTTTTCTCACTTCATTATTATGAGCAACAAAACGGAGGGAAGACATGATGACCCAATGCTGTCAAACTTATACAACCTTGTGGAATCATCAGCAATGCCAGTAGCTAAAATATGTTTAGGATCTTTGAGGTCCTTGATTACAACATCATGAGGTGAGAATTCTACTATTTTCCCTTCACCTGAATGAGTTATCTGATAAATAGAGAGAAGGTTGCATGACAAGGTAGGAACACATAGTACATCATTAAATTGACCATTATCGAGATGAATGGTTCTAGATCCTACAACAATAAGAGATATATCATCACCAACATAAATATGTTTGGTGTTACAATCATTTAAAGAAGAAAACATGGCTTTATTTTTGGCCATGTGATAAGAAGCTCCAGAATCAATGAGCCACTCATGAGAATGAGAAGAGGAAGATACATTTAATGCATAACCAAATCTTGATTCTTGAAAACCACAAGCAGAAAGTGCCATTCCTGAAGATGAAGGTGAAGAGTGCTCCAAATTGATGTTGTGCTTCTTCATTGCTGCTTCTAAGGCTTCCATCTTCTTAAAACATCTGGACTCTATATGGCCATCACAATTACAAAATTTGCAATGTCTATCGGTCTTCTTCCCTTTGTTTTTATTTGCCTTATCATTTTGGTGAGTTTCTTTTTCAATTTGTGGCTGAAATTTCTTAGGACCCTTGTTTGGTTTCAGACCATATTTTTAAGGATACTGCTTCTTGGGATTCTTTTGATATGATTGTTGTTGGGCTGCTAAGGATTTCTTAGAAGCGTTTCCAGGATTGATAAGACCAAGGTGTAAGATTTTTTCTTGTTCTCTTATCAAAGAATCACAAAAGGAATCAAAAGAGGGATTTTTGTAGGTGGTTCCTAAAGAAATGATGGCTTCTCTAGTGGAATGGAAGGCGGAAACAAATACAGAGTATGCAGGGCCAAGCTTAGAAAGAATGCAATAGATGAGGCTACCATCTTCCTTTTTGACCTTACAACCTTCTAAAAGAAGTCTAAGGATCTTGAATTTGGAAAAAAAGTCTTCAATAGAGAAGAAATTATTAGGGTCCAAAGTAAGCAACTCATTTTCAAGATGGTGGGCCCTGATTTGATTTTGAATGCCAAAGACAGTATTTAGCTTGTCCAAGGCTTCATGAGGGGTGTCAATGTCAAGGATATGAAATCAAACATCTTGAGCAATGGACATTCCTATCAACCCTCATGCTTGATATTTTTTATTTTCCCATTTAGCGACTTTATCATCATCATAAGGTTTAGTTTCTAGTCCTGTGGCTATTCTATAAAGCCCTTTACTTCTAATTATATCTACCATGTGAGGTAGCCATTGGAAATAATTGGTGTTGTTAAGAATATTCAGGTATTCACTTTCCATTTTTTTAAAAATGAAGCTGAGAAAAGCTGAAACTAACTACTCCAATTGAAAGATCTGAAAAAATTAGGCTGATTAAAAAAAAACGGCTCAAAAAACGGCTTCCGGATGAAGAAGTTATGGCTTTTTGAAAAAACGAGTTGAAGATGCCGAATAGTTACGGGAACGGTATGAAATTTGATGATGAAGTTCGACTTTGAAAAAAAAATCCTACCCCTTTAACAAATTTTTTTTACAAAAGAAGCTTGAGAAAGAGACTTGAACCCAAGACCTCTATTCTCATAAACTAATTTCTCACCAAGTGAGATAGTAAAATGATTCTGTAATTGTTTGAAAGGAGGAAGGGTTTTTTTTTTCCTCTTTGGTGTGTGTGCCTTTTCCTGCACAAAAAAACACAAAAATCCGAGCAACAAAAAAAGAAATGCAAGCCTTACAACAAATTGTTAGATTTTTGGTTAGCCTTACTTGCAACTATCTATTTTTCCACTATTTATGATTTCCTGAGATCACACAAAGATGTGGGGAAATAGCATACGTAGCAAAAAAATCCCTTCGTCCTGTTTCTGATTTGCCGAGATCACACACATCGTAGAGAAAAGAGCATACATAGAGAAGAGGGTATAGATACGGAAAATAAATAAAACCTAAAACAAAAATAAATAGAGGGATCCGAAATAAGAAATAAGCAGAAGTTTTAACAAATAAAACTGCAAAACAGATACTTTATACCTCCAGATCTAAACTGACATAAATTGGGAAACCAGAAAACTTTTCGCATGAAACGAAAGGCGTTCCTCACTTTAATAGATACTCCAGACAAAACAGAGCAGTTATCCAAGCCCAAAAATGTTCAGAAATAATAGATCTATGAAACGATAGTCGCATGCAGTCAAATCGGCTTCAGATTTTGATCAACAACGGATGTGGCCCTCAAAATAGCTCTGATACCATGTAGGAATTTACAGGGTAAGTTCCTTCGATCAAGAACCAAAGGTCATTGCTCACAAATAGATCACAAATTAGTACACCAGTATAATCACATGGTTAAAACCCTCAAAGAGGGAAATAGTCCACTGCTTGAGCCAACGCGGCCACTTTAGGCAATTGATTAATATAAAAAGAAAAGTTGCATATGTTTCTCTCATAAACGGTTACCAGACAAATGACCCTCCATGTTCTTTAAATAGAGATCATGGACCAATCGGGTGCTAAGCCATGGATCAAGTGTCGTTAATACTGAGGAGAGAGATAACTGTCGGATCACTACAAATCGTGACTGTCGGATTATAAGTTACAAATGTACATGGTAAAGAAACACACTTTACCTAAATCTACACTAGAATAAGTTATTCTTAAATATTTCCTATGTGTTAGAATATCCTAACATTCTGATGTAACCACTATATAGTTCTCGGCCCTAGAGGTCGAAAGGTTAGCGAAGAACAACATTATTTTGGCTATGTAATTGTGTTCATATTAATACAGATTATCCTATTATTGTTGTTACATGCGTTATTAAATTTATTTTTCATTAAGTTCCTTCTCTACCTGTGCTCTGCTAGGGAGGAAGGGCCCTCATTCTTAGTAGGGATTGTAGTGATTAAAGTAGTTGTGTGTATGTATTTGTATTTCAGTTTATATATTAGTAGAGTCTTGTTGCTGTTGTTCAACTATGAATATATCCACTTCAATTTCAATATTTGTATGTTGTTGCACATATGATATTAGAGACACCAGCTGTGTGGTGTGCTAGAAAAGATTAATTGAAGTGTGATTCCAGTCTTGTAGATCCTTTTACTTCTACATGAGTGATTTACTTCCAGCATTTACTTCAGCAACAATTTCTTTTCTTTGGAATTGCTTCTAGTTGGTGTATCGGCATAGACAGTGCAATTGTCATTGGAATAAACAAACTTCCCTGGATTGATAATTAATGTGTGTTGTTTAATCATTTAACAGTGATTTACATAGCCCCACCACTCTCTACGAGATGTTCCACTTCAGAACTCTCATTCATAACAAGGCTCCTATCAGTATGACAATAATCTACGCATAACGACCATGAGTATCCCACCAATATGGAAAACAAGGGATCTCAAATGAAATACGTGTGACAACGAGTATCCCGCCAACATGGCATCAAAGGGATCTCAAAATAATACAATTCCATAACAGAAAGCACATCGATAACAAAAAAGGACAAGATCCCACGACTCATATATCACCAAGGATCTGTACAACACTATGCAACTCAGGTACAAAGAAGTACATGAAAGCAACACAGCATATACCTCACATTGAAGATGACTGAAGAATGGTTGTTGTTGCTGGATCTGAAAACACCATCACAATAGTGGCATTGAGAGGTGTGAAATCGACTGCTCACTTGCTGAAAACTAACACCTACAACTTCACTTCAAAAAGTGACTAAAAATTATAAAGCTCAGATGAAAAATCTGAATGCGGTATTAGATTCGTGGCATCGAATAGTGCAAAAACGACTGTCCATTTGCTGAATTATGATGAAATGAAAATCTGGGGCAGAAAGGAATCTTTTAGATTCCCTCTAGATTCCTCCATGATACTACTCCATGGGTGGACTGGAAATTTACAACTCAAACAGTGAATCTGACCTTGCCATTACGTTCCCTATGAAAAACCATGAAAAATGACTGTAAACTTGACTATATTCTAACATGGAGAAAAATTACCTCCTTGGGAAAATGTCAAGGCTCATGGTTCTGCACCCTATTTCTAGGCCTGCTCATGGTTCCATTTGTAATAAAAAATTCAACTGCATCAAAATCCATGCGCGCTCCTGCTATACCTTGGCCTAGGCACACTGTGCAAATGACGGGTTTAAGTATGTGAATGTGGGCGGAGTTTCCCAAGAACCTTGTTGGGCGCGTTGGTTAAAGATCCATAATATGAAGGAGGGGGTCAGGTGGTCAAACCCCGCCCCCTCCATAAAAATTCGAATTTCGTTTTGATGTAATTGTGAATTTTCTTTATTAAACCCCGCACCTTTTTTAAATGATAAGTTGGGGGGTCGGGCCCGCATTGGGCGGCCCGCCCCCATATCTCTACCAGCACATTTGGTACGTGGAGGGTTGTTTGGTGGTTTCGCATATGGCGGAGGCTCCCATTGCATGGAGAGGTTTTCGCTTGGGCAAGGCCGGCGGGGCTGACCATGGGTTCAAATTCTTCCAGCCTCACATTATAATAGTGGTTTTGAAAACATATATATATGGCATAGTGGATGCCATGTGGTGTGGGTCTGGCGGGGTCATGGCCGCTAGCCCTTAATAAAATAATTTTGTTTATGCG
Organism: Pinus albicaulis; assembly: GCA_034641835.2. Classification (NCBI taxonomy): domain Eukaryota; kingdom Viridiplantae; phylum Streptophyta; class Pinopsida; order Pinales; family Pinaceae; genus Pinus; species Pinus albicaulis. The sequence goes on along the minus strand of CM076577.1, from coordinate 1,148,503,350 downwards.
TTTGTATGATATGAGTGGAGGTCGGTGGGGTTCATGGCCCGATAGCCTTTAAAATATATATTTTTGATTTTAACATAAAACAAACTGGACGTTTTCAAACTACCCGAAAATAGGTCGAAGGAGGTAAATTGACGGGGCCACAAATTTGCCCTGAATCTGGCCTGAGCTTGCGGGAATCCGATGGCCAGATTTTGGCAAAATTGAGCCTTCTTTAAGCCTACCCAGTCACCAAGTCAACCCAAAAATTTTACTGCTCCTAACTTTCCCATATGGGCTCGGTTTGACGAACCGTTCACACCATTACGATCAGGGCAACGAGCTCTTCAACATGAACCTGGTTCGAGAGAAATCTGAACACTTTTATTTTTGAGCTTCCCTCAGCCTTGTTTGTCCTGTGTGTGTCTCTGAAGCCACCTAGATCAATCCTCCCCACTTAGGAGCTTTTGGTCCTCCAAAAGCATCAATAAGAATCTACAACTTTTGTGTACTATGTCTGCACCATAAGCGTCCTAAAAAGGTCACCCTTCCATCTCCTTCACATTTGTCCTTCGAAGCGTTAAGCGATGAACCAACACCTACACCTTGAAAATTTGTAGTACAATCTCCTGCAAATTTCATGCTCAAATTGACAAATATATGACTCAAATATTTCCATACTTGCCATGAGTTTATAACATGTACTCGGTCATCGAGCTTACATCGAGATGGAAATCACCCCCAACTACCATTACAAGACCAACAATATTATCATCGCATTTCAAAGTGATGGCAAACACCTCATCACTTTTACATGAAATAAATGCAACACAAGACTTATAAAACAAGGCCAAAAAATATCATTTTCTCTTAAAAAAGTGATGGAAAACACATCATCACCTTCACAATTAAAAATGCGACAAATGATTTACAAACATGACCATGACAAGCTAACATCTCTAGAAAAAACAATCTAGAAGAACCATCTCTCACTTATCAAAGTGAGTGGATCATTTCCCTGTGGCAAACTTGCTTGTCAATAAGATCTTTCAACTGGTGTATGCATGGGCGCTTTGTCTTTAAGGTGTTGCTATGGATGGAGTCTCCAGCATGTGGCTCTTTGGTGGCCACTTCGGTCGCAATGGGTGCAAAAGGTCTTTCTCCTCCAAACCTGCTTAACTAATTTCTTTCCCTGTTGTGGAGAAGGCTTTTCATGCCTCATCCTCCTTTCGGCTGCCATCCTTCTCCAACACTTAGAAATCACGATGTTATTTAAACCAAAAAATTGACACGTTTTGGAATGCCATGATTTACGACCGTGGTTATCAACATTTTTATAATCAAAATTCACTCTAGAATAATGAGACTTATTATACCTTCTATGGTGGTCTCTGGTGCGATCATGGTGATGGGAGCTCGCCTCAGCTATTTCACTGCAACATGCGCTACCATGGGACGATGGTGAAGTGTCCCCATCATTCCTCTTCCCTGGAGAGTTCATAAATATCTATTTGTCCTTGACTTCCTTTGAACATCCTTCTTCAATGTACCCCAAACCTGCACAATGAGGTCTCTGCACAACCTCCAATGGTTCAATTATGCCTTGGCCGCGAATGCCAAGTCCTCCTCCTTTGTACCCCATCTTGGTGAGGAGTCTCATGCCGATACCTGTGATGGGTATCTCCACACTTCCAACAAAAATTATATCATGTGAAGAAACTGAAGAAAAAACAACATTTTTTACCATAGCTGTCGATTGAGAAATAGGTGAAGAAGGCTTCTCTAAGCCTTTGCTGCGCTTCACTTCCTCCAAGGTGTCTATTGCGGCTTGTAGCTGAAGCTGCAACTGCTGCTTTTCCTCCTTCTCTTCCTGTAGGAATGCCTTCAATGCATCATGATCTACTTGAAGAATTTCAGTGTTGCGCTCCAATTCTTCCCACGCCTCTTTCATGGCTTGCAACTAAATATGCAACCAATGTTTGTCCTCATTTTCTTCCTGTAGGAGTGTCTTCAATTCATCATTCTCTGTTACTTGTTTTTCATAAGCCTCATACATGTCTGCTTTCTCGGACACCCTGAGCATGGTTTCATACATTTCCTTGACATTCTCCATGGCTCAACTCAGCGAACATTCACAGTTCACGCCTGCAATCCAATCAGCAAAAAGCCCTGATCTGATACCACTTGATTCAAGGTCAATTCTTGATACCCTTAACCAAGACCTTTTACTTCAACTGATAAATTAGAATTGCATTTAAGTAAAGCGTTAATGAACATAAAATGAACAACAACTTGTTGTAAAGAAGAGGAACATAAATTTCAAGATCAGCAATCATAAGAACACGTTGTTTGATAACAGAGTTCGTCCAGGAGGGACTATATCTCTGGGCCTCAGTGTCAAGATTGTGTAGGATGTTGCCTTAAGTGTTGTAAGAAGAAGATGTACATGGATGTGTTTCTCTGACATACAAGGAAAATTCCCTCACACAAGAGTGGCTAGACCTCTCTATGAGATGTTCCACTTCAGAACTCTCATTCATAAGAAGGCTCCTATAAGTATGACAACAATCTATGCATAACGACTATGAGTATCCCGCCAATATGGAAAACAAGGGATCTCAAATGACATACGTGTGACAATGAGTATCCCGCCAACATGGCATCAAAGGGATCTCAAAATAATACAAGTCCATAACAGAAAGTACATCGATAAAAACACAAGACAAGACCCAACAAAGCAAGAGCCCACGACTCATATATCACCAAGGATCTGTACAACACTATGGATCTCAGGGAAAAGGAAGTACATGAAAGAAACACAGCATATACCTCAAGCTAAAGATGACTGAAGAATGGATGCTACTGCTGCTGGATCTGAAAACACCATCACAATCGTGGCATCGAGAGGTGTGAAATCGACTACTCACTTACTGAAAACTGACACTTGCAACTTCACTTCAAAAAGCAACTGAAAAATATAAAACTCAGAAGAAAATTTTGAATGCGCCATCATATTCGTGGCATCGAATAGTGCAAAAACGACTATCCATTTGCTGAATTATGATGAAATGAAAATCTAGGGCAAAAAGGAAACTTTTGGATTCCCCCTAGTTTCCTCCTTGATACTGCTCCCTGGGTGGACTGGAAATCTGCAACTCAAATGAAGAATACGACCTCGCCATTGCATTCCTTGTGAAAAACCGTGAAAAATGACTGTAAACTTGACTATATTCTGACATGGAGAAAAATTACCTCCCCGGGAAAATGTCAAGGCTCATGGTTCTGCTCCCTATTTCTGGGCCTGCTCATGGTTCCACCTGTAATAAAAAACTCAACTGCATCGAATTCCATGCATGCTTCTGCTCTGGCTTGGGTGCACTGTGCAAATGACGGGTTTAAGTATGTGAAGGTGGGCGGAGTTTCCCAACAACCCCGTTGGGCGCATTGGTTAAAGATCCATAATATGAGGGAGGGGGTCAGGTGGTCAAACCCCACCCCCCCCATCCTAATTTCATTTTGATGTAACTGTGCATTTTCTTTATTAAACCCCGCGCCTTTTTATAAATGATATGTTGGGGGACTAGGCCCGCATTGGGCGGCTCGCCCCAATATCTCCGACGGAAAATTTGGTACGTGGAGGGTTTTTTGGTGGTTTCGCATATGGCAGAGGCTCCCATTGCATGGAGAGGTTGCCGTGTGGGTAGGGCCGGCGGGGCTGGTCGTGGGTTTAACTCCCACCAGCCTCACATTATAATAATGGTTTTGAAGACATATATATGGCACGGTGGATGCCACGTGGTGTGGGTCCAGTGGGGTCATGGCCGTCAACCCTTAATAAAATATTTTTTTTGTTTATGCGGTTGTATGATATGAGTGGGGGTCGGCGGGGGTCATGGCTCGCTGGGCTTTAAATATATATATTTTTTATTTTAATATAAAACAAACCAGACGTTTGAAACTATCTTAAAATAGGCCGAAGGAGGTAAATTAAAGGGGCCACAAATTTACCCTGAATTTGGCCCAAGGTTGTGGGAATCTGGTGGCTGGATTTCAGCGAAATTACGCCTTCTTTAAGCCTACCCAGTCACCAAGTCAACCCAAAACTTTGACTACTCCTAACTTTCGCATAAAGGCTCAGTTTGACGAACCATTCACACTGTTGCGATCAAGGTGACGATCTCTTCATCCTGAACCTGGTTCGAGAGAAATCCGAACACATTGATTTTTGAGCTACCCTCAGCCCTGCTTGTCCTATGTGTGTCTCTGAAGCCACCTGGATCAGCTGCATGGTTTTCCTGATTTCTTCATTTATCCTAGGTTCTGCTGCATCGCTGAGTGTGTTGATGGTTGGGTGCACAGACAAATCCACAAAATCATTGTATGTATAATCCTTTTGATCTTTTAATAGCAGGGTGGTCCAGAACATGATAGATTGGGGCTCATCATCTTCATTTACCTTGATCATCTAAAATTGAAACCTTCTATACTGGAAACGAACAAACATATATACCAACACAAAGGAGTATTTGAAAACCTCCTCTGTATCAAACTTTAAAAAATGTTCATGAATGACCTCTGCAAGAAATTGAGCATAATTGAAAAGGAATGTGGGTTTAGCATTTGGGGAAAGAGTGAAAAAAAAACCTATCATAGCTTCCTCTACCCACTGATCAGTGTGATAACCCAAAAAATAAGATAAAACAGATATAATGTGCCTGGTCCTAATATAAAATGCAGATAAGAGATGAGGAGGGTTCTTTGTGGGCATTGGGGTATCAGGGGCCATGGAAAGTTTCAAAGTTTTGGCTCTACTGGCAAGGTCAAGCTTTTGATAAAATTCTCTGAGGGCTTCATACAAGAAAGGGACTACTTGTTCAAGATGGGGGCCTGTATAATCTTCTGGATGGATTGGGCATTGATGACAAACATGATTTCTCCTGTTAGGGTGACTATGGTCCTCTGATTAATGTCATAACAGCTTCGACACTTCCTGATGAACTCTGGGAAACTATGGGATTTTGGGAAGATGTAAGGAGGTAAATGAGTCTCCCATAGGCTAATGTCATCAGCTCCTTTGAGAAATTGGTCTTCAAACCAAAAGTAGACATCAAATATATCAGAATTCGACTCGATCTCATGGATTTTGTAGTCTCTGTCTACTAGAGCCAAGTGATCCAAGTCCACTTGTGGGTAGACCATAGGATTAAAAGGTTGTTGATCTAGCTTCGGAGGCATTCTCTTCAATGATTCTCCTTTCACAATCCTGTAATGGAGAAAGGGATGACAGAGGAGGGAACCCAGAAAGGGAAATGATTATGGGTCAGCACTGGGGAATGGATATGACAGCAGGGGATAGTAATCGGGATTGACAGTCTAAAGGAGCCCCATAATCAGGTTTTGCAGAGTGTTGACATTTTCTTCTTTGAAATTCACACTTTCTCTGGTAATACCTGCAAATTCAATTCCTGTGTTAGATTGACAATATTGACAGAGTAAAATCTGTAGTTATGTCGGCATTTGGATTTTAAAACAATGATGTGGTGGTGTGGACGTGGCGCGGGTCTGTTGGATAATGGCCCAACCTTTTATGGCGCAACAATTTTCTTAACAAGAGGGGATGTGATTGAAGAGAACAATGGGAGAAAACGTGGTGCGTTTAGTACATGCAATGGTAAAAAGGTGTGGTGGTTTGGTGAGTGGCACAAAGGGATTTTCAGAGGGGGTTATGAGTGGTAAATGGTATTGGAGAGGGGGGTGCGGAATAGTCCTCGGCGTAACACCTAGCTGAACGGGCAGTATGGGATACAACCCATTTCGGACCCCCCTCCTTTATTAACCTTTGGTGGATGTGGGGAGGCTGAAAGGAACTGTGAACCATGCGATGTGCGGAGGTGAGCGAGGATAGCGAAGAGTTGCAGGAAGTTTAGCATAGACATGACCAAGCAAGGAACATGTGGGTCTGCCCGAACTTGAAAAGCTTTAGGTATTTGTTCTGAGATACATCGCATTCATGCCAATATTGCATTTCGCATCCCACTGAATTTAACTTTTTCTTTTTAGCACTTATCTTTTGACTTTTACGATGTGAGCATTGTGATCGGGTCCCACCCATCGCACATCGCACTTTGGTGATCTTAACACTTACCATGGGTGATATCTCTTAAAACTTGTGATGTGCGGTTCGCGGACCAAGGCCACATCATTTTCCATGTCATCATAGATAAACTACAGACTATGAGGTTTGGGCCACGTCATCTACCACATCACCCTACCACGTCAGCCCATATCACACTTCGATGATCATAACTCTTATCTCTGCACTTATTCTTTAAAATTTGCGATTTGCGATTTGCGACTGGGTATCACCGCATCGCATATCGCATGTCGACACTTTTAAATTTTACCTCTCACGGTAATCCTTTGAAATTTGCGATGTGTGATTGTGATCGGGTCGCATCGCGAAAAAATTAAAGTTGCAGGTGCTTAAAGGTAATTTATAAAACATGTGAAGTGCGTCATGCGACGTGCTAAATGTGGGCAAGTGTGAAAAGGCGGAAGGTAAGGAAAATATGAAATACAAATTTTTTCATGTAGATTTCAGTAATATATGAAGGTTGATGGGTCCCACTTCATCGTGTCAGCGGAAAAATAAGATTTGGCATAAGTCTTAAGAGGTAAGGTTAAAAACTTGCGGGCTGCGAAGTGCGGGTGACCGGTAAGGCTTATTGCGCGCCAAAGGCAGATGGGTCCTATTTCATCGCAAATCACACTTTGAAAGATTTGTAGGATAAGGAAATTGAAAAACTTTGTGATTTGGCCAATGCGAAAAGCAATTTGGGTGTATGGTAATGAAATAGAAGGGAAATAACTTAGGAAAAAGTGAAAATGGGTTAGGAGATTATGAAAGGAGAAAGAAAGAGAATGTATGGAAATATGTGGAAATATATGAGCAGGGAATGAAAATTAAATAAAGGGAAATGAAGTGAGAAGCAAATGTGGCAGGTGAATGAAATGGAATGAGGGCAAGAATGAAGTTTGATCAGCATTAACCCTCTCAACAATACTCCATTTCTTCTTTTTTTAAAATATATGATAGCCATGGAATATCATTTTCAGTTATGACAAATCTAAGCAATAATTAGTCACCCGGTGATACTATGAAATACAGGATTCTAACAGTGGCTCCAGCTAGGGATGACAGCTCCCTCAAGAGGTGTCAAGAACATTGTAGACTAAATTGGCACGATCCATTAAGTGATCCCAACCATACCTTTTGATCTTCTAAAAACTTTTTGTGGCTACTACATTTCTCAAACTAAATCCTTCACTTTCACATAACTATGAAGTGAATATGATCTGAACTGAAAAAGCCACGATGAAAACAGAAAAAGCACCAGTGTTGACAATGCCACCTCTACTACAATCATAGACTCTAACAATCATTTTCTTCCTTTGGGGGTGTCAACTGGTTTGTAGATTCAGCACCATTGTTTCTTTTGAATTCGACACCTGTCACTATCCTAATTTCTTCTAGTGGTACATATTAGGTTGTTGAACCACACTATCATTTTTCTACTAGCTATTGAGAATCCAAGATTAAATGGTTTGAAATCTTTGTTTTTCTAACCTATCGATGAAAATTTAAATTGTACAATCATGCTTAGATTGTATGATCTCACAGACTCTTTTTAATAGTATTAGCACTTTGATTTTAACACTTTGAGAAATTTTTATATATACACACTCTAGTTTTTTTAATCGGAATTCTATTATATTCTTGAAGAACTTCAACCTTGTCCATTGGATTTTTGAAAATTTTAGGACTATGTTATTTAAAGTGATGAAAGTTTAAATACGAGTTTTTCCATGAAAATAATGTTTTAGCATCTATTCATTGACTGAGGACCTCCAAGCATTGTTCTCATACTCTTGCGAAGAAAAATCACGGTGTCTCTTAAGCCAGAATAGACCAATGTGGTCCTTTCCTGAGTACAAGAAATTTCCATCTTTCCTTTATCTTCTCTTACGGAATCCCATTTCAACACTTTATCTCGATGTTAAAATCATTTGGCATGCTTTCTTTTCAAAAATATTCTTCACATTCTCTTTCTTCACTACTGATTGTTGTACACACCTCTTCTCTGAAACATTTACAAATTAGATGATGCAGCTGTCTTCTTCTTTGTTCATGTTTCTTTAACGCTTGTACTTCTTGAATAAACAATGAACATGAACTCTTCAGGATGTTGGGAAAAACTATATCACATTCATAGATAAAGTGGTGTGGTGTGTGCGTTGATTTCTTAGTTGTGATCCCAATAACCCACAGAAACGTACACAAATTGTTATGCCATAGTTTATGCAACTGTATTCAATAACCTTGATGATGTTCCATTTATATAGGAATACCCATTATGATACCTTCTGTAGCAGAAGGTAATAGGTTGTTGAATACTTCAAAGAAATGTGATGCTTGACAAAAATCACCATCTTTGGACTAAAGCAACAGCATTATGTGTGATTTTCTGAGGACAACATTACCAATCTGGATAGGATTGTTGGCTTCAAAGAATTTTGATAATCCTTGAATTCAGTAGTGTACTGAAAGACCAATATATCATTTGGTAAATATTACATGGCGGTAAGTCTATCATTATGTTGACGGAGGAGGAGGAAGGTGGATTTCTCCAGTGAGTCTCAACTACATTGGAAAGAACTGGAAAGCGGTTCAAAGCGAGAGGCAACGAAATTTCTCTTTCCCTCAGCGTTTATTTATGATGGTAGCTACCATTTGTGGATTTATACCATAGGAAGGAAGTAGAAGTAGTTGATCGGGGAGAAATTTGGAGCTAATATTAGTAAGTGGGCTAATTTTCCATCAACACACATAGAAAGAAAATATTAGCAAAGTTCCATTTATTTGAAAAATTTATTAGCAAAATTTTTTATAGTATAAAATTCTTTGCTAGCTCTGTAAAATTTATATATACTAATATAAAATAATTAAACACAAATATTTAAAAAATATATCATTAAACTCTTTTAATTGACATCATGAGGACATTGTATGTCGCTTAAAGGTTCTAAACTTTTAAAATAAACTTAAAATATTAAACTTTTCACAAAACCATTTCTTAGGATGTGATAGCAATGGAACATAGTAAGATGTTATCAATCCTTCGTGGAATTATTTTATGACCCTATCTACACATCTTCTTGAAACCAACAATTAAGTATGTATCTTTGAAGATATTTAAAGTGCAAGCATTATCTGGTCACCAGGAGTACCAGCTTTCAATTTAGAATCTAAGCTGCTTTGGACAAACCAGGAGGATAATTTAAATAAAATAGAACATATAGTATATCTGTGTAACAGGGAGAATTTAGGAATGCTTCGTCAATAGGTGGAGTCGCCAACTCCTCTTGTTCATCTAGTGAATGAATCATATTGATGTGTAATGCTTGAAAAAAAATTTCAACCATCAATTTGGCTAACCCTTGTCCCTTGATTAGTTTAGTGGGGCTGATCTCTAGATCATACTCCAAGATAACAAAGATCCACTTGCCTCTTTTTCCATCATGATCCTATGGTAGATGTCTTTAGCTGTAGCAGGACTGGGAGTCTCAATGATGTGTGAATTCAAAATGTAAACTCAAATGCTTAGTTCAACGAGACAAAGCCAGCTTCCACCTTTTCCATGATATTGCTGCTAAAGGTGCATCCCCCTTAAAACTTAGTTGAAAAATATATAAATTTTAACTCTTGTCCATCTCATTTTTCTGTAGTAAATACAATATGCAGTGTGTGCCTGCTAAAGCGAGAGAAGATAATGAAATCTTGGTGAAATCAAAGCTATTGAATTGGTGTTGTGAAGCGATTATGCACTTCACAGTTGAAGGTGTTTGCAGCCTCCATAAGTCACTTGACTCGATATCTGACATGTTGGTGATATATTCACTTAGGATTTCCACCATGAGTTTGGTATAAAACTCCTCAAAAAATTTATCTTTCAATGAAATATTGTAGCTCTTTGATGTTTAGGACAGCAGATTGTGATATGTCCTCAGATGCTAGGGTCAATCTTGATTCCTTCTTCCAATATGATGTGGCTTAGCAACTTTCCTTCTTCAAGACCGAATAATTATTTCTTAGGATTCAAAGATAGACCAAAACTTCTGCATATTTCAAAAACTCTTCTCAAATGGGCCATATGTTCTTCATCGTTTTTTGAATATACTGTAATATCATCAATATATATCACAATGAAAAGACCAATTTCTTCTAAAAAATATCATTACTCTTTGAAAAGTAGCACCAAACATTTATTAATCCAAGGGGAATTTATACATGAAGGTTCCCAAAGGGGTAGTAGAAATTTGTTTTGTGTTGATCCTTTGGATACACCGACTTGATTGTACCTAAAAAGCCATCTAGCAAGAGAATTCTTTTAGATTACTACATTTGCAATATATGTGGTCCATCTTTGGTAAGGAGTAGTTGTCCTTAAGAGATGCCTTGTTGATTTACGAAATCAATGCCGATCTCTTTATATTCTTTCTTACTGACACAAGATTGGAAATCATTGATGAGTTAGAATAATATATGGCATCATACATAATTCTTTGATCTCATATGAATCGGAGGCATTTGGATGATAGGATTTCTGATGCGCAATTTCTGTTTGAAGGGCTTTTGGTTCTCCTTGAGTGGAATTTTGTGCTGGATAATATCAATATCATAAGCTTTCAGGTCTTCATAACTCTAGGAAAACACATCTATAAACTCTTTGAACAAAGTGATGTATTTATATTTTATGGATGTTGGGAGTGTTTTTGATAAATTTACCATCTTGGGCTCATGCTCACTGCCCAAATTGCATTCTTCTATACTTGCTTTTGTAGATTCCACTTTTGGTTTCTTAGCCACATCATTAAAATCAAATAGTACCTCCAGAGGGACAAGTCCTCTAGGCAGGGTGTTGCCTCTGAATTCCAGTACTTCAAATTTTTCCTTTTATAGATCTTCATGCACCTTTGTCCTATGCGTATCTTCATTTTGCTGAAAAATCAACATCAGAATGGTGAGGGGGCTCCTCCCTACACATTTTCTCTCTAGTGGAAGAGTCTTCTTCACAGTCTCGGTGAAAATTGGAATCTTCAAACTCACCCTTAGATTGTAGGAAATTCACAATATATTTGTCATCTTTAAATACTTTCCAATATCTCATATTGTCAGGAGCCGATGGACGGTACTCAACCTGCACTGTATATTGTTTGTTGGGATGAGATAATTGACAAGTGTTGGCTGAAAATGCCAACCCATTAGCCAGGATATTTTGATTCCTTGGAACAGTAGCAAGGTCATATTCTTGAAATGTTTTCAAGATGTCAAGGGAAACATTCTTGTATGCTCTCAATTTGGGGTGCTTGGCTGAATATTCTCCCATGATTTGTTTAATGACCAGCTCGGAATCCCCATGAACAAAGATTCTTTTGGCTCCTAGTTTCGTCATTATTTGTAAACCAAAGGTCTTATATTACTGCTATATTGTTGGTACCTTGAAAGTTTAGCCCATGTAGAATGCCCTTAGCGTATTTATTTTCGGTATTGCACACCCACACAAGCTTGCTCTAATACATATTTTCCACAAGAACCATCAAAACTCATGTTCAAAGGTTCATTTTAGGACTTGTGTTTTTAATTTCATTTGTAGTGCGATTGTTCTTTCTTATGGTCTTCTTCTTCTCCCAGTTAACACTCATTAATATTCCCCATCATTGTAAAGAATAAATGAATCAAGTTGAGATTGGATAAAGTATAGGGGGTAAGTATGAGGCACACTACATTGCTCACCATGTGACTCATTAGATTCTCCCCATACAATCTCCTTTGTTGGCCAATAAGTGGTATGGTAGCATAATTCATATCCATTTGGAGGGTGCTTAAAAGCTTAGCTCCCCATGTACGTGATAAAATCATACCATATTTGGGAGGGATGTCACCCACCACTATGTCCATCACTAGAATCTTGTAGGTGTTGTACATTGGGTTCAACGCTCCTTGTGTGTTTCGCAATATGGACTAACCACCTCTCATGGATCCTAACTCTAGCGATTGTAGCGGAGACTAACGCTGGGTTTGGTCTAGAAATCATTGATTCCAACAAGTGGTATCAGAGCAATAGGTCTCGAGTTCGAAACTCACCTAGCTCACGTTGGGGGGGAGATTGTTGGACATTGGGTTCAACACTCCTCGTGTGTTTCGCGATATGTACTAACCGCCTCTCATAGATCCTAACTCTGGCAATTGTAGCGGAGAATAACGCCTATAAGTTTTGGTCTAACGGAAATCGTGATTCCAACAACAGGTTGGTATTTGGGCTAATTTAATACAAAGATCTTTGATGAGGCCTAGACATTTAACCTTCTTTGGGTAGTAGTCTGGTCTTTGTAGGGTCTGGTTATCTCAGGTCAAGTTTCTTCCTGCTTGCCTTGGGCATGAGGTTATGATATGCCTGAGTCTATCATAGAGTATGGAGGATCTTATCATGAACATTGGCGAGATGAAATGAAATTTTTATCCTCATGATTTTCCTCTACTTATTCCAAACAAATTTTAGGTTTTGTCATCATTTGGGTTGGCGAGTATCAATGAGGATTTCTATCTCCTATGTTCGGCGCTTTTGGGATTGGGACCTATATATACATCTTGGTTTACCAATTGGTGAGAGGGCCGAGATTTTTCATTTTGGCAATTTCATTCTCAATGTTGAATGGTGTGTGTGTTTTAGCGGTTGAATCATTCTTCTCAAGCTCATTTTTTTACGCTTAATTTGATTGTTAGCTTGTATTAGGGATATCAGAAGTTGGAACAGTTTTCTAGGGTTGACCAGCAGTCTACTAGTGATTTTTCTATATCATTATTTCAGGCTATTTTAGTACTTTTTTTTGAACTCTCTATTGTTTTCTTGGGATCAGCTTGAGGGGCCTTTTTAGCAGAGTTTTCAGAATTCTTTCTCTTGGGAATATATGAATATTTCTTACTTCGGAGATTATATTGTCTATGCATCTCCATGATGCCATTCTTGAATCCTTGTTTATAATCTTCAGAATCTTCAAATTCAGATCCAGTTTGAGTCGAAGAAAATAAGTCTTGTTCTTCTTCGGTGAGGAAAATAGTATCTTCATTATTAATTTCCATCATATTAATTTGATTTTCTTCTAGTTCTTCAACCACCCCCTCATCCTCATCAACATAATTTTCTTGGAATGGAGGCCTAATTTCTTTGAGTGAACCCTCTCATTCTCTACTGTCTTATTTGAGAAGTTTCTTTCAAAGTTTATTTATTTTTAGGGAGCTAGGCTGATTTTTCCTTAGGATATTTTCTCATTCCAAGTTTTATCCTCTCCATCATTCTCTCAGTTCCTCTGAGCTATCAATCTTAGCATGAAGGTGGAAGCAGACTCTTCCCCAATAGTAACTCTCTTCTCACTTCTCATTCTATCCTTTTTGCAATGAAATTGCTTCACACTTACTACACCCCTCTTGTACTGCCTTCCAATGTAGCTGGGTCTTTTTCTCTCAGTGATAAGACATATAAGGTCAAACCATCTAAAAATTTCATTAGGGCTAAACTTCTTGTGGGGGTTTCATGTGAGGAGGGAGGGTGTTGTGTCTGTGTTGAACTGATACGATTAATCTTGGACACTCTCTCCAACATTTCTGCTTGATGTTTTCATATTAGAGTAAGATTTGGAGAGAGGATTTTTGTTAGCTTCCCATTTATTTATGAACATATTTGGTGAAGAACCTGAGGGTCATGGACACTATTAGGGGTCAATCCCTTGGACATTTTTTCACTTCTCCCCCTAAACTTTGAGAAAAAAATTATCGAATTGAATAGTTTTGACCACCTCTATCTCTTGGTAGCAAAAAACATCATTCATTTGTCCACATGTTGTTGAGAAGTTTGAGGACAGTTCCATCAAAATGTGGGATTTTGGATTGATAATCTTGTGGCATAGCACCATAGGTGATGGTAGCACTAATGGAGCATGCAGGTGCCATGATTGTTGGTGGGGGAAACCAAGGAGAAGTTGTCAAGGAAGTGGAGGGTTAAATGGAGGAAGATTGAATGATGGGTGTATGAGTGGAGGAGTTTAGGGAACCTCTGGTGGGAAAGGTTGAGGAAATGGTAAGTTTTGCATATACACTTGAGCAATTTGTATTTGAGGATGAAGCGACTTAGGAGGAGGTAATAAAGGAGGCCCTTTCTGATCGGGAAGCGAGATAATTCTACAAATTGTTGAAGATAAGCATCATCAATAGCTGAAGTAAGCTTTAGTACCAGAATTTGAAAGGAGACAAAGTTTTGGAGAAGCTAAAAGTCAGTTTGAGTGGAGGTAGAGGCTTCCCCAATATGACTGTTATAATATGGATGGATCAAAAAAAGTTTAGGCTATCCGTTCTAAGATTTGGTTAGAAAAAGCTTTGCTCGAAAGTGTAAGTCGAACTAGATATCTTGGAAGGTTGCAAAGGTTTTAGGGAGGGGAACTTGCTTTGTGAAGAGGCTTGCTAATAGTTGGATTCTCGGATACGGGATTTTTTTCTTAGGATTCTCTACGGATTGTTAACTATTGCCGGGAGGGTTTAGGTCGAGATGGGATGCGGTAAAGATTCTTGGAAGCGAAATTGGATAAAACACTGAAAACGGTGAATATTTTCAAAGAACAGTGTATAAAAAACTTAAATACGATAATTCAGCCAGGTTTTATGATTATGATGAAATACTAAAAGCTTTCAATAACTCCCCAGTGTAATTCGCCATTGTGTTTTCACTCGTAATTTTCAAGATTGGCGAAAAAATGTGGAGGATGTCAAACCACTTTGGAGTCAGGACCTAGCCTTCTTAGACTCGAGAAATCTCTTGTTTTTATGATTTAACTGATGATTATAGGTATTGATATTAGGCTAATTCTGATGTGGGGGTTTGTTGCAGGTGATTGATGGCGTGGTTGGATATTGTTAGCCCCTCCATTGTAAGAACTACTATATTAGATACTTGTAATTTTGAGTTAAATCAATCAAAAGTAGTTTAAGTTCTTGAAATATGTTAAATGGTGATATCTATGTATTCTCTGTTAAATGTTTATGTTGTTTTCTCTATTGTGCATCGATTCATCTAATTATAAATAAAATTTAGATTAGAGTTGCTTCGAGCATAACAATTAATAGCATTTAAAATTTGAATGTTTTTCTTTGAAGTACGTTAAATAATTTTTAATTGCTCTTTAGTCCTCTGAACCTCACTCTTTCTCTCCTCATTCATATAGCTCTTAAGATCCATTTTAGCACAGGTTAGCTTGCCTGTGATGCTCTTGAATGTTGATGTTCCATTCCAGCACTTTTGACTCCATAGCTTAAATGGTTAGTCCTACTATTTCTCTTGTCCAACCACACCTTCAATCAAACTAAACAAATGCCCATCCATGTGACCCCAACCCTAATATCAACATTTATAATCATCAAGTTAAATCATAAAAATAGAGAGAGCCATCTCTGAGTCTAGGAAGGCTAGGTCCTGGACTCAAAATTGGTTTGATGATGTCCTTTGTCATTTTTTCTTGAAAATATTGAAAATTATGGAGTGACAACAAACTAATGATTTTCTTGGGTGGGTGAATTAATATTGTGCCCATATAATGTTCAAGGTGTTCATTGCTTGTGCACTAAGAACCCCACAATTTTTTCATTTGCCTAATTCATTGATTTGTTGAAGTGTTTTTGTATGGCTCCTTGAACATGTTGATGGTTGACTTACAAAAACCTTATTAATGCATTGGAATCGAGGAATGATAATTACATCTATGGTGTCGTTGATTGCCTAAGCCATTGGTATTGAGCCTTTCTGTACCCATGCACTGCCCTCTATGCATTTATTAGTTACATAGAAAAAAAGCTCTTGTTTTTCAGCATTGAAATTAATATGTGGCTAATGATGTGTATGTGAGTAGGTACTTCAGGGAGATTTTTTTCACACAGAACTAGTATATTTGTATTGATTGCTTAAGGCTGTCAGATGTATCTTTCTGAAGTGAGGTTTTCTTTAGAGGGGCTATACCTAGACATTAGACTCACACGAGATTCCATCTAAAAAATTTTTGGAAGAAATCCACGTAGAAAGAGGCGTAAGTCTACGGGGAGGAGAAAGGATATCTGGAGAAGTAGCTTGCAAAAGGGGCTGAGAATTAATTCCAAGAAAAAAGTAGTCAGATAGTGCTTTCTCTTATCGATTAGTCTTATTGTTGGTTGTGTGAGAGTAACAAAAGATAAATCCCAAGGGCCAGCAGAACAAAGGAGATGATTTTCACAACAATGATATATTTGAGTGCCATGTTTGGCTTACCTACAGAGATAAAGCTATGAATAACAATTATGCGAAGTGAAGTCCCAAATTGATATTGGATGTAGACAAAGAAACACCGGTATCATGTGGATCTTCACAAAAATTTTCAAAAATAGTAATGTGAAAGACTCTTCTATTGATAACTGCAAGCATCAAATATGATATCCTAACTATTAACAATGGTGGTAGTCTTGAGCCAACCACGAGCAGATTTACAGAGATGTACCCATAGAATCCTGGAAATTGTTGCGGGCCAGACCTAGTACATCAAAGGGTGACTCATTATGTGCTTTTTGTCAAGATTATGGAAATTCAGTAATGTTATATTGAATTTTTTTTCCAGTGTGGATAGATTTGAAATTGTGCGTGTTTCCAAGTTGCTAAGTAATAATGCATGCTCCACACTGCAAGGCAGATGATGGATTACAACAATGGGAGTTCTGTAAAAAATAAAAATAAAATGCCATCAAATATTATACATGTGTGTAAGCTCTGTGTTGAATGGTATGCAATTATAAAATAAAGTTCCATTTGTTTTTGCAATTCTTTCTTTGTGAGTGTTGATTTAGTTCTTACTATAAAATTTTAATATAGGAAATAAATTCCAAAATACCCTTTAGAATTATTATTGTTTACATAATCTATGTTGTTTATTTTTAATGCTTGCTTTCAAATTTATCATGGATTTATATTATATTAAAATTATCCTTGTTAAATTTTAATATAGAGAAGCCATTCCAGAATACCCTTTAGAATGATTATTGTTTACATAGTCTGCGTTGCTTGTGTTTAATGCCTTCTTTCAAATTTATCATGGTTTTATATTCTATTAAAAATTGTTTACCCTTTAGAATTATTATTGTTTACATAGTCTACGTTGCTTGTGTTTAATGCCTTCTTTCAAATTTATCATGGTTTTATATTCTATTAAAAATTGGATGAATTCCGGGCACCAAATGTTTATTTCAAGGAAAATTGTGTAATGAATCTAGAACCAGAGGTAGCAAGAGGTACCAAAATGAAATGCATAATCTATGGACTCAAGGGGGCTTCTCTGGGTTGTTGTTTCACCAAGTGTAGGAGATTTCATGACCCATGTGCCCTTTCTACTCGGAGAATCACGAATGGGATCACGTGAAGTTTAAAGCCTTGTCTCTTAAGTCTCTTGAAGAAATTCTTAGGAGTATTACAAACTGAAAATTTAGAGGGGTTTGTCAATATTTTTTTACCATGTTTTCACGAGATAATTTGTAATGATGCATACTGCTCATTGCATCACGCATAGGTTTCAAATGAAAAGGAGATAATCCACAAGCAAAGTGCGGCCGGTTCCATACCAAGAAGGGGACAACACTTTGCTTATAAAAGAGAACACACCTCCCTAGGTTATATTGTAAACTTTCTTTTATGTTATGCATTTTATTTTTTTAAACCTCTGTTCTATGTTAGTTTCACTTCTTGTCTTTTCACCCTTCAACACTTTCGGAGGAGACAAAAAGCCACTGGTATACAGCCAGATGAGGAAGAGTTTAAAGCAAGTCAATCTTGGACATGGCCGCTAAAACCATGCAAATAGGTTCTTTGGTTTACATTATTGGATTTTTCTCGGGAAAGGTATTGCATGTTTCATCTTTAAAGCATGTATTTTTAACTACAAATCCTACCTACTAATTAAAATTATGTGTTATATGTCCTGAAGCAAGTGCCATTTTAATCGCAGAGAAAGAATTAATAGTTTTCAAAGTTCAATGTTAGACGGTATCAAAAAAATGAGTGTATCACTGTTGTGACCCATGTGGTTGCATCTATCGATCTGAGATGGTGCTGGAAGAACTTGAATTTTTTAATGTAAATCTTGGAAGGGAAGTGGGTTCTTAAGATATATTGTAAGTTTATCTAATAGTCATGTAAGATGTCATCGAATGTCCTCCTTATATACTTTCACGTTTTTCCTAACATATTAGAAATTATATCTTTATATTGTCCTACAATTCCATCACATTACTTAACTTTCATCTTTAATAACTAAAGGTCATACTCATTTGCCGAAAAGTATGATTTGAGGATTGATGCATGTATGGAGGCAGTTATCTGAAAGTAAATTAGGCATTTTAAAAAAATAACTCATGATATCCATGGCACCTTTGAGGGACCAAGGCATGGTTAAGCTCGAGTTGAGAAAAAGGTGTGGAAATATACCAAGGAAAGACATTGGGCATACTAGATCTTTGAAGAGATACCTGAACTTCTAGCTCAGTGGAAGAGCACCTCCTTTATAATCAGGATGTCGGCGGTTCGATTCCACTGTGTCCTAATATGAATTAATCAATGATATTGTAGTTTATTTTTAATTAAGTACTTTGAATATTGGTTTATTTCAATGGTGAGATATTTTCTAGATTCATTATTTTATTTTGTCTTTGAAGAGACAAAAGTGTTGTTGTATTATCTTTGAATGCAATTTTTTATTGTCTCAGAAGAGACAATAATTAGGATCAAAGACATTGTCTCTCTATATAAAATATGTCTTTGATCCCAACTATTATCTCTAGAGAGACAAAATTGAAATTCTCTCTGGAGAGAAAAAAAAGAAATTGTCTCTCAAGAGACAAAAATGTGTGTGTTATATATTGTCTTTATAGAGACAATATTTGAAGACAATTTAATTTCAGACACCCACTTAAAGACAATATTTAAGAAAATACACAAGTTTTCTTTTGTCTCAAGTTAAGACAATTTTCCCAGAAATTGTCTTAAATATTGTCTTAAAACCCCCCTTTGTGTTGTAGTGTGTATTTGCACTATCATGTATGCTTTAGTGTATAAATTGTATCATGAGTTGTTCAGGGCCTGTTTGGTGAGTTTTTTTCTTACATTATTTTTTGGATATAGAATAAGGATAGGAATCTTTGACTTGGATTATATGACATAGTCTAACTTCTAGCTTGCTTTTTTCCACAGAAAATCATGTAAGAATTCGTGTGATTTTTGTAAATCCAACTTAATAAATTATCACACTTCAAGATTTTAGGTGCCTTTGAGAGGTTTTTGATGAATTGTTGAATCCATTTCCACCATCAAAAACATGATCAAGCTGCTTCTACAATTTTTTCTTAAAATTTCTGGATAAACATTTTTGTCGTCGAGGCAATTCCCAGCAATCGTGAACAACTCCTCTTCATATTGCTTGTTCATATGAAGTGAATATCGAAAAACATATAATGAAATGAAGGTGGTGGCTGAGGTTAATTTATATGTATTTATTTATAATAAAATACAATAGTTGTGTATTTAGATGTGATTTTTTTTATTTTTTTCTTTATATTTAAAAAATTTAATAATTTTATTAATTTTAAATTTTAAAAAAAATTATGAATAAAATATCATCAAAAATAAAAAGATGATGAAGAAATTTAGTATCCTATAATCATAGGTAACTGTTCTTGGTGACTTTTTTGACGTTGCTCTCATAGTGGAGACATAAAGCTGCTTTGGGTTCGATTGATTAGTTTCCCCCTCCATCGATTTTGTTTGATATTTCATCTCCTACTCCACCCTTCATGCCCTTGTTCTCCCTTTTCTGCCCCCACCATAATTTTGTCATTACATGCATAAACAAGCTTGGGATTAAAATAAAAATAAAAATGAAAATACAAAAATAAAAACAAACTATATCTTCAAAAGCTTTGTGTCACATCATGGAGTTAAAACCCCCACCACTTTCCACCTCATCCACCCTCTTATCTTTTAATTAGAGACCTCGTTTTGTTTCCCCCCTAACCATCATAGCTTTGTCTAACATGGGGGATTCGAAACTAGTGGTTTCGAAAATAGCCCCCCTTACGTGTCATTATCTCATGGATCGGACTCTCCCCCCCCCCCCTCCCATTACCACTTACCCTTTCATGGGGGTTAAAATGCCATTTTCTCCTTCAAAACCCACTTTCCCCAAATAAGAAACTATTTTTTAGCCGGTTTTTGATCAGATTTTAAAGAGATTGCGGGAAAATAGGAATGAATTTTGAAAAAACGAGAGAGGTTTTTATTCAGAATGGGCTAAAGAATAAAAACCTCCAAGAATATCTACGGTATCTTCAATTAGGAGAACCAAACCCATATTTCAGCCCATTTTTTCGGTTACTGTTTTTTACTGTTTTTGTTTCTAGCAGTCTTATGACGGATATTTTACATTTGAAATGAATTACGAAAAAAATGAAAAAAGGTTTTTATTTATAACAGGTTTATATACAATAACACTCTCATAATTGCAAAGTCTGTAAATGGGAGAATTGAATGTCTTGTTCAGCCCTATTTTAAAGGCGGTTACTTACACTGCGGCATGGTAGACAACCCAAGATTTTCGAGAATTTGTTTTTTGATGATGGTTCTTGAATGTAAGAAAAAAGGATAAGATATTTCGGCAACTTTTCACATCAAAATAGTTTCATAGAGTATGATGAGACAACAAAGAAGTTGGTCTTCTTTGAGTTAATGATCTAGCCAGGTGGTGCGAAATGTTGGGCCGAGACATCAATTTTGTCTCACTTTTTGTCTTTTCGGCATTTAAAAGCCTAATTTCCTTCACTTTATAATTCACGAAGGGTCATCGAAGTTAATACGACCAACGGTGGTGTGATTCACCTGTCATGACGTTTTGCATGGTTCCATTTGTCTGGTTTTCTTAGTTGTAATAAATAACCAAGCGCAAAGTAGATAGGAGAGTCAACATAGTTTTTGGTTAAATACTTCGAGGCATAGGAATTATGAGGGGTTGGAAGATTGGACTATAACGAAACTTGCATTAACAAGGACTATTGGAAACGTTGTAATTTAGTGAAGTTGGAGCATAAATGGCAAGGGAAGCATTTGCGGATACTTGGGCTGTGTACGTACGGTGATGGTTCCTTTTCTGTTGAATGTTTACGAATTTTTTCCTTCACGCATATCATTTGAGTTAAGTTATAAAATAGAAAAGAATTTAAATTACGATTTTTGTTGGAGCACCTTAATGTTTTACCTTAATTACAATGCGAATGTTTTCTTCATGTGTAGTACGGTTGAAGAAATTCTTAATTTCTTTTTAACCCTCTTGCCAAATTCATTACTTCTTTCACCTCACAATCCACATCTTTCAGATCCGGCCACACACGGTTAACTTGCCACCAGCGGTGCTTTTGAACTTTTGATGCAACGAACCTTTTGTTTGACTCCCGCAATGATAGGTTAGCCTCGATAGACTGCTCATCAGCAATAGAATCAATTACAAAAACCAATACCCCCCATCATTTGCCTTTAACTTTAATATCGGTGTCTATAACCATCAAGCTAAATGTAAACCGGAGGAGAGTCCTCTGTGAGTCCCTGGAAAGGCTAGGTCACGGACTCCAAAGCGGTTGATGTTGTTCTGCTGTCGTTTAATCTTGCCAATCTTATAAATTACGGGGTCTGTGGTGGTATCTTGAGAGAGTGTTAGCTACGATTATTCATATTGGGAGAATGTTTGAGACATAAAAATCTTCTAGAGTGTCTTTTCATAGTTATTCATATTGGTTTTTGAGGATATAAAATCTTCACAAATTTCATGGAGAAAATTTCTGTAAAAAATAGTATCTTATTATCTATAAATAAAAATAAAAAATTTTAAAAGCTAAATTAGCTTAATAATAAATATAAATTGATTTAGCTAAATTTTAATTTGGAACATATATATATATATATATATATATATATATATATATATATATATATATATATATATAGATGTGCAAATTAGGGGGCTAACATTAATCATCTCTTAAGTCCCTATTTTATATATATGTGTATATTATTAATCTATTTAAACCCCTTATATATATATAAGGGGTTTGTAATAATTAATAACACACATATATATAAATAGGGACTTACGATGTTAATGTTAGCCCTAATTTGCTCTTTTTTTACCATTTTCCCCTTCCTCGTCATCGCCATTTCTCTGTTTCCCCTCCTTTATGCACCCTCATCTTGCACCGGTCAAGCACGGTGACATATTTCATATAAACCTTTATTCTTCATGTTTTAATTCAATTTAGTATTAAATATTTATTACATCGATTTATTACTTTTAAAATCACTTTTGTAACTTATCGATATCTCCCGTGTTTATTTGATAGTTGAAGTGCTTACGGCGGCGGTGATCCTTGAAGCCGTGATTGGATCTTGCACCATTGCCCGGCCCTGTGGCGGTCTTCGCGGCCAGGATCCGGGCCTCCTCGATCACCGCCTCGTCTTGAGCCACTTCCAACCACAAAAAATAGGATTCGAGGCGATTCGAGACCAATCGGCGGGCGAAGGCACGGTTGGCTCGGCCGTTTCCGCTGAAATGTATCTTGAAAGTAGAAACTAAATTCTACATTTTGTTATGCATCGATTGAACAATATGTTTTGGCTTTCGGCCAGGATCTATATAATGTAAAGTATAAATAGGACCTAAGAAATTTTGGGCGAGTTTTTAGAGCGTGATTGATAGGCGATGTGGGATTTGATTTCTTATCGCACAGACTCCATTTGGACATATATTAGCATGACCATGTTCGCCTCGATGAATTAACTAAAAGTTTTCCGCCTCTGTGTTTTAGAAATTGTGTTTCTATTTTTAAGGTGATGAATTAATGATTTCTTGAGTAGCATTTTAACTTAAGAAACACATTTGGTTCAGTTGAGGCTTCGACATCAGCAGAAACCACGTTTACCCAATTACATTTCTTTGTAATTTTGTGTTCATATTGTTAAGGTATTGTTACTTTCATCACATGTATTCATGTACGAGTGAAAACGAGATCACGCGTAGTGAGAAGTAGATACACTTTCTTTCCTTTTTGAGAATTTACTTTCACCGCATGATTTAAATTGGCTGTCACTTTGTTTAGGCAGGAGAAACAAATACGCACCAATGCACGTTGGTGTGATATTTCCTTTCATAATTATTGTTTAATTGGTTTCTTGCTGGTCCAAGCGAGGAGAAAGAACTTGCCGATGCATGTTGGTATGATGCGACGATTTTCTTAATCTACTCACAATCTTCTTTCTCTCTTTAAATGCTTATGACAGAATGCAAATATTGTTTCTTTATTTATTTGCATTTTTGAATCAGAAACATTCAATTTTATGTGTGCAATTTGATTCAACAGAAAACTAGAACTTGCAATAATTGAACACTCATTTTAAGGATTCTAAAAACGTAAATCGAAGCTCGATGGTGCGAGAACCGATCTTGCCACAAGATGCGAGTGCTATGAACCTTGAAAAGTTCAAGCCCTTGCATGAAGTAAAAAGCCTTCAATAAAGACACTATTTATACCTTCTACATAAATTTTTGATCCTGCACTAGTGCAACCACTAGTGTAGGACAAGTCAATATCTGAAAAATCTCTAAGGAAAAGCGAGGTTTAAGGGCCCATCTAGCAGGCCCTTTAAAATGTGTCTCTGCTAAGGAAAAAACACACTCGGTAGATTAAACAACCATTAGTTGGAGTGATTGCTGTCTTTAATTCTCTCTTGCAAATGCATACTTCTAAATCCAGTCTTGAATTATTTTGATTAGTTGCCTTCTTCTCTTTTGATTTGAGTTCTACAATATTTCCTTTAAATAAAGTATGGGGATTTACATTAGGAAGATTCATACCATCTGCGGCATTTTCTGTGCTTCGTCTCTAAGTTTATGAATCCCAGGACATTAGAGCTAAGTGTTGTGAGAGTTTTCTTAGTATAATTCACTGCCTTTTAAACATTTTGCTTTTCGTTAGAGCCGATTTGATTTGGTAAGAATTTTAGAAGAGTTATACAATAGAGTAATTTTTCTTTATTTTTGTAGTGTTCTTTGAAGGAATTTTACTAGTGTTAATTGATTTTTGACAACATTTTGTAGAAGTTATACTTATTTTCTTTCTTTTTCTTTGAAATGAATACTCGGTAGGTTTGAGAAGCCTGGGGCCGAAATAATTCTGAAAACAATTTTGTCCCCAGATGCTCATACATAGGTAGGAGGAGCCAATCCAATTCAACCCATCATGCGGAAAAATCCACTTGGATTCTAGTGATAATATCGACTCAAGTGTGGATGATCTTTGTAGGGAGCGGTATAAGTAAAAGAGGGAACAATGGTGGTTAAAGAAGATCATTTGGAAGGGGCCGAGTGACAACCCGGTAGAAGTGAAGAACAATCCACTTTTGTGTTTCCAATTGTGGATCCGAATGTTATGGTATGAAATAAGAAGAATATTCCACCATCGGCTCTCCCTCATTCCATGGTAAATTTCATGAAGATTCTAACTCTTTTCTATTTGAGTTTGATATTACGTGTAGAAGTTATGATTGTGGCGAGGCTCGGAAGTTAAGATTATTTCTGACCTCGAGGACTCGGCTCTGTGGTTATGGAGTTGGGAGGAAACACTACTGCTCTTGTGATAAGATAGAGAGAGTATTTTTGTCTAAATATCAGAATATTGCAAAACTCGGGACATGGGGTTAAATTTTTACAATCATACAGAATGATGATGAAATTCTTGAAGATTATTTGGAAAGATTTGTATATTTTACAAAGGTCAAAACTTAAGATTGATCCCAACACTATTAGAATCTTTTTCTTAAGAGGACTTACTAATAATTCTGTAAAATAATTTGAATCTGTTACGACAGGGCAGTATTTCTCGACAAAATTTTGATCAAATTTGTGAATTATCAAATTTTCAAGAAACTAGTATAGATGCGATAGAGGAACACGAAATAGAAATAGAAAAACTAAATCTCTTGATGTTATGATTGTTAATTTAGAAAATAAAAAAGGAAAACATGAAAATTGATATCATCGATGTAACATAGCAAGTTATTGAATATCAAAATTCCCGGTGAGAAACTCCTTGGAAAAGAACAAGAGTCATTATGTATTTCTGTCCTAAATGTGAAATGACATCCTCTAAAGAGTGTCCTCTTAATTTGAAAGAAACTAATAAGTGTTTTATTTATGCGAAGGCCATATCATGGAAAAATGTCCCTACATACCGGGACTTAAAGTTTGTATTTATAGGGGAATGACCTATAAAGGCAGATACTTGAATGCTATGTAGAACCGAAGGAATTGGCCTCGAGTGAAGTACGAGTATGGTTTTGCAATTTTCTCACACTATTTTGGTTATAATTCACATGCATATTCTTATCCTAACCCTCATTAGCGGTGGCGATGTGGGGATCAATATCATCATGGGAAAACTTCTCAACCATGGCAACAAAGTTGGAGAGGGAGCCAACTCATTCTCCATATTCCTACCGACCACCTATGCGGTCATATCCATCTACATATGCACCTTATTCAATGTCAACTTGAGTCGGTCCACTCCTGTTCCTTTACTCC
The DNA here is from genome assembly GCA_034641835.2 of Pinus albicaulis. Lineage (NCBI taxonomy): Eukaryota > Viridiplantae > Streptophyta > Pinopsida > Pinales > Pinaceae > Pinus > Pinus albicaulis. Next base: position 1,148,477,580 of record CM076577.1, on the reverse strand, counting down.
ACCAGCACAGAGCCTCCTCAGTACCTGCTCAACCTATGCCAATCCTAATAATAATAAACGGTGCAAATGATCTATAACAAACCCACCTTTATCATTCGGGCCTACCAGTCTATTTTGGACAGGGTTCTGTGATATTCAATTAAGATCGGGAAGAGTTTGTGTGTTCTAAATGAGGCAACTATGGTGATCGTTGAAGGGCCGAGAAGAGAAACTGTCCTTCTTCCCCATTGTCACGAAAGTTGTCACTAGCGACCCTTACCCTGCGAATCCTTGCCATCTTCTTTCAGCAGCTCCCTTCCCGGAAGGCTAGTAATGGAAAGGAGTGAGCCTATTTACGAGACTGGTTGGCATCGACTTGGAGAATCTTTTCATTAAGATACCTTTTATTAAACCATTAAAGAGATCCCCATTTGTACCAAGATTATTAGAACTACTATACTCAAGAAACACCAGAAATCGATTAGACACACGAACCATTCAATTTGTTGGTAGGCGGAAGTTGATGACGGGATGTGCGTATGTAAGAAGGTATACTAATCACGGGAACCCTATTTTCTCGATTAATTTAGTAATTTCCTTGTCTCTAATGTTCGTACAAGCACAGGCGATTATAATGTCATGACTAAGAAAACCATGGATCGACTTTGGTTATCTCATATTCTCCTCACTGACAGCGAATTAGCGGATAGATTTAAAATTAAGCCGAAGGAGTATTGGAAGATGTGATCATCTCATTAGATTCTTGAGGAATATCTTGCTAATTTCATTGTTAGCACGACCATAGAAACCGATGGGGAGGACATCCCTTGATCTTGGGTCGACAACGGCACTACGAACGTGCATATATTGGATGTGTTTCAGAGTGGTGTCTGTCTTCACATGGAGATTCTGGGGAAGAGGATTACCTTGCCCCCTACCGAGATCCATTCGAGTTGCTTCGAGATAGCATGGTTGGATCAAAACGTTGATGAGGAGACTCGGTCTGTTCCCTTATCTGCTCTCTCCATTATGTGGGTCTTCACGAGAAAGATGAGGATTCGAGATTTTACGGAACAATCTATGCCATGCCTAATTGGTGCTTTGAGCCAAATTTTTTGGCCTGAATTTTCAACAAAATCATGGTTCTCATTCTTCTGTGCTGCTTGCATTTTACCACTCCCTTGAGTACTCACGAGCTTGATGTACTCTTGTTGAATTAACTGGCCGTCCTTGCATATCGAGTTCATATTTGGACTCATCTCGGCGAGAGCAACTTGTGAATTTGTTGCAAAACCATCTTAGTGCCTTTGCTTGGGGCTATGAAGATATGAAGGGTATCCCTCTTCAGGCGGCTGTACAAATCATGTCTATATTTGGGAAGGAACCGGGCACATTAAAATGACCCCAAAGTTGAATGAATCCAACTTTCAGAGATGTTGTGAAGGAAGAAATGGAAACTCTCTTAGATGTTGGTTTTATCTATCCTATATCCGAAAGTCGGTGGGTCTCTCCATTAGTGTTTGGTGCTAAGAAATGGAAGATGGTGTATTTGTATTGATTACGAGAATTGAATAAAGCCACTTTTAAATATTACTTCCCTCTCCCTTTCATTGATCGGTGCTTGGTACCCTTACCGGAAAAATATTTCTCCTTTGAATTGATATTGGTTATAACCGGATACAGTTGCTGAAGATAAGGATAAAACTACTTTTACATGTCCAAGGGGAATTTTATAAAGTGCTTCCTTTTGCTTTATTTAATGCCGGCTATATGACGATCCTAGCGATTTTTGTTGATCTAGAATTTGTAGAAATTTATGCTGGATGACTTTCTGTGTTTGGTGATTCTTTTTAGAAGCTCTCAAAAATCTAGAAAGTACTTCTTTCTTCGTCAAAAGCCATCTACTTTGAGTGATAAGAAATGTAGATTAATGTACGAAGCGGGAGTGGTACTTGGCCATTTGATTTAAAATAATTATCTGGATTGGTCAGCCAAAGTTGAAATCATTGCATCTTCACTGCACCAAAACTCAAGGGGAAGTAAGAGGGTTTTTTAGGACATCTTGGTTACTATAGAAGATTCATTGAAAAATTTTCGAGAGATAGTTGCTCTCTTTTTCATATGGTAAGGATAGTGAATTTTCTTGGTCCCAGCTTGCCAACAGTCTTTTGTAAACATTGGAAAGAAGTTGGTCTGACTTCCGATTCTTGACTCCAAATTGATCCCCCCCGCCTTTTCACATTTCCTCTAATGCTTTAGATTTGGCTATTTAGGCGCAACTTTGGGACAAGAGGAAAATAAGCAATCCTATGCTATTTATTACATTAGTAATTTATGTTTTCTTGAATTGAATTATACGATTCTGAGAGAAAAGTTTTTAGGCTGGCAATTTTTTACGATTAATAAGTTCGAGCGCTATATTACGGGATATGAAGTATTTATGCATACTAATCATTCCACGATTAAATATTGATGAACAAAACATTGAAGTGACGAGTGACTAGGTGGTTGCTATTGTTGCGGGGGTTTAATGTTACTATTGTTGATAGGCTAGAAATCTAATGTTGTAGTAGATTTCCTTTCTAGATTAGACAATCCTGGTGAGCAACTCACGTTAATAATGATTTTCCGAGATGAACATCTTTTTGCTATGTCGTGATTCTCCATGGTTTCGACATTGCTAATTATTTGGTTACGGAAAAATACACCTCATTTGTACGCTAGTGAACGGAATGCTATTCAGTGTTGTGTATTCACGGATTCAAGGAGATCTCTTTTACCTTTACAGTCCCGGATCTAATTATCCATAGATGTGTAAGAGAGAGAAGCAAGTGTTTGACATATTGCGTCTGCTCTGTGATGAACCTTGTGGAGGCCACTTCATGATAAGTGGACCGCATATAAATGTTACGTGTTGGTTACTTTTGGCCTTCCTTGTTTAATGATACAACAGCTAGTATGTCGAGGGCGATGTGATAGCGTCAACGAATGGGCTAGCTTCTTCTAATCAAACCAATGAAATGCCTTTATTCTGATTATGATTGAGCGATTTGAAAATGAGCTATTGATTTTTATAGGGCAATAAATCCAACATCCTTAAGTAAAAAGCATATTTTGGTTTGTGCGGTTAGTTACAAAATGGGTAGAAGCTAAAGATGTTTCTTTTGCTACGAGAAAAATTTGTTGATTTCTTTTATTTAGAAATATTTACTAGATTTGGGCATTTTTTCCTACGAAATTGTTTCTAACGATGATTAACGTACGATTTCTTTCTAATGCGGTACGAGGGTGTGATGGAGCAATACAAGATGCGGCGGAAATCCCCACGCCGTGCCGGAAAGCAGACGCGGGTGGAATCTACAAACAGAAAGTGACGATCGAGTCCATTCTTACAAGGAACGGTCAACATGCATCGGAAAGGGCGGGGCTGAAATATTACCGAAGCTTTTGTGGGCATACGAACCACTTATGGAGAAATAGCACGGGACATACACCATGAGGCGATATGGAAAACGAGGTTATGTTACCAATTGAGTTCCCGAGATCAAAACCTTGGAAATAGTAGTTTATTTAGGGCTAGATTTCTGCGGGCACCTTAATAACATATTCTCCAATTAAATGAGTTAGATGAATTTAGTAGAAGATGTTGTTAGGTAGAACATCCTAATTCAACAACAACAAAAAGGTGGCACAGTAAGTCTATTGGAAAAAACGGGTTCCAGCAGTGATTGGGTACTCTAGCCTGTGATTCAAATTTAGAATTTTTTAAAGGGAATTTCCATACACATTGGATGGTACCTTATGGAAATGATTCAAGTATTCGAGAATGGAGAACGTTAAATCAAAACTATTGATGGACAAAATTCGATATTCTTGGTAAATGGAAATAGATTAAAGAAGTATTTCCACCACTTGCCAAAAAGAAAGATTTTACACAAAAAAGTCCATGACAATTTGGGGCAGTAGTGGTAAATAGTAATACTAACCTTGCAGAACATGGATATTCTTTCTCTTGAAAAAAAATTAAAAAAAAATACAATTTTTTTTTAATAAAAAATAGAAAAATATTTTCTTGTAATTGCGAAAATGTCCGGTTCGACGACGTGATTGGAAGATGAACTGAAAAGCTTCGACAACGCGGGAAGATAAAAAAATTCTAATAAAAAGAGAATGTTTAGCGGAATCTTTAGATATCTTTAGCGACCAGGAGTAAAAGCAAGTTCGACGGGACCAACCTTTATACATTGAGATGATCAGCATGGATATTTTTATTCCAACAACACTTAATTCATTGTGATTGTTTTTCTTGAACCGGTGCGGGCGAGACCTTCAGTATTTTCTTCCTTTCTTCATGTCCATTTAATATTCCTGGTTTTCTTCCTTTCAAATCCCGAATTATTAACCTTCCCACATTCTTACGAATGTGCCTACCGCTTAAATAAAAATCCCACTTTGTATGATTTTTTCCCCTATCCCACTTCTTGTTTATCCCCTCTTGGTACTATTCACCGGAATCCCTACTAAAAAAATTCCTTCCCATTCACAGGGTACCCTTTCTTTCTTTGTTCCCTCCCTTGAATTCATTGCGGGATCACATATGAAAACAAGGATGCTACCAACGAAGCATCGAAGAGCGCGAAGAAAATTTCCAATATCCTCAAGGAAGCTATGTTAGAAATCCAACCTATAATTTACTTAAATTCTCTGATCTTTTCGAGACAATATGCTTTCACTGGTGCGAGCATAACTAGTCTAATAATATGTGAGAATGGTACCGGCCAGGCTTGACATAGTAGCGGTGTAAACGGATACGTTTTAAACATGCACCTTCGTGAAGAAGAAGAGTACAATTTCATAAGTATATGTCATGAAAAGTGGTCATCTTGGCATTTACAAGAGGCATTTTCACTTGTTTGTTAAGGAAGTACTTGTGCTATCATATTAACCAAGAGAAAATTATTTAAGTCTGAGTGTTTTTAGTTAAGAATCATGATCATTTTTAATAAATGCTAAAGTTCTTTTGAATTATGAAGGAGTGCGGAAATGTTTATTATTGCTTGGATATAATTACCCTTTCGCCATGATCCTAAACATCCTTCACTTATAATAATTACCTCACTTATTATTAAAAGTAGCGCAAGTACGATCATAACGATTCTAAACATGTCGCGCATCTGTTCTATTTTGGTGGAATGGATCGGTGATAGACGGAAAGGGATGGTGGATGGTTGGATCCCTATCTATAAAATTTAAATTTTAAATTATTGCATGCAATTTTTGAATTTGTTCTTATAATTTTTAGCGAGAGATGCCTCATCATTGGTGGGGTATGTCCCTCGGTGAGGAGTAGAACGGACGACGAGTTTCACAGTAGTCTTTCACTATTTACAGGGCATCACGCTTTCTTCGAGTTTTGCAAAGAAATTTGACGGGCACAACGGTGAAGTGGCCCTACGGTTGCATAGAGTTTACGAAAAATAGCTACATTGTAAATATTGGGTCCCACAATTTAAAATCATGGAAAAATCGATAACGGCGACAACGGGCTTGCAAAAACAACGGTGTGCGATGCTTTAAAAATCGGTCGAGAGGAAGCACGGCGGTGTGCCCATCGTTGATAAGGACTGAAGGTGGGCGGAAGAAAGGAGTTCCGCACGGCACCTATTTGGGGCCGATGGCGGGACCTCTTTTTCATCCTCCAAAAATTGTGACCTTGAGGGAAGTTACTCCCTCCCGCACATATGTGTTCGAGATGCTGTGACACTTCGAACACGGCCAGCACATCCGGTGGAGGATGGATTTCCTTATTTTTAGCTTAAGATTTTAGAAAAAGATAGCCAAGAGTGTAGGGTGCACGAACACTTCGAATGACAAGAAATTATATCACACGGCTTTGATCAAAATCTTGGTCGAAGCAATTGAAGTAAGGAGCGCAGCTTTGGAAGGAGTTATTGTTGAAGCGGCTAGATAAAAAGCCCTCTACGGAAGAAGACAACGTTGTGCAGAAAAGAAAATAGAGACCTACAGCACAAGCAAGGTCAGTGTAAAGAGAAGTCCTTCTTGCACTGGTGCAAAAATAAATTACTAGGAAAATCAGAAGAAAAGGAAGGCTGCATCTCAAAGAAAAATAAGACAATGGGTACATCTGTTGGAAAAACTCCTCTTTAAAGCGCCACCGATTGCATGAACAAACCTTTGAAGAAGACGATTTGTTGTCGGTCCTTGCGGACGCGGAAAAATCTATGGAAGTTGAAGATGACACTTTCTGTTGGATGATTTTATTAAGGGCCGGAAAAAGGACGAAGAGCACAGTGCGGAATCACGGTCCCCATAGGCCTTCCCAGATCCCCTCCAACGATTGAGAAGAAGAAGAAGCGGAAGAGAAAAGAAGAAGAAGAAGAACGGAAAGTGCAAGAAGAAGAACCGGAGGAGCAAGAAGAATAACGGAAGAAGTGCGAGAATAGAGAAAGAACCGGAAGACGAAAAGAAGAAGAAGAAGAACGAGAAGAAGTATAAGAAGAAGAAAGAAAGAACCGGAAGGAAAATAAAGAAAGAAAGAACGGAAGAGGAAGAAGTATTTACTAAAGTCTCATGAAGGATACGGGGTCCACCAAGAAAATACGGCCCGTCGGAATGAAAGGAAGAAGACTCGGTAGCTCCTGCTGCTCGAGATGAGTCGAGCTAGAGCTTCAAGTGCGGAGACTTAGAGAAGCTGGTAGCTAAGCGCGGGAGGAGAAAAGGCATAATAAAGAAGAATTCACGAGCGAGAGATATAGAAGAAAGAAAGAGGAGAAGTTAGGGTATGGAAGTACCGTGCTTCGCAATGTTTGAATGACTTAAAAAGGTGATGAAGGAATTGAAGAACAACGAAAAGAAACTGAAGTACGAAACATTATGTGATCGATGATAGTATGCTAGAGAAAGATGGTGGAACACTCAAAGTTTGAAGTTTTACGAGGAGGTAAAGTTGTGTGAGGACTGTGACTTGAGATGGGAGGATGTTAGCCCCCTAATTTCTCTTTTTACATTTTCTCCTTCTGCGTCATAACCATTACCTGTTTACTCCTTTATGCACCTAAATGTACACGGTCAAGCACGGTGACATATTTCGTATAAACCTTTATTCTTCATGTTTTGATTCAGGTACGCATTAATTAAATATTTATTACATGATTTCTTACTTTTAAATCACTTTGTAACTTATCGATATCTCCAGTGGTTATTTGATAGTTGAAGTGCTTACGTGTTGGCAGTCATAGTGCGAGGGATCGGATCTTGCCTGATGCCATCACAACGGTGTTCATGGCGGATCCAAACCTCCTCGATCATTGCCTTGTCTTGGCATGTGACCATGGCCGATTGATTCAAAGGCATTCGAGACCAATTAGTGAAGGGTGGCGGCTAGCTACGGCGGTTTGCAAACGAGTCTTATCTTGAAGATGAAACTAAATTACGCATTTTGTTATGAATCGGTTGAACAAAGAAATCTATTTTGGCCTTGAGCTATGATCTATATATAATGTAAAGTGTCACAATACGGACTGAAATTTTGGTGCGAGATTTTTTAGAGCGAAGTTGATAGGCAGGTAATTGGTTGATTTTTTATCACAGATACTGGGCTAGACATTGTATTAGCATTCAACCTCTGAATTAATAAAAGGGTTTTTAGCCTCATGTTTGAGAAATTGTGTTTTTGTTTTTAAGACGATGGTGGTGTTAGTTTATTGAGCAACGTTTTAACTTAAAGGGAAACGCGTTGGTTGGCTAGGGCCAGCCAACTTGACACGTTTACCCCAATTTAAATTTTCTTTTAATTTGTGTTCATGTGTAAAGTGTGATTTAACTTTCATCATGTATTCCTATACGAGTGAAAACGGATCAAGTAAGTGAGAAGTAGATACACTTTCTTTCCACTGCCGTTGCTTTCTGCACTTGATTTCGAGATTGGATTTCATGCGGTACAAGTAGGAGAAACAAGCCCACGAGTGCACGTTGGTGTGATATTTCCTTTCTGTGCCAATTCTTTTTAATTGGTTTTCATAGCACTGGTCCAAGTAGGAGAAATGAACACCTTTTGAAGTGCATGTTGGTGTGATACGACAAGTTTTCTTAATGCCCTCGCAATATTCTTTTTCTCTCTTTAAATATCGCAGCTAGGGATAAAAATTGTTCTTTATTTCTACATTTTGTTAAGATCATAAACATTCACTTTTATGTGTGAAATTTGATTCGATAGAAAATTAGCACTTGCAATAGTGGAACTTACTCATTTTAAGGATTAAAAGCTAAGTGAAAGCTCGATCCGATGAAGGGCCATTTTATACAAGATGCGAGTGCTACGAGCAACGAAAAGTTTGACCCCTTGCATGAAATGCAAAAAGTCTTAGAGTAAAAGACACTATTTATACCTTCTGTCATAAATCTAGATGCGCACTAGTGCGGAGACAGGATTAATGCGAAGGAAATCTCTAAGGAAGCATATTTAAGGGCCATCTAGCAAGCTTTCATTGTCTCTTGCTAAGGGAAAACACACATAGGTAGATTAAACCATGGGTTGGAGTGATTTCCTTTCTCTTTAATTCTCTCTTATAAATACATATTCTATAGTTTCCAGGTCTTAGATTATTTTCATGGTTCAAGTTGCCTTCTTCTTTAAATTTGATTACTGCAATATTTCCTTTAAACCAGTGGAGATTTACATTAGAAAGATTCATACCATCTGCGGAATTGCTTGTGGCTTCGTCTCTAAGTTTACAAATCCCCCAGGTTGACAAATTAAGTGTTGAGGAGCTTTCCGCTTAAGTGTAGTTCTCGCACCCAACACCATATATATATATATATATATATATATATATATATAAGAGGGGTTTCTGTGATGATTAATAATAATAATAATTTGGAGATTCTCAATGGAAACCCTAATGCATTTGTTGTTACCAGTTTTGGAATAGTTTCAACATCTAAGGATTCTTCCTTTTGTACGAAACCCTCGTCATTTTGGTGTTATTGCTACGTATCCGGTAACCAAAAGGAAATTATTTTGGTGCCTTGGTTCTTCCCACATCTAATTTGATGACATAAATCCCGATCTCTCTAGATTTTTGGTCTTCATGAGGCCGCCCCGTGAAGCACCCTTAAAGCCTAGGTGAAAGCCGTTGACCTAGTCCAACTCAGTCTTCTACATTTACGCCTGTAATTCAAGATTAATCAAATAGGAATCTCCTTTGTCTTTATGTGGCTCCTACATAGAGGTAATACCATGAAGATCCTTTAATTTGCAGGTGAAATTTGTTGATATGGTATCTACAATTACCGCCAAAATTTAAGATCATACAAGAATCTCCTATATCTTTATGTCGCTCCTACATAGAGGTAGGTAGCTTCATGAACTAAACTCACTAAAAAATTATGGCATATAAAAGGACAATTTAATATTCCTAGTTTCAACACAAAATGATGGAGCCAAAGGCAGGGGTGCTCTCTTCATTTTAGCCTTAATCCTTTAGGGATGCCCTAAAGCCAGGGCTCTAACAACTGACTCTTAAATACCTCTCAGGGCCTGTCTTCATTATGGAACATAGATAAAATTTTCCAACTATTGAAGTGGATCATCCCCAATTTGTCATTTCTTGGATATGATATGACCATCATGCCATAATCTATCATTTTAATGGGTTTTTTATGTTGTCATCCACTCTTTAGGAATGGGTGAAATAGATTCGGTCCCTGAATACATAACTGCTTTTTTTTCAAAAGGTTTCTTTGTGGTAATTTCCGTAAATATAGAGGATCATGAAATGGATTTTGATCAAGTACCTTGGTTTTAGGTCCACGTTAGGCTTTCCTTTTAGCCATGGTATCTTGAATTTAACCCTTTATTCATAAAAACTATGGCCATTCTTGTTTGGGTAAGATTCCATGAATATTCCCTAATATTCCCATTTCCTAATATGCCCATTCGCTTGTTAAATCCCGAATATCCTAGCTAGGTGGGTAAACACATCACCATTTTATTAAGATATACACAGACGAGCTTGAGACGGGTAATATAACATTTTCCCACATGTGTGCTAAAATAGATAGTAGTAAAGGGCTACCTTCCCAAATCCTTATCAATTGGCATGACAAAGTTTATTTGCAGCTAGTGGACTACGAAAACACAACTTTTCGTTGCAGGATCTATCAACAACTAAGTCATATCCAAAATGCCTTCCCTTCTTCCCATGTTCTTTCTCCTCCCCAGAGGCTAAGTAAAATAATCATGGATGGCAAGATCCAAGAGATCCAAAAGGATGCAAAAATTCTTTAGTTCACAAGCAAGGAAACATGTAGGAACAAAAATATTTTACAACTAAATCAAGTCCTTCATACTTAGCTCATCCACACACAACATTATATCATCCCCCAAACGTTGGGTTCCAACCCTTGAATGGATATTAAAGAGATATAACAATTATCATGGCTTCGTCAACAACTGACACAAAAATTTTCACGAATCAAATCACTCTGATAACAATAAGGAAGTAGCCAATATTACAGACCCTTCGAAAATGGAATTCTTCTAGGAAATATGAGCATTGCCTCCCCTTCATTTGTTCCTGAAAACTCCTCAGAATGGATCTATGCTTGTTAAAAAAAAAAGGGAGAAAAGACATTCGGAAAACCCCTTGATCATTCCTGGCCTCAAAGACCAGGACCGTAGTAAATGTATTAGCATTTTCAATATTTGGCTGGATTCTCCCAAGGACTAACCATTTCAAATTTCAATTTTTTCATGTAATATTAGGGTATCATTAGTGAAATTTTGAGGTCTAAAATGGGCCTCCTAAGAAATATTATGAAATAAGTGGAAATAATAAAATAAGGTTAGATTACATCATCAGATTTTAGAGGGAAAAAAGAAAAAACTACTTTTTTAACTCGTATCTTCAACTTATCTCCCTATGGTTTACTCAAATTTCGAGTAGAAGCACTCATCAGATACAAAATTTAATTCATCATCTAAAGAGTACCCATGTTGCATACTTTTGATGGACCATGATTCACGAAAAAACATAAATACATGAAAAAATATGATTGCAATAATGTTTTTTATGTATTTCTCATTTTTCATGTAGCAAGATCCATCAAAAGTATGCAACATGGATACTTCTTGGATGATGAATTAAAGTTTTCATTCAACGAGTGCTCTTGCTCAGAATTTGAGTAAAACCATATGGAGATAAGTTGAAAATATGAGTTGAAAAATTAGTTTTTTTTACTTTTTCCATCTTTTTATCTTTTTACTTGAAAAAAGGTGAATCATCCTACATGGTTGGCATCATCATCTTGAATCCTATTGGTTTTTATAAAGTTGATTTTGGTTGTACAATTTTGTTTTGAGGCCCATTTTAGACCTCAAAATTTCTCTAATGCATGTCTTTTGATTTTGGATTTGATTGGAATTTCCCTCGGGCCGACCAATACAACATTCTTAGTTTTCAAATAATTTTTTGATCAGAAGATACTATAATTTATAATTCACAAAAATAAAAATAAAAAAGATGTATTTCATAAAATTTTAACTAATATATTATACAATGTCATTTTAGACATTTTAATAGAGTAATGAAATACATTATTGAATGCAATCTTAAAATTTGTGAAATCATCAATCATAGGCTGGAGCCAAACCACTTAGCCAAAAAGGTGTTTAGACGTTCTTTCAAAGAGTCTCCATCCTTCATACTCATGTAATATAGTTTTTTCATAGGAAAAATTTGTTCACCAACGACTTAGGTTGATACAAATCCCTTATCTTGGTCCACAAATCCTTTCTTATAGCTTCCACTGTGACATTCAGTAATACTAAATCTGAGAAACATAATTGTATTGTGCTCTTGCCTTTCGATCCAACTTGGTCCAATATTTTGTTGACATCCTTGTCTGTGTAGAAACTAGATCCACAATGGTCCATTTATGTTTTTCCACCTAAAAATCTTCCTTTTTGAGATTCTATAAGTAAAACATTCACCCATTGATTTTCTAAGTCTCTATCTTTGAATTTCCCGTCATTTCCTTTCACTAAAAGAATTTCTTGCATGGATCTCCCACTATATCAAGGTCTACCATAGGCTCAAGCCAAACAAATTAGCCACAAAGGTGTCCCTTGAAGCCAAAATTGCTATAATTCCAAATGTAGGTTTTAACCGTATAGATTTAATTTTTGCAAACAAATTCTTAATCAAATAGAAAATATGTAATGCCAAACACACACATTAACACAAATGTTTTATCTTGGAAACCCAAAAATGGAAAACCAACAAGATTTTCAATATATTCTTATGTAAAATATTAAAATAAAATATATATCTTATGGCATCAATAAACCACCAATCCAATTAGCATGGATTAAAATACAATCATTGTTTCTTAATCGAAAATTTAAAACTATGGGAAAAACCACCATGTGCCACAAAATTGTTGAAGGTAAAATCCATTTGCCAATAACTATCAAAAAAGGATGCAAAGAACCACCCAAAATTATTTTTGGGTTGTTTCCCCTAAAGCCCCATGGAGATGGGCTTTGGCCCTCCTCTGAACTTCCTAAATAGGGGGAACTTCTACCCACCCCCACCCATTTTTCCCAATGCTACGTACACTACATAAAAAGAGTCATGCAAATAATATAACACATACCCAACATTGGTAAGGGATTGTATAGACCTTACTTCCTACTATTGGGCTTCTTAGTTCCCTATATACATATTCCAATGTATTGTATTATGTATTTTTGCATTATGGACCAATACACATACCTTTGTAAGTTGGAAATTGTCTTCCCAACACCAAAATGCCTTGCAACCTTGGGGGTGTTTGTCTCTCTGATAAGATACAATTAATCACCTTTAGGAACAAAAATATTGTCCAAATTATAGAGTAATCCATTATGGATATGATAGTAAACATTGCTATCACCATATTGTACATGAATGTATCCCTAGAGTTGCTAAAACATCTTCTTAAAGTCCTCATCTACTACATATGCCTCTTTGTATGCATCATGGGTGAAAGGCTTTGTGTGCATTTGATTTCCCAAAGTTGTAATTTGTGATGTGAAGGGCCTTAAAAGCATGCCTTCCAAACTATTAGTGCTACCCTTCTTCAGCTTGATGGCTATGAAACAACTATAAGAATCACATCCACTTGTATTGTTTTGTTTGTTATAGATTACTATAGTCATACAAATATTGTTGTTTCTAGTGATATGCTTGGATGATAGTCTCCTTACACATTAGATAGTGTTTACATTGTTTGTAAACATGTATCAAATCATAGAGCCCCTTGTCATAGTTATGGTTGTTTAGAATTTCCCCATGAAATACTTCACAATGATAACAGACATTCGTTCCTCTTTGCATTAAAACCACTATCATGACATATTAATTTGAATCCCTCTCCACTTAAAACGGATTCTACAAGTTTGGTAATGCAAGAATTGGTGGTTGGCTAATTTTTATTTTAGCTCCTGAAAGGTATTCTACTAATTCTTCCCCCAACGGAAACTCTTGTCACTCACTATTATGGTATGGAGAGGTGCAACTACTATTGAAAATGAAGTTATGATTTTTTTTTGTGTATTGTGTTGCCCCAACAAACTCCTAACTTTAGAGACATCTCTATGAACCAACCACCTCATGATGGACTCCATCATCATGTGACCTATATTAACCTATTATCCACCAATCACATTCCCAAAATATATCAAATATTATTGAGAAAGCCAATATTTCATGAGGTTTTGCAGCAGGTGGTGCTTCTCAAAGTTTCTAGAACCTACATCAATTGTGAAATGTGCTCCTCCCAAGTAGCACTATAAATCGATATATCATGAAAATAAACTATAAAAAATGAATATAGATATGGGTGTAATACATCATTCATCAATCTCATAAACTTAGCTAATATATTGCATAAACCAAATGGCATGACCAACCATTCGTACAAAACTTGTTCAGTTTTGAAAGTAATATCCAAGGTGTCTTCTTCTTTGAAATGAACCTAATGATATCCTAATTTTAAATCCATCTTGGTTAAGTATTTTGTGTGCTACAACTTATTTAAAAAATCATCAATCCTAAGTGGAGGGCATCGGTTCTTGAGAATAATTTTGTTTAAGGCTCTACAATAAATGCACATTTTCCTAGTCCTATCCCTCTTTGGTACAATTATGGCGGGTGACCTATAAGGTGAGGTACTATGTTAAATCACACCTTGCGCCAACAATTGTTGCAATTTCCTCTTTAATTCATTTGATTCTAGAATATATTTTCTATAAAACTTAATATTTGACATATATTGTGTGTTCCACTTCCCTCTTGGATGGTATCCATTTAGGATTTTGGAAGACTCTATTGTATTCTTGTAGAAACCCTTTCATTTGATGTTTCTATTCTTTAGTACACCCTTATAGGAATGCCTTTACTCTTATTGAATCATCATACTATTTTTTTCTTAACAAAAGTAAAACATATTTCTTATAGGAACAAGTCAACTTCTTGGTTTATTTAGCACTTATCGGTGAAATCTTGGACTTTCCTCCATGCATGTTTATGATTAAGGATTCTGATCCTTGATGGGGAAGTACTCGTTGGATCTTTGCATGAAGATTGAATTCCTCTATACATTTATGGACTCCCAAACACAACTCCACATACATCAAATGGTACTATGTCTAATTCCACTTTATCAATACAATTAACACTTAAAGAAAATTTTACCTTGCACTATTTTTTTACCTTGATCTTTGCATACTTGTTGACCCATCCCAATGAATATGGGATAGGATGATCACAAACCTACAATCCAAGTTTTTTTACTATATACACTATAATGAGATTAACCTATGGACTTAATTAAAATAGAGAATTTATCTTAGTCTTCTTGGCATGGATCTTAATGTGGAAGAATTTAGTTAACTCCTCTACTTGGTGATGAAGACTAATTAGATTCACCTCCTTTTTCATTGACAAGTATAAAAAATTCTCATCCACTTCAGATCTATTTTCAACCTAATTACTTGAATTTGTAGCTAGAATACTCTTTTTATTTGCATCATTATTTCAATTTAGCTCTAGATGTAGTTTCCAACACTTCTCCTTAGTGTGACTATTAATGTTGCAAAGGTTACAATGGTTGCTAAAAATCATTGCATTGATGTATAGTGGTTATTATCTTCTTATCCTTTCCCCTTTCCACTTCTCCTTCCCTCCTTGGAAGCTTCTTGGTGGTGTTTTTTGTTTGAACCACTTGGATACCCGGATACCCTTTCTTTTGGCCTATGCTGTCTAGATACTATACTTATACACATGCCTCATTCAATATTATGGCTATGTGGATGCCTTAGATACTTGAGTACATCTAGTTTCTTGGAAGAGATATCTAGCATGATGGTCATCTTTCTGAACTTAGTGGTGTACACATGTACACATTGCTCCTACCTCCACTTGAAGTAGTACTAATCGATCAATCAGTCCCTTACACACTTGATAGGGTACAATTGAGACTTAATGAGGGTTTTAAATTCCTCCCACATAGTTATTGGTTGATCACCCTCCAACCTATGTGTCTCTACATGAATTTCCATCCAAGTTATAGCATGGCCCTCTAACTCTAGTTTAACAAATGGGTTTTAAATTCCTCCCACATAGTTATTGGTTGATCACCCTCCAACCTATGTGTCTCTACATGAATTTCCATCCAAGTTATAGCATGGCCCTCTAACTCTAGTTTAACAAATGATATATTATGTTCTGCATCTATATGGTGAACGCTAAAATAAACTTCTAACAATTGCTATCACCAAAAAAATGGTAACCTAGGCCATTTCTTACTAGGTTGATCAAAATACATAATGTAGGATGAGTTTTTACACATTAAAACCCACTTTCACCCGAGGAAATATTAGTGAACCATTTTCCTAAATTATTTCTCATCAAAATCCAAAAAACCCCATAAGAATGATTAAATAAATCATTATTTATTTATTATTATCTTGAAATAATTATTAAATCATTATTTAATGAATATTTCTAATCATTGTTTCTTTAACAACTCGGGAGAATTAAATAAATTGTTATCTATTTATTATTCCCTAATTTATCTCATTAAATAATTATTTAATAATTGTTTTTAATTCAAATTTGACTTAATCACCATATAGTAATTAATAAATCAGTTTTTATTTGTTAATTACTTTAGCCATTTTCTAAATAAATATATTTGACCATTTCAAATATATTTTTCCTCTCAAAAAATATAATAAAATACCTATAACAACTAGATTTTGATTTAGCCTATGATATTTTTATTATTTTCTAAATCTCAATCCATCTCAGTATTTTGTTATAAATAGGAGGGTTTTCTTTTCATTCTTCACCATGACCATTCTCATCGTCCCCATTATCATCCTCTGACATTTGAGCTCTCATCTTGAGTTCAAACCTCCATAACCATATTTTCTCATTGCAAAAAATATTGAGAGAAAGAGTTGAAGCACAAGGCCTTCAAAGGACCCATCCCATGGAGGGGGATTTGCAGACCCAAGTCTACAATCTCTCGTCATCATGTGTAAAAATTTCATTTGCTTGATAAAATTAAATTTATTTCATATTTCCATTGGGTTGTTACACTCTTATTTTGATGTTATATGATAATTTTGATTTTCATATTATTTTGCTGCAGGGTTCTAACATTTATTTTGAATTTATGAAGAACACATTAATAGTATTTTTTGTTCGTTGCTTATCACCAGCAACTTAAGTGAAGCATTTTTGGTACATTTTCTAACAATTTTCACACTAATAGTTGCAACCAATTATTCAATTTTAATGCATCAATATCATCTTGGTATGGATTTTTCTCCACCTTAAATTCCTTCTTGAATGGATATTGTGAATAGTTAATGACACTCAAACTTGAATTCTCTTTCCTGGGTTATTTCCTTGACTCCTTTTATTGGTATTCATAATATCTTTATTTCCCCTTTAATCTTACCCTTAAGCTTAAGCCTCCATAAGCTCCAAATGGTCAAATCATGCTTGTCAAAGCCACCGTGAGGATGTTCATATTACAATTAATGTCAATGGCTTGTGCTTCCAACCTTGCAAATATATCTTCCATTGGATCGCGGGGGTTATTGTAAATAGACTTGTCAGTGATAGCTAGGGTTCTACAATTTTCTCCTAAAATTGATTCTTCGATCCCTTGTAACTTCCTGCAAAATATCTTAAAGAAACATGCTCTAATACCATTATGATTTGTAAACTACCATGGATATTCTAGTTTAATATTTTCTCACAAAAAATCAAATAAACCACTAAAATTGTTACTATGAATGTTAATTACCTTTAGGTATAATATTATTTATTTTCTATTTTTATTCTTAAACGAATAAATTATCCAAAATGCAAGTAATATATAATAGGAAGAAATATACATGTCATCCAAAATAGACACAAAATTTTCCCCGGGAAACCTTTAAAAGAGAAAACCCAGTTAGAGGGTGAGCTTGGTCTACTCTTTCTTCCCTAGTATGGAAAATGTGTAAGTAAAAATAAATGGGTACTCTCTATGGAGTTACCAATACCATGTAGCATATCCTTCAACTATAGCCATACTCTGTCTCCCACTCTAAATTAAATCTCTATCCTATGCTAATTATGCATGGCTTTGTATTCTCATGTGAGTTGTTTAGCGCCTCATGTACCTATAAATGGATTTTCCTTATCTTATCGACAATTTTTTTTTTTCTTTGAAAGCATCCCCTATAAAATCCCCCCTCACTCCTTGTTTTCCATATACTACATCCAAAGATGAAGGCAGAAAATATCCCAAACAAGTCTCAAATTGTGACTTACTAGTTGAAGTGTGAACTACTTTGTTGTAGGAGTGTTGTATATAGACCAAACTTTCATCCCATGTATTTGGATTATTTTGATTATAACCCATTAAAAGGTGTACCAAAGTCCTACTAATTGCCTTTTTTTTGCCACATATCTATGGATGGAATGTTTTATACCTATTCAATTTTATGTCCATATTGTCCCACAATGTAATCCAAAATGCACTGAGAAATTTGGATTCCTTATATGAAACAATTATCCTTGCTATCCCAAAATGCACCTACACATATTCAAAGAAAATATTGTCTTCTTCTCTCCCCCTAATGGTATACATATAGGGCATAAGAATTCACATCTTACTAAACCCCTTCAAGTATCATAAATAGGTATTCATGTACCTTCCTAGTTGTTGGTAAACCTCCCACAAAGTCCATGGAAATTATTTCCTAAGGATGACTAGCATAGGTAAGGGATGGAATAGACCATGTTTCTTTTATTGAGCTTGTTGGTACAAAAAAATTCCACATCCTATAATGAACCTAACTACATCTTATTGCATTGTGGGCTAGTACACATACCTCTCGAAATTAGAAACTATCTTCATAATACCAAAATTCCTTGCAACTTTAGAGGTGTTATCCTCTCCAATAATCTACAATTACTCACCTTTAGAAACATGTATCTTGTCCAACCTCTAATGTAATCCATTCTAGAGATTATAGTCAATTGTGTTGTCACCATTTTCCACATGGATATGGACCTATAACTATTGATACACCTACATAAAGGGCCCAAACCTCTATATACTCTTCTCTATATTTATCATGGGTGAAAGTATCCATGTGCATTACAGTTTCTAAAGTTGTGATATTTGATGCAAGTGGCCTTGAATTCTTGTTAGCCAACTTGTTTGTACTAGTCTTCTTTAACTTTATCACTAAATTGAACATTTATAAAAACTATGTACACTTGTAGTGTTTGGTTTGTTGTAACTTACTTTGGGCCTAAAAATACTATAACAACTTGTGATCTATGTGGATGACTCTCTTCTTTTCCATTAGATAGTGTTTCCATTTTTTTGTAGTTTGTACCATGGCATAAAACTCCTTTTGTCATAGGTAGGGAAGTTGAGAACTCCTTCATGAAACATTTTAGAATAGTATCATACAATCCCTCCTCCTTACATCAATACCTTTCCCATATCATAATCATTCACATCCATCTCCACTTTTAAGGGTTGTGTCAAGTTTTTAATGCAATAATGGATGTTTGAATGATTATATTTTGAAACTCTTAAAATTCCTTCTATTGACTCTTCCCCACTGGAAAATATTTCCACTCATTATTATGGCATGAAGTGGTACAACTACTACTAAAAATAATATATGATTAATTTACTTAGGAATTGTGCTTCTTGAATGAAACTCCTAACCTCAAAAACATTCATTGGCACCAACCACTTCATGATGGAATCTCTCTTCCAGGATCTATCTTGAGCTCCCCTTCACAAATCAAAATGCCTAAATACACTAAATAGTTTTGTGCACACTAAAATTTCATGATATTTTCAAATAGTTAGTGTTTCTTTAATGTCTCTACCACCTGCATCAAGTGTGATATGTGATCCTCCTAGGTAGCATTATAAACTATTATACCATCTAAATAAAAAATAACAAATGATCTAGATAAGGGTGTAATACACTAGTAATTAATGTCATGAATGTAGCTAGCACATTTGATAGAACAAATGGCATGACTAATAAATCATACATAACGTGTCAATCTTTGAAGGTGGTCTTCCAGGTGTCTTTTTCCTTCATTGCACTCGATGATACCCTAATTTTAAATTCATATTGGTGAAGTATTTCACTTGCTACAATTATCCAATAGATCATATTTTCCATGTAGGGTGTACTTTTTATTGAGTACAATTTTGTTTAGTGCCCTATAATCAATGCAATTTATCCAATTCCAATCCTTATTTTGTGCAATTATGATGGGTGAACTACATGTTGAGGTATTGTTGTGGCCACAAATACCCCCCTTAATTATTGAAAATGATATGAATGGGAAAATTAGTGTTTGTTGTGCTAAATTCTAATTCAAAATATGAATAAATTTCTTGAGGATTATGAGGTAAATTGCAATTTAAACATGATTTTTTATGTGTTTTTATGTGAATTTATTGATCTTATTAACATAAACAAAACATTGAACAACAACATCTAACAGACATGAACATCACCATAAATAGTAACACAACAACACATGATGAAGTATTTCACCCCGCTTGGGATACGTCTCCTTGGTATAACTTCCAATGGCTTGGCCCTCTTCTATTATGCTCAAAAGTGTGATTACATGAGTTTACAATGCTCAAAAACTTTGAAACATGTTCCAACAGGTCCAGAATGCTCAAAAATTCCTGTCTAGCCTCTTTCTGGCTCGAATTTGGTCAAAACTAAGTAATTTATGATTTCCACAAGTTTTGCCTCTAACTTCTCCACATTTTCCACCAAATCCAGCACCACCCTACAATTTCACCCCCAAAAGCGCCAACGGAGTGCTAGTTCCGCCAAAAATCAAGCGAAATTGTCAACGCTTTAATTTTTCCAATAAGGCCTAAAGTCCAAATTTCTTTTTCTTTTTTAAATAAAAAATTGTGTGGTTTGTTAGACTGCCTTCTCTGTGGCTTGAGTGGACACATGTCCATCATTGGCACCATTGTGGGGGGGGGGGGGGTGCGTGGGGCTAGCCTCCCGCCCTCGGCGGTGACTATGGCTGGGGCTAGACCTCGACCCCCTCCCCCATGGTGGAACTCATATCACCATAAAACAAACCTAGCATCAATATATATTAAGAAAAAAATGCATAGTGTATTGGTAATGGCTTATGCTCGGTACTTGGAGGTCGTGGGTTCAACCCCCTCCCGCTCCTCTCAAACTATAACCACAATTTTGGTGGCCCTCAAACAGCCACGTGGCAACCTGTGATTGGCCACCCAAACAACCCATTAAAAATTGTCACTTCGACCCAATAAAAATGTGCCACTTGACACAATAGCATATGCTGGAGGAGATCCGTTGACCAAGTCAACTTGCCACTGTGCATGCTAAGTTAGCAATACGGAATGCTGACTGGGTTGTCCCTATAAATTTTTTTCCAAAATTTGTCTTTTTGACAAAGTGGACAAAATACGTTCTTGGGATCATACGGTGTTGGTTTTCCACGAAACGAGTTGCGCTAGATTCAGAATGATGAGATATACGCAGTCATTTAGGTTCTAGAACATTCCGACAACTTTCATTTTTTAGCATAATTTTGAGTACCTGATCACTCCTCCCCATTGGAAGCTTTTGGACCCCAAAAGATCACTTTCATTTGTTCAACAGATGAGGGTATAGCTCCCACACCTTTCCAATCTCGATCCATTTGTCCTTTCTTTGATTTTTGCCTTTGAGCCCCACACGAAGGTAGTCTACACTCCCTCATTTTGATGTCCTTGTTCTTCTGTCAAGAATTGTGTCTTGCTGAAGCTCATCAAGGTATTCTGGAGAAAAATCCTCAATGGAAGGAATCTAAAATTGTTCTCCTTGATCTCCAATCAATGGAGCCTCATACAACCTTAACTTCTCAACATTAAAAACAGAGTAAATTTTCATATATCAAAGGAAAATCTAACTTGAAGGCATTTTCACCAATCTTTTCCAAAATTATGAAAGGACCATAATGGATTGGTTTCAGTTTTTTACCTTCCCCTTGAAGCCTCTCTTTTCTAATGTGAAGCTAAACTTCATCACCAACTTGGAACTTTTGATCTACATGATGCTTTTCGTGCCTTGCTTTGTACTTGACTTGGCTCTTTTCAAGTTGATCTTGAACTGTTTGATGTATCAATTGGATATGTTCTATGAACTTCTTGGATTTTTCTATGTTTCTATGGAAATTAATAGCAACATCCTTCCCAACTATTATCACTCATTAAGTTGTGAAACATTTCTTGATAGGGTCATACAGGTCACTCACCAAATGGATAAGGTCTCCTAAGCCATTTTAATGTGGTATAGGAATTTTTTTTCATTTTTAAACCTATCCTAAGTTTTATGATCACCTCCATTTATGCCATTTCAGTAAAATCAGTCCCATCTCATGTCAGTTGTTGTTCCCCATACATTTAAACCCAAAAGGGCACACCTGTTAGTTTTTCAGATTTTCATAGCGTTTTACACAAGAAAACAACAGATTTCG
This sequence comes from Pinus albicaulis, assembly GCA_034641835.2. Classification (NCBI taxonomy): domain Eukaryota; kingdom Viridiplantae; phylum Streptophyta; class Pinopsida; order Pinales; family Pinaceae; genus Pinus; species Pinus albicaulis. Next base: position 1,148,455,471 of record CM076577.1, on the reverse strand, counting down.
CTACGAAATTGCCTAATAGTTTCGTAGCGAATCTGTCAGAATCCTAATTGTTTCCGCTACAAAAATTCATTTTCTAAACTGGCTTGTTAGAGTTGTATGAGGTGTCATTTTATGATTAGAGCAGTAAACGTGGAGGTCATTCAAGGTTGTTATGGTAAAATTCAAACGTGCATAGCCGTGTTTGATGTCATCATTACTCTTTTTTCTCGCATGTGTTATGATTGAAGCTCGAGCTGGCAGCTAAACTTTTAAACCTCACCTCAATTAGCCTTTTTTCATATTGTGGTTTATCCTTGTGATAGAAAAACAAATTCCCACTTTAATGTTTAGTATAGAAAAATCATCATATTTTACTATGTCCCAAATAGGTTCACTCTCCACATATGGTGGAACTTATTCATTCCTTATCTCTTAGTGTGCAACTCTGATTTCCATGCCATTATAAAACGTAGAAACAATGATCCTTGTTGCAAGCTCTACAAGTTACAATTACCTTTGCAACTTCATTATTTAACTATGTAAATATCATCCCATTACAAAAGTCGATGTAAGCACTAAGGAATTCATTGCTATATGTAACAATGTTAAGCTAATAAAGTTCACTGCATGACCAAACATGGAATAACGCATCTGGAAGAAAATGTTGCAGTCTCAAAGTTGTTGCCAATATGAGCCATCACATCGGAGATCAAAGCAATTGCAACCAAGTAATACGATGTCAAAGCTGACTGTGTATACAAATCAGAAGGCATTGTATCATTAACACAATACCAAACGCTGACCTTACACCATACTCGCATGGGGACTGCGTTTAATATTTCATGCAGTCTCATAAGAAATTGAATCACGCATACTAGAATGCAGTGTCCAGACCACGCTGCTCACGGTGACTGCGTCTAAAAAACATTGTGGTTTTTGTATTTGGCAACCATGCCAACTTACCATGACAAACTTTCACTTACGCTACTATATTCAAATCTTGATTCAAACAAGTATGTGCTTCTATTCTCTGTGCACACTCCACTACAAGGTGTTGAGTCCGCAATTTCATTGCTAGACTATTTACACAGCATAACATATCAGCTGCACACTTATGCATAAACGATGACTATGTTTTAAAACAAAAATTTAACCATACATTTCGACTGCTAATGCAGTATTGAATCCCATTCACGCTGGTCGCATATCACATCTACGCAATGAACTCGTCTCCTACAATTTCCATACTAATCTATGGCATATCAATATATTTCTACCAGGTTAAACAAAAACAACAAAATGAAACATGGGATTATCGAAAACATAGATATATTGATTCACAAGGAAAATATGTCTTTAGTTTCCCTTTGCGTTTGCAAACTTCATACTGGCACTCTTGGTTTTTCCTCCCTACTTCCCTATTATTTATACTTGAAATATGAAACTGTTCCTCTTAGAATAAATTTCTTCTCCAATTTTCCCAACAAATCAATACCTCCCTATTTTTAACTGCTTATCCCTATTTTGGCTCTATTTCCACGCAGGGAAAGAAACCAATTCCTAATTTTATTCCTAATTAATTAAAAATACAAAACAAACTAACTATTCTTATAAATAAATAATAATAATAATAAAATAAAATAAAATACTAGTACTAATGTTTATTATTTTTGGATTAGTCACAACATGTGAATAAAACATCACATTGCTGGCTAAGTTGAGATGCTCCTACATCAGACTCCCGGGGAAGAAAAATGATCTTGTAATCCTTCAGAATATACTCCCAACTTTTGTAGCTCTGTTGCAGTGATCCAACCAGCGTCTTCCACTAACTGTCCTTTACATTTGACTAAATATTGATAATAGGTTTGACTCCTGGTTTTCTTTGATACTCTCTTCTCCAAAATGGCTTCAACTTCCCTCTTTCCTATTTTGGGCATCTGATCCTCCCAATTTACTGTCGGGTTTTCTTCTGTTGTGGATTCCCCTTGTGTTTCTTCTTCTGGTTCTCGGTATAAATACAAATATGGAACATTGAATATTGGTGATATTCCAATTCTTGTTGGAAATTTAACTTCATATGCATTTGAAGAAAATTTCCTTACAATTTTACATGGCCTTATCTTCTTCAGTTTTAATTTGTTATAAGTTTTAACAGGAAATATTTCTTTTCTTAAATATACCATTACCAAGTCACCCACTTGGAATTCCTTTTCTCGCCTCCTCATATCTTCTCTCTGCTTGTATTTGCTACTGCTTTCCTGCAATCTGTTTTTGACATCTTCCTGTAGTTCCTGCATCTATTCTGCAAATTCTTCAACCTTTGAGCTCCTTACCTCCTATTTTCCCAACTCTTTGAGTTCATACACACCTCTTAGATGAAGGCTAAATCCCACTGTTTAGGATTTTTATATACCTAGCTTCTCAAGATGTTTCCCAAACTTCTATTTACTACCTCGGTCTGTCCATTCATTTGAGGATGATATGCTAAATTGAAACTAAGGTTGATACCTAGTTTCTTCCTCAAAGTTCTCCAGAAATGTCCCACAAACTTGGTATCCCTGTCAGACACAATGCTTATAGGTAATCCATGTAATCTTACGACTTCTAAAAAAAATAGATTAGTAACATGTGTTGCATCACTTGTTTTCTTGCATGTAATAAAATAAGCCATTTTAGAAAATCTATCCAGAACAACATAAATGGAGTCATTCCCCCTTTGAGTTTTTGGAAAACCCAAAACAAAATCCATACTAACTACATCCCATGGTCGGTCGGGTATTGGTAATGGCTGATACAATCCTGCATTTTGACTTTTCCCCTTAGCATGCTGACAAATCCTGCATTTTTCCACAAACCATTTAACATCAGTTTTCATCTTTGGCCAGTAATAAGAAGTATTTACCTGAGAAAAGGTTTTGTCCTGTCCAAAATGTCTGGATAGGCCTCCACTATGCTTCTCCTTAATTATGTTTTCCCTCATAGAAAATTTAGGAATACATAATTTATTACTTCTGAACAGTAATCCCCCTTGGATAAGATAATCCAACCACTGGCTTCTATTATGGACTGCTGGATTTTCTATAGCTGCATAAATTTCTTTAAACTCTGTATCATCTTTATACATGTAAACCATCTCCTCGAACCTTGCAACACCAACTTGTAATTCCTGCATAATTAAGCTCACCCAGCTCAAAGCATCAACAACTTTGTTCAATTTTCCACTCGTATGTTTGATTACAAAAGTGAAACTCTGCAAATATTCTACCCATTTGGCATGTTTTTTATTTAATTTTGGTTGGTTGTTTATAAACTGTAGTGCATGATTATCAGAATATAACACAAACTCTTTTGGCAACAAATATTTCTTCTTTGCTTCATTTAGTTTTTCACTGAAGTATGCTATTGGTTTCTAATCTTGACTCAAAACTGCTCCAATCGCAATTTTGCTAGCATTAGTTTCAACCTGGAAAACTTTCTCAAAATTTGGTAAAGCTAGAACTGGTTTTTTAGTAATTTTTCTCTTCAGCAATTTAAAGTTTCGGTCTGCTGCTTCTGTCCATTTGAATGGTTGATTAGTTTCTTTGATTGTTTCAATAATGGGTGCACAAATCTGACTAAAACTTCAGATAAATTTTCTGTAGAAACTTGCAAGACCATGGAAGCTTCTTACCTCAAATATGCTTATAGGAGTTGGCCAATTCACGATTTCTTAGATTTTCTTCGGATCCATTTTCAACCCTTCCTTAGAGACTAAAAAACCCAAATAAATTAGCTCTTCCTTCATAAAGTTGCACTTCTTCAAATTTATTAGCAGTTTTTCTTTTTGCAAAGTTTTTAGAACTAATTTAAGGTGTTCTAGATGCTCCTCTTTACTTCGACTGAAAATGAGAATATCATCAAGATAAACAATTACAAACTTGCCTGCATATTCCTTCAAAACTTCATTCATTAACCTCATGAAGGTATTGGGTGCATTAGTAAGCCCAAAAGGCATTACTAACCATTCATACAAACCACTGTTTGTTTTGAATGCAGTTTTCCACTCATCCCCTTCTCGAATTCTTATCTGATGATACCCACTATTCAAATCTATCTTAGAAAAATAATTCGATCCACTCAAACAATCCATTAAATCATTCATTCGTGGTAAAGGAAAACGATACCTGATGGTGATTTTATCTATGGCTCTAGAATCTGTGCACATGCACCATTCACCTCCTTTCTTTGGACTGAGTATTGTCGGTACAACACATGGACTGAGGCTTTCTCTGATTAATCCTTTATCCATTAACTATTGCACTTGTCTTCCAACTTCCTCATTTTCCTGCGATGTTAACCTATAGGCTGCTTTATTCGGAAAACTAGCTCCAGGGATTAGATCAATGTGGTGACTAATACTCCTGATGGGAGGTAACTCATTTGGCAACTCATCCACAATAATATCAGCAAAATCATTCAGCAGATTTCAAATTTCTTCAGGTAATTCTTCTAAATTTGTAGAAGTTAAAATTACCTTGGGTCTCCCTACAATAGCAAAATGCATCTCCTCGCCTTTATCGACTTCTTGCAACAGGGTTTTTCCACTCATCAACATAATGTTGTTTCCAAGTGCTTCCTCGTCAGCTTCAGCTTTCAATGGCAGTAGTGTATGCTTGTTCCCATCTTTCTCAAGAGTATAAGTGTTTCTTCTAGCATCATGTATGGTTTTCCGATCAAACTGCTAGGGCCTTCCTAACAATATGTGACATACATCCATCGGCATTACATCACATATATTAACATCCTTATAAGTACCAATCTGAATTTCGACTTTACATTGTTCAGTTACAATAATTTTATGGCCTTTTTGGAGCCACGATACTTTATAAGGAGTGGGGTGTATTGTTTTCTATAACTTCAATTTGTCCACCATTTCTGTAGAAACAAGGTTATCAGTACTTCCACTATCAATTACCAATTTGCAACACTTACCTTTTGACTTACACATAGTTCTGAACAGATTCTTCTTCTGAGTTGGTTCTCTAGCCTCCTTAGCTACTTTAAGCAATATCCTTTTCAAAAACAAGGATTCTCCGGCTTCAGGTGGTTCCTCTTTGGCTACAGTCTGAGGAACTTCTTCTTTTGTGTCAGCAACTTTCACATTTCATTGGGTTGTTGGTCTATTGTGAGGACAATCCCATACACATGTCCCCACTCACCACATGTAAAGCACCGAATATCTCTTCCTCGGCCTCTACCTCTGGGCACAAACCTTCTGCGACCAGAGTCTCCTCTCTGTGGTGATCTATTACTCGAACTCCCTGCTTCATTCTGGGAGTGTTGAAATCTGGACTTAAATGTTCCTCTTCCTTTTGCTGGACTCTTTCCTCTATTCCTATGATTTTTTTTTAGCAACATTTTCTCCTCTGCCCTCAAAGCTGCTTGATAGGCATCCTCAATCGTCTTCAAATTTAATAAGATGATTTCATCCTGTATTTCATATCCTAAACCATTTACATATCTAGCTATTTTTTCTATGTCATCTTCAACATGTCCCACTCTAATACTCAGCTTATAAAATTCTTCAGTATATTATTTGATAGTCATTCCTTTTTTCTTTAAGTTTTTCAATTGTCTAAAAATATTTAATAGATAATATTTCAGCATGAATTTACCTTTTAGTTTACTTACCATCTTATCCCATTGCTTGATTTTGGGTTTCCCTTTTAGTTCTCTGGACAACTGCAACTCATCCCACCATAGGGCTGCATGACCTTTCAATCTCGTGGCTGCAAACTTCAATTTCTTCTTGTCATCGACTTCTTCTTAGTCAAAATATTTGTCTAATGAACTGATCCAGTCCATTAGTACTTCCACACTAATATTTCCATCGTATAAAGGTACTTCTACCTTTGGTCTGCCACTAGCCTTTGCTAGCATCTTCATAACTTTCGTCGTCTCACTTTCTTCCTCTATTTATTCTTCAGTAGTTTCTTCTTCATCTGCACTGGAAATTCCATCATCGTTTTCTCTCCTCTGAGTAGTTTCTATTATGGCCATCCTTGTATGCAAGTGCCAGATTTCCTCTAGTAGAACTGTGTTTGCTATAGGTCTTCCTCAACCTATTCCAGCTCCCCTTCTAGGCGACATTTTTTGCAATGCTCAAGAACAACTCAACAACTTCGATACCAAAAATTGATGTAGAAAAACAAATTCCCACTTTAATGTTTAGTATAGAAAAATCATAAAATTTTACTAAGTCCCAAATAGGTTCACTCTCCACATATGGTGGAACTTATTCGTTCCTTATCTCTTAGTGTGCAACTTTGATTTCCATGCCATTATAAAATGTAGAAACAATGATCCTTGTTGCAAGCTCTAAAAGTTACAATTACCTTTGCAACTCCATTATTTAACTATGTAAATATCATCCCATTACAAAATTCGATGTAAGCACTAAGGAAGTCATTGCTATATGTAAAAATGTGCAACTAACAAATTTCACTACATTACCAAACATGGAATAACAGATCTAGAAGAAAATGTTGCAGTCTCGAAGTTGTTTCCAATACGAGCCATCAGACCAGAGATCAAAGAAATTGAAACCAAGTAATACGATGTCAAAACTGACTGTGTATACAAATCAGAAGGCATTGTATTGTTAACACAATACCGAATGCTGGCCTTACACCATACTCCCATGGGGACTTCATTCAATATTTCATGCAATCTCGTAAGAAATTGAACTACGCATACTAGAATGTAGTGTCCATACCACGCTGCTCATGGTGACTGCATCTAAACAACTCTGTGATTTTTGTATTTGGAAACCATGCCAACTTACCATGACAGCTTTTCACTTATGCTGCTGTCATCAAATCTTGATTCAAACAAGTATGTGCTTCTATTCTCTGTGCGCACTCCACTGCAAGGTGTTGAGTCTACAATTTCATTTCTAGACTATTTACAAAACATAACATACTGGACACACACTTATGCATACATGGTGACTATATTTTAAAACAAAAATTTAACCATACATTTCAACTGCTAATGTATTATTGAATCCCATTCACACTGGCCACATATCACATCTCCGTAATGAATTCGTCTCTTGCAATTTCCATACTAATCTATGGCATATCAATATATTGCTACCAGGTTAAACAAAAACAACAAAATGAAACATGGGATTATCGAAAACATAGATATATTGATTCGCAAGGAAAATATATCTTTAGTTTCCCTTTGCATTTGCAGACTTCATACTAGCACTCTTGGTTTTTCCTCCCTACTTCCCTATTATTTATACTTGAAATATGAAACTGTTCCTCTTAGAATAGATTTCTTCTCAAATTTTCCCAACAAATCAATACCTCCCTATTTTTAAGTGCTTATCCCTATTTTGGCTCTATTTCCACGCAGGGAAAGAAACCAATTCCTAACTTTATTCCTAATTAATTAAAAATACAAAACAAACTAACTATTATCATAAATAAATAATAATAATAATAATAATAATAATAATAAAATACTAGTACTAATGTTTATTCTTTTTGGATTAGCCACAAAATGTGAACAAAACATCACATTGATGGCTAAGTCGAGATGCTCCTGCATCACCTTGCATGTGAGTCAATCCCTAGAGAGCTGCTTCATTGAGCCAAGCAGGTCTCTGTCAATTAAGACAAATAAGGGTGGCCATTGTCATAGGTATGAGCCCATGGATATGAAATTACTCAATTAATACCCTACTACTATGGATGTTTTCAGAAGGAATGACTACTTGCAATTATTCCAAAGGTTGCAGGGCTTTCATTTATAGGTTTCAAAGGATTTTTCCCCTAGCTTCACAGGAACAACATCAAAGGTTGGAATTCTGAACCTTACAGTGACACCAGAGAGCATCTCATCAGCTACAAGAATCCCTATAGGTGGTGAAAAATGTTTTAAAGGTATCAAATTCACAATTCAGGATTGTAAAGAGTTTATCAAGCAAGAACACAGTGAAGTTGATTTGACAAATGCTATCCCTAGGAGTTTTGTGAAGGAGAAATATGCAAAATTGTTGATGGTCATTAAAAATACTTTACCTGTGAAGGAATATTTCACATGGTCTACTCATACCATCTCATACTTCTTCTACATTTTGTAGGTAAGAGGTCACTTGAATTGCCTTTCTATTTATACAGAAGTCTAGGGAAAATGCCAGATAAGGTTCAAATTAAGACTGAGGGCAATGAGACATCTCTTTTTCATCATGGTCTAATTAAGTTGTTAGTGTTGGAAGAATTGAGAAGGTTAGATAGAGATTGGATTTCTCTATTTTTCATGAGTGATTATGAAATTGATGTGGTCACTCCAAAGAAAGCCTAAAAACCTAGAACTACTTCATCACCAACTGTGGCAGAAGAAGTTGAAGAAGAAAATAGATCATCTCCTGCAGAACCAGTGAACATGAGAACATAACCTTTGCAAGAGACTGACACACCTCAAGTTGCACCTGAAAAACAGAAGCATACAGTGACCAAACAAGGCAGCAAGAGAGTCACTAGAAGCCAGACATTGGCTAAAGGCAATCTGGAGGATATCCTCCATGCAATTGACATTGAAGAGTCACCCATTGTGCAAGTTGAAGACATTGAAGATGGAGGAAGAAAGCCGAAGAAAGGTAAGACTGCTAAGAAACTACTTTTTGCAGGTGATGATGTTGGTTTTATATTTCATCCAAGGAATCCCATGAGAAGACATGAAAAGAAGGCCATGGAGAGAAAGAAGACAAAAAAAATCAATGAAGATGCTCATTCAATAAGCATCATAGATTTGTCTCCATCAACAAAGGAGGAAGTGGCTATCAAGCAAAAAAACGGAAAAGAGAAAATAGTTGAAAAATCAGAAGTAGAATCCCTCAAATAATAGTTGAAGGAAGAAAGTAAGGAGATATTAGATTTGAAGTTAGAGGCAAAGAAGCATAGAATTGAGAAAGTTCAATTTGAAGAGATGAGGAAAATATGGGATGAACAAGTCTCAAGTGTTTCAAAATCCTTGGACAATGCAGAAATTTTGCTGAAATGGACTCAGCCATTAAGAGGGGAGGTCAAACATGTTAGGAGGATTAAATTACACCTACAATCCAAGAACATAGCAAGTGGAAGATCTTCAGGAGTAGCTAGACTTGATCCAACTGGAGTTAGAAAAGAAAGGGCTAAAGATGAGAGTGGTAGAAGAACCCATCAGCCAACTCATTGTGAATGAAGAAGAAATACCAAAAGAATGAAAAATTGAGTTGGAATATGTTTTATGAGGTTCATGACTGAACCTAAATTTTACCTCTGGAGATCAATTTTTGAAGACAGTCTTAAATTCAGCAAATTCTGGTTTTTTGGACAGTTTCGTAGTGTGCTTCAGGCTTGAAGCCAGAAAAAATGCTACAAAAATTCTGAAGGTGAATTTTTTCCTTCAAATTTAGTTTTTTCAAGTATTATGGAGGGAAATTGATTGTTTGTAAGGTGTCTTTGCATAGTAAATGTGTTTGAACAGAAAAGGTGGCAAGGAGATAGGTGAAAAGGCAGGTTTTCATATGCTATGAAAACTCGCTACGAAACTGTCTAAACTGCCCTATTTTGTAGCGAGGGGATTTTTGAAGATTTTTTAGCATTCTAATAGCACATCAGTCAGCTAGAGACTTCCAGCATGTCATTGGGCCATCCCAGCAGATTCTCATGACTCAAAATGAATGTCACACATCCATCTCATCAGGCAGAACAATGATTAAAGTGAAGGTAATCCATCCCTGAAAAGTAGGATTGTGTTCCATAGATCTAGGGATGTTTTAAATATTTAAAGTGATGATGAATTGTCCCTTGAACATGTGATATCTATCATGTAACCATTTTAGTGTTATAGAAACTAAATGTAAGAAATAGGATATAGAGTCCTATTAGGAGTTTGATTTCTTAAAGGATAGTTGTCCTTTTTCTGTTTCAAGTAAGTAGTTTCAGTTATGATAGGTGTCAGAGTTAGAATTCAAAGATCTAGCCAGCTGAGTAGATCATTTACATTGTAAAGAATGTCTATTTATGGACTGAACGTCGAAGAGCAAAGGGTTGGAGAATATTGCACCAAATTGTTGCTTTTATGTTTTTGTACATTATCAGTAATATACAGTGACATTCTACTTCCAGACTTGAGATTCTCATGAGGTGTTTAATGTGTTGTTGCTATGTATCTTTATGTCTAATCAATTTCAGTAGGTTTTATCTCTAATTACTCAGAATTCATATTGTTATGCTCTAACTTTCTTTAGGGGTGAAATTATTGTGTTTTCCTTATATTGTGTGTGTGAATCATCTTGATTAAAGACCTCTATCTACCTCGGCTTCCATGTGAAGAAATATTTTCATTAAGAGTATTGATGTTGACTCCATAGCTCAATGGTAGAAAGCCTTCATTTTTCAACCTGCAATCATACAAAAACCAAGTCACAATTCATAGAGTTAGCCATCTAGTATTATTTCTATTGAAAATCATAAACCCCCTTTGAGAGAGCCCTCTCAAAATGAAGAGGCTAATATTCAACTAGAAGTGGTTTGAAAGAGTTACATTGAGTTGATTAATGAGCAGCCAATCAAGATCAATTTGGTGATAACACCAAAAATGAAATCCAATGGAAATCTAGGCAGGTATCCAAGACATGCCTTAAATGGCGATGTTTGTGTAGAGAAGTGTTTTTCACGATTGTAAGCATGTTGAATGTAGTGCAAGTTTTCATGCCACAACTTAGGATGCTTGCTACAATATCCTCGAAGAAGATGTATGACTATTTGATTGAACACCTCGGTTTGACTATCTATTTGTGGATGACATGTTTTACTCTTTTTCAATTTCGTATCCATCAAGTCCTACAAACTTGACCAAAAATTCCCAAAAAATTGAGAATTTCGATAACTAACAATGGACGTGGGCAATCCAAAATGAACCCAAACATGTTGAAAGAATAAGTGAGTTGTTTGTTCAGCTATGATTTTCTTTTTGCATGGCATTAATATACACATCTTGTTGAACCTATCCAAAACTACATACAAATAATCATGATCTCTTTGTGACAATGGAATCTCCTACAAAATCCAAAGAAAAACTGTCCCATGGACTTGAAGATATGGGAATTGGTGTGTACAATACTAACTTCCTATTGCTAGGCTTACTAACTACACACAATGAGCAACCTTTAATGAAATGTGACACACTTTCAAGCATATGAGGCCAATAACAATAACTCTGAAGATGTGACATTGTTTTGCTTACACTGAAATGTCCTGCAATAAGAGAAGTGTGTGCTTCACTCATGAAATTCACTCTCCCCCCCTGTGGAATACAAATCCTTCCCAAATGATACAACAAGTTCTTATGTACATGGTAATCCAATTCCTCTACTTGGTTGCCTTGAATCAATTTTACATAAAAATCTTGAAATTCATTATCAAATGCATATTTCTCAACATAAATTTCATGCAAAACAAAATTATGCTTGAGTACAGTAGTTTCACTAACAATAGGCCTAGAAAGAATAACATAAACCTTGTTGTATATACCTTTCTTATACCTAATGACCAAGTGGAATTTCTATAATAAACCCATCCATCGAAAGTGCCTTGACTGTTGCAACTTATTTTGCGATTGCAAGTATTGCAATGGTTAGTGGTCAGTGTGTATGATGGTTTCCTTTCCCATCAAGTAGTGTTTCCACTTTTTCACACTTTGAACCAACGCATAAAGATCCTTGTCATAAGTAGGATAGTTAATCATTGCACCATTGAAAGTTTCTAAATGAAATGAAATGGGCTTACCATGTTTCATAAGGACTGTGCCCATGGCATAGTTGCTTGCATCATTTTTAATCTCAAATGGTTGTCTCAAGTCCGGTAGTGCAAGTACTGGAGCTGAACATATCTTCTCTTTCAAAGCATCGAATTCTTTTTGTTGCTTGCCTCCCCACTGGAAGACCTTTTTCACACTATTCAATGCATGCTATGGAGCTGCGATCGAAGAGAAGTTAGCAGTAAAATTCCTCCAATATTGGGTTGCTCCCAAAAAACTTCTTACCTTAGTGACTATCTTGGATCTATCTTCAACTCACCTCCTCCAACAATATTCCCCAAGTATACCAAAGAAGTCTTACCAAACTCATATTTTGACATCTTCAAAAACAACTATTATTTCCTTAAGACATCAAGTACTTTACTTACATGCATGATATGTTCATGAAGTGATTTACTAAAAATCAAGATATCATCTAAGTAGACGATGAAAAACTCATCAAGAAATGGCCTCAACACATCATTCATCACACACATAAAGGTATCATGAGCATTAAATAAACCAAAAGGCATAACAAGCCATTCAAACAAACCTTGCTTTGTCTTGAATGTTGTCTTCCAAATGTCACCTTCAACAATTCTAATTTGATGGTAACCACTTCTTAAGTCCAACTTAGTAAAATAATTTACATCTTTCAATTGATCAAGTAAATCATCTATTCTAGGAAATGGATAATGGTTATTTACCATAAATTTGTTCAATGCAAAAAATACACACACATGCTCCATGTTCCATCCTTCTTTGGGACCAACACAATAGGTGACCCACATGGCGAAGTACTTGGTCGGATGACCCATTTGTCCAGAAACTCTTAAATTTTCTTTTTTATTTCAGCACTCTCCATCACTGACATCCTATACATGCCAATGTTAGGAAGAGGACAACCTTGTTGCAACTGTATTTCATGTTGGATTCCCCTCTTGGGAGGTAATCCCTTTGGTTCCTAAAACATCTAATTATTTTGATTAACCAATTCAATCAAAATCATATTTAAACTTTCGATCACAACCTTTAAATGCTTCATAATCAACATCATTCTTTGGTTTAATCATAAGAAGCACCAAATTATTTCTTGGATTCACTAGTATTTTCATTTTCCTTGCATTAAATAATGAAAGATTTAGTTTCTTGCGATGAGCTCTCACAATATAGTCCACAACATCTTTGAACAAGTGGTACTTGTTTTCATGGCGATAGAATATGGTTTTTCTATCATATAAGGACTACCCAAAACAATTCCTGAAATGTCAAGTGGTACAACATCTAATTTAACTTTGTCAATGAAGTTTGTTATGATTATAATTTGAAGCATTAGGAGAATTTTGAGGTCTAAAATGGGCCTCCTAAGGAAAATGTACAATGAAAATTCACTTTATAAGAACCAATCACATTTTAGGGGATGACATCATCCCTAATGGTTGAGGTGGCATTTCTTGAGTTAAAGGTACTTACTTGTCACATTATCAATGGTGGATAAAAACTCATGGTTAACCATGGTAGTGCTCTAAGTACTTTTAAAGTCAAAGTAAAGTACTCATAATAAATGTCATTTCACACTTTTTGAATAAAAATATATTATTTTCATTTCATATTTCTTGAAAGAAACAATGCATATCCTTATACATTTATTATATTATATTATTTTTATATAGTATATTAATTACATGTTATTATACAATTTAAATAATATAAATTTTAATTAATAGCATATAATATAATTAAGAATTTATAAATTTATATTTATATTTTATTTTAAGTTATTTGAGTACAAAGGACAAATGCATTAGTTGTTCAATGATAATGACTTTTTCTTGAAAAACTCATTCTTATTTATAGTCACATCAATACAATTTTTTTATTAATTTTATTTTGGTACAACTTTTGAATTAATTTAACCATGGTTACATGGATAATCGTGCAAAAAGTGAATTGCAAATTCATAAATATTATTTTATAGATTTAGCTATTATTTAATTATTTCCTTAGGAGGCCCATTTTAGACCTCCAAATTCCCCTAATTTGAATATACTTCTTATATCTTGTAAATTTGCGTTCTTGCATATCCAACCCAATAATGGTGGTTTGTGATGTGGAATGGTTTCAAGATTAAGTTTCTTGACTAAGTCTTCGAGATATCAAATTGTTTTGAAGTTACTATCGAAATAGTGTGTCGATTTTTGTATGTTTTGAAATAACCCTCATAGAAATAACTAAATCCTTGTTTCTTCATTTGGAGTACTAGTGTGACAATTTGATGAACTAGTGCTAGCAATGGATTCTTTTCCTTAATTTCATACCCATGGTTGTGATTTTAGTTTCATCACATGAATCGGATCCCAAATCCTGTTGAGTGGTTGCAGTTGTTTTTTGTTTCCCTTTGTTATTGAATTTCTTGGGCCTCATCTCTGGATGAAGCTTCTAACAATGGTCTTCATCATGACCCTCTTTGGAACAATGTTTTCATGTCATTTTCTCTCCTTCCTTTTTAATGGATGCATTTTTCTCTCTTTTTCCTTTGAAACCATTTCCTTTCTCTCCACCCTTAAATGGCTTCTTTTTGCCCTCTTCTGGAATATTTTTCCCTCTTGCCTCAAGGTGAGTGGCTTGCACACAAACCTCATCTAGACTAATATCTACATGAATTCCCTCCAAGTTAGAGCATGGCCCTCTAACCCCAATCTAACAAATGATATCTTTTGTTTTTCATCTGTATGGTGAATGCTAAAATAAACTTCTAACAGTTGTTATCACACAAAAAATGTCCACCTAGCCATTTCTTACTAGGTTGGTTGAAATACATCATGTAGGATGAGTTTTTACACATTAAAATCCACTTTCACCTGAGGAAATAATTTAGTGAACCATTTTCCTAAATTATTTCGCATTAGAATCTAAAAAACCCCATACGAATGATTAAATAAATCATTACTTATTTATTATTATCTCGAAATAATTATTTAATGAATACTTCTAACCATTTTTTGCTTAACCACTCTTAAATAATTAAATAAATTATTATCTATTTATTATTCCCTAATTTATGTCATGAAATAATTATTAAATCATTATTTAATAATTGTTTTAATTAAAATTTGAATTAATCGCCATATAGTCATTAATAAATCATTTTTTACTTGTTAACTACTTTATTTATTTTCTAAATAAAGGTATTTTACCATTTTGAATATATTTTTCGCCTCAAAAAATATAATAAAATATCTATAGCAACTAGATTTTGATTTATTTTATAATATTTATTATTTTATAAATCTCAATCTATCTCAGTATTTTGTTATAAATAGGAGGGTTTTGTTTTCATTCTTCACCATGACCATTCTCCTCCTTACCATTATCGTCTTCTGACATTTGAGCTCTCATCTTGAGTTCAAACCTCCATTACCATCTTTTTCCCATTGCAAAAACTATTGAGAGAAAGAGTTGAAGCACATGGCCTTCAAAGGAACCATCCCATGGAGGGGGATTTGCAGACCCAAATCTACAATCTCTCCTCATCATGTGTAAAAATTTCATTTGCTTAATAAAATAAAATTTATTTCATATTTCCATTGGGTTGTTACACTCTTATTCTGATGTTATATGTACCTTTTGATTTGCATATTATTTTTCTACAGCGTTTTAACATTTACTTTGAAGTTGTGAAGAATACATTAAGAGTCACTTTTGTTGCTATGGTTTCGTGTCACCAGTAACTTAAGTGAAACATTTTTGGTACACTTGATAACAATTTTCACACTAATAGTTTCAACCAATTATTCAATTTTAATGCATCAATATCATCTTGGTATGGATTTTTCTCCACCTTTAATTCCTTCTTGAATGGATATTGTGAATGGTTAATGACACTAACACTTGGATTCTCTTTCATGGGTTCTTTCCTTGACTCGTTTTATGGGTATTCATGATATATTGATTTCCCCTTTAATCTTACCCTTAAGCTTGAGCCTCCATATTCTCCAAATGGTCAAATCGTGATTATCAAAGCCACCGTGAGGAGGTCATATTATGATTAATTTCAGTGGATTGTGCTTCCAACCTTGCAAATATCTCTTCCATTGGATCGCGAGGGCTATTGTAAATAGACTTGTCAGTGATAACTAGAGTTGTAAAATTTTCTCATCAAATTGATTCTTGGATCTGTTGTAACTTCCTGCAAAATGTATTAAAGAAACATGCTCTAATACCATTATTATTTGTAAACTACCATGGATATTATAGTGTAATATTTTGTCACAACAAATCAAATAAATCATTGAAATTGTTACTATGAATGTTAATTACCTTTAGATCTCATATTATTTATTTTCTATTTTTATGATTAAATGAATAAATATCCAAAATGCAAGAAATATATAATAGGAAGAAATGTACATGCCATCCAAAATAGAAGCAAAATTTTCCGTGGGAAACCTTTAAAAGAGAAAACCTAGTTAGAAGGTGAGCCTGGTTTGCTCTTTCTTCCCTGTTATGGAAAATGTGCAAGTAAAAAAAAAATAGGCACTCTCTATGGAGTTACCAATACCATATAGCCTATCCTTCAACTATAATAATACTTTGTCTCCCTCTCTATATGAAATCTCTATCCTATGATAATTATGCATGGCTCTGTATTTCTCATGTGACTTGTTTAGTGCCTCATGTACCTACAAATGGATTTTCCTTATCTTATCATGAATTTTTTCTTTCCCTTAAAGCATCCCCTATAAGATCCTCCCTCACTCCTTGTTTTCCATATATTGCACCCAAATATGAAGGCATAAAATATCCCAAACAAGTCTCAAATGGTGACTTACCAGTTGAAGTGTGCAGTACTCCGTTGTAGGAGTGTTGTATATAGACCAAACTTAAATCCGATGTATTTGGATGATTTTGATTATAAACACTCAAAAGGTGTACCAAAGTCCTGTTGATTACCTTTTTCCCCACATATCTGTGGATGGAAGTTTTTATACCTATTCAATTTTATGTCCATATTATCCCACAATGCAATCTAAAATTCTCTGAGAAATTTGGTGTCCCTATATGAAACAATTCCCCTTGCTATCCCAAAATTCACCTAGACATATTCAAAGAAAAATATGGCTTCTTCTCCCCCCTTAGTGATATTTATAATGATCTATAAAGGGCATAAGAATTCACATCTTACTAAACAAATCAAGTATCATAAATAGGTATTCATGTACCTTCCTAGTTGTTGGTAAACCTCCCACAAATTCCATGGAAATTATTTCCTAAGGATGACTGATATAGGTAAGGGATGGAATAGACCATGTTTCTTTTATTGATCTTGTTGGTACAACAAAATGCTACATCTTCTTGTATTGTGGGCCAATACACATACCTCTCGAAATTATAAACTATATTCATAATACTAAAATTACCAGCAACTTTAGATGTGTTATCATTTCTAATCTTCTACAATTAATCACCTTTAGGAACGTATATCTTGTCCAACCTATAGTGTAATCCATTCTAGAGATGATAGTCAATTGTGTTGTCACCATTATCCACATGGATATGGACTTATAACTATAGATACACCTCCCTAAAGGGCCCAATCCTCTATATACTCTTCTCTATATGTATCATGGGTGAAAGTATCCATGTGAATCATATTTTATAAAGCTATGATATTTGATGCAAGTGGCCTTGAAATCATGTTAGCCAACTTGTTTGTACCAGCCTTCTTTTACTTGAACCATGTCCACTTGTAGTTTTTGGTTTTTTTAACTTACTTTGGGCCTAAAAATACTATAACAGTTATTGATCTATGTCGATGACTCTTCTTTTCCATTAGATAGTGTTTCCATTTTTTTCTAGTTTGTACCAAGGCATAAAACTCCTTTTGTCATAGGTAGGGAATTTGAGAACTCCTTCATGAAACATTTTAGAATAGTATCATGCAAGCCTCCCTCCTTACATCAATACTTCTCCCATATCATAATCATTCACTTTCATCTCCACTTTCAAGGGTTGTGGAAAGTTTTACAATGCTAGAATGTATGCTTGAATGATTATATTTTGAAACACTTCAAATTCCTTCTGTTGACTCTTCCCCCACTGATAAATATTTCCACTTATTATTATGGCATGAAGTGGTGCAACTATTACTAAATATAATATATCATTAATATCCTTAGAAATTGTGCTTCCCAAATGAAGCTCCTAACCTCAAACACATTTGTTGGCACCAATTACTTCATGATGGAATCCATCTTTCCAGGATCTATCTTGAGCTCCCCTTCACAAATCACAATGCCTAAATACACTAAATATTAGTGTGCACACTAAAGTTTCATGATATTTTTCACTAGTTAGTGCTTCTTAAATGTCTCTAGAACCTTCATCAAGTGTGATATGTGATCCTCTTAGGTGGCATTGTAAACTATTATACCATCCAAATAAATAATAGCAAATGATCTAGATAAGGGTGTAATACACTAGTCATTGATATCATGAATGTAAGTAGCACATTTGATAGAACAAATGGCATGAATAACATATCATACATAACTTGTCTAGCTTTGAGGGTGGTCTTCCAGATGTATTCGTCCTTGATTGCACACGATGATACCCTAATTTTAAATTCATATTAGTGAAGTATTTCACTTGCTACAACGATCCAATAGATCATATTTTCCGTGTAGGGTGTACCTTTTATTGAGTACAATTTTGTTTAATGCCCTATAATCAAGGAAAATTATCCAATTCCCATCCTTCTTTTGTGCAAATATGATGGGTGAACCACATGTTGAGGTATTGTTGTGGTTGAAAATTATGTGGCCCTCCATATTGATCAAGAGTTCAAGAATTTTTCTCAAACTTGAAAGTGCTCGAAACTGTACCACACCTGAGTGATTGGGTAGATCTCGTCGTTCTGATTCCGGCGCTACAAACATTTCAAAAAATCGATGTCATATGAGGGAGATATCACGTTCTGATTGATTTCCCAAACAACTAAAATTTGTAACAGGTTTGATTAGGATGCCCCAGTCAGCATGCAAAGGTACAGTCAGCAAAAGGGGAATATTCTTGAGAATATTCCATTTTCCAAGCCAATGATATTTTGCCAAGTGACGCATTCTGATTTGTCGATGTGGAATGTACGTGATTATTTTGGGCCAATGAATGGGTGACATGTGGCCAGCCTTGAGGCTGCCATGTCGCCCCTATACGGTTTACCAAAATTTTGTTAGGTCCTGGGGGTTTGACTCTGTGACCTCCTATGCACCCGCAAATTTCTCCACCGTCCGGGCCACCACATGAGTTTTACCCCTATAGGGCGCCAACGCTATTTAAAGTTTACAAAGTGTGTATATGGGGGGGCAGGGGAGGGGGAGGGGGAGGACCACCGCCCCATTTAAGATGTTCACATGTTACCGTTCGAAAACCCCAACATTTTTTACAGAAAATACCAACCCACGACATTAAAATTCAATCACAAACCATATCACATAGTGCAACTGCTCCAGCGGTTAAGGCTTGTCCTCCTCTATGTATTAACTCCAACCGTTACATTTCTGCGGGGTTAGCGGGTGTGCATGTGGCCACCCCTACCTTAAAATTTATGTTACGGTTAGTAGACTTGTGGACATTTAAGCACGCCACTAAAATTTGGTGTTTTTCTCTTTATAAGTGCAGTAAACTCCAATTCTCCAGTTTTAGTGGAGGTTTTGTAGGAGATATTGGGAAAAAGGCTAGGAGGATCAATTTTCAACCAATTTAGGTGAAACAAGAGTCTACCTAGACTAATTTGAGAATTTTGGAGCCATTTGTGTAGAGAAAACAGCCATTGGAGGCTTGTAAACACATGTATTTGAAAATTTTTGAGCATAATGAAAGGTGGACATGCCATTGGGAGCTGGACCAGCAAATGTATCCCAAGAGGGGTGAACTACTTCATCATGACTGTTTTGTAAATCTTATGTGTGATTTTATTTCTCTATTATACACTGTTGTTCAGTGATACTTAGGCTTATTTTCATGCTTATAATTCGCAAATTCATCTATGTTTCATGGTTAAAATTCCTCAATCCTTAAGCAAACAAATGGAGACAAATATGTACATTTTTTGTAACTGAAAAGAAACTTAGCACAACAAACTAATACAGTCCTTTCAAATTAGGTTAGTATCAGAGCTAGATTTTATTCTTTAGTGTTGTTGTGTGCAAAGATTTTTTTAACTGTTTGCAATTTTTCACATGCTTACTAGGCTCAAGCTTAAGAGAGGAGAAGGAAAATTGGTGGAAGCAAGAGGGTCTCAAAGTGAGCCATAGAAAAGGAGGACAAGATTTCCACATTCTCCGCCACCTAGTTCACTTACTAAAGAAGTAGAAGCAACATTAAGCATACCTCCAGAGGAAGGAGAAATCCATGAAGAAATGGATCCCAAAGAGGAAGAAAGAGTGTTCAAGAAATCATTCCTTGACATGACTGAGATGGTGAGAATCCTTTATCAAGAAAGGAATGAGAAACTGGAAGGAGAAGGATCCAAACTTCACAAGGAAGGACAGGGATCATCAGGAGGTCAAAATGATGAAGATAAATCAAAGAAGGGAAATGGAGGAAATGGAGGCAGTGGAAAGTCACCATCCTCACCCCCATCATCATCATCCTCTACTTCATATTCAGTACATAAGCCACATAAGTCAAAGAACACTGGTAAAATTCCTTTTCTAAAACTTGATGTTAAGTTTGAATTTCCAATGTTTAATGGTGAAGTCAATGCAAAAAATCTTGATAATTGGATTAGGTAATTGGAGGTCTATTTGAGAATCCATAACCTTCAAGATGATGATACCAAGATCCAATTAGCTTCATTGATAATGGAAGGTGCAACACTTGTTTGGTGGGAAGTTAAGACAAAGGAGGAGATCAAGAAGCATGGTAATATTATTCTATCATGGACTGATTTCATTTCTGCAATAAAACGACAGTTTTATCCATTAGCTCATATGCAGAAAGCCATAATGAACTGGCAAAATTTTAGACTATTGAAAGGACAAAACGTACAAATTTACATCCAGAAAGAATTTAGGAGAAGAGCTCTCTTATTGGGGGTAGATTTGCAGAGCCAAGATACTTTGCTCAAGTACATAGGAGGCTTACATAGCTACCTAAGACATACTATCCTCATGTTTAACCCCACAAGTCTAGATGAGGTATGTGTTCAGGCCACACATCTAGAAGCTAGAGGGAAAAACATTTCTGATGAGGTTAGGAACAAACCTTTTAAGAGGAAAAACAAAGAGAAAACCTCAAAATTTAAATAAAAAAGAATGCATCTGTCAAGAAAGAGGGAGAAAAATTGGTTTGTAAACATTGTTCAAAAGAAGGCCCGTGATGAAAATCATTGTTGGAAATTACATCCCGAAAAGAGGCCCAAACATCTGAACAACAAGGCAAACAGAAAATTGCAGCTACAACTCAACATGATTTAGGAGAGGATTCAGGTGATGAATCTAAAATTAGAGCCATTGGATTGAAGAACATGAAGGGGAAAGAAATTGAAACTAAACCCAGTACTAGTACATCAAACTGTCACAGACAAGCTCCAAATGAAGAAGAGAGAATTGAACTGTTTCATGTGAGGGTCATATCCAAACATAACAAAATTGACACATTGTTTGACAGTGGGTCACAAGAAAACTTAATCTATGAAGACTTGGTCAAGAAACTTAATCTTGAGACCATACCACATCCAAAACCATATCCACTTGTTTGGATCTGTAAGGATGCAAATTTACAGGTTTCAAAAAAGTGTATATTGCGGTTTGCGATAACTGCACATTTTGTTGGCACAATTGAATTAGATGTGGTACTTGACATAACAGGAATTGTGTTGGACATTCGTTACTTGTATGATAGGAAAGTGATCTTCCATCGCCATGAGAACAAATACCATTTATTCAAATATGGCAAGGAGTATATTGTTAGAGCACATCGCAAGAAGACAAATATTGCTATGGTAAATGCTGGACAGGTAAAGAGGCTAGTAAATTCAAGTAAGAATTTTTTTCTTCTAATGATTAAGCCTAAAGATGATGTTAATCATGAATCATTAGAGGATTGTGATCCTAAGTTGAAATCAGATTTATATGATGTAGTTGATGCACATCATGAGATGTTTCAGGAGCCAACAGGATTGCCTCCAAAAAGGGAGATTCAACATGAGATTTACTTGCAGCAATATTGTCCTCTTCCAAACATTAGCATGTATCGTATGTTGATAATGGAGAATGCTGAAATAAAGAAGCAAATCAAGGACATGTTGGAAAAGGGACTCATAAGACAAAGTACTTCGCCATGTGGTTCACCCATAGTCTTGATTCTGAAGAAAAATGGGACTTGGCACATGTGTGTAGACTTCAGAACTTTGAACAAGATAACGATAAAGAATTGATACCCACTCCCAAGGATAGATTATTTGCTTGATCAGTTGAAAGAAGAATTTTTTTTCACTAAGTTAGATTTACGAAGCAGATATCATCAAGTAAGAATTGCAAAAAGTGATATATGGAAGACTGCATTCAAAACCAAACAAGGACTCTTTGAGTGGTTGGTTATGCCATTTGGTTTGTGTAATGCACAGGAAAATTTCATGTGTGTTATGGATAATGTTTTGCGTCCATTTCTTGATGACTTTGTGATTTTGTATTTAGATGACATACTGATTTTCAGCAAAACAAGAGAAGAACATGTCTTGCATGTGAATAGGGTGCTTCATGTTTTGAAGAAAGAGAAATTGTTTCTTAAGATGTCAAAGTGTGAGTTTGGAAAGACTTCTTTGGTTTATTTGGGACACATTGTAGGAGGAGCCGAGTTGAGAACTGATCCTTCTAAATTGGAAGCCATCTTGAATTGGCCCATTCCCAAAATAGTAACCGAGGTAAGAATTTTCTTAGGTGCAGCTCAGTATTGGAGAAATTTTATTGCTAAATTTTCTACCATAGCAGCTCCTATGCATGCAGTGACAAGTGTGAATAAAGGCTTCCAATGGGGAGGCAAACAGCAGCAAGTTTTCGAAGCTTTAAAAGACAAGATCAGTTCAGCTCCAGTCCTTGCATTACCGAATTTGAGACAACCATTCGAAATATAAACTAATTCTAGTGATTATGCCATGGGCGCAGTTATTTTGCAACATGGTAAGCCTATCGTCTTCATTATGAAACATTCAATGGTGTTGTAACTAATTGTCCTACATATGAGAAAGAGTTGTATGCGTTGGTACAAAGATTCAAGAAGTGGAAACACTACTTGATAGGTAAAGAGACTATTATACATATCGATCACCAACCATTACAGTACTTGCAGTCGCAAACAAAATTGCAGCAATCATGACATTTCAAGTGGATAGTCTTCCTTCAACAATTTCACTTGGTTATAAGGTACAAGAAAGGTATTTTCAATAAATTTGTTGATATGCTTTCAAGGCCGATTATAAGTGCTTCTACTTTACTTAAAAATGATTCTATTGTACATGAGAGTTAGATAGAACAATATGTACATGATGTTGATTTTGAAGATGTGTATGCTAGTTTGAGTGAATGGAATCAAGTTGAGGAAAATTATTATCACATGCATAGCAATTTTTTGTTTCATTTGGGCAAGCTGTGTATACCACAAGGAGAGAAGTTGTGTCATGAGAGAAGCTCATTCATCCCTTATTGTTGGACACTTTTGGGTAAGCAAAATAGTGGTGCATTTACAAGGTATTGCTATTGGCCTTGCATGATAGATAGTGTGTCGCATTTTATAAGAGGTTGTTCTATGTGTGCAACAAGCAAGCCTAGCAATCGGAAGCTTGGGTTGTACACGCCACTACCGGTACCACCAAGGTCATGGGAGAGTGTCTCCATGGACTTTTTTGGAGGTCTACCTATGTCAAGAAAACATCATGATTATCTTTATGTAGTTGTGGATAGATTTAGTAAAATGTGTATACTTATGCCATGTAAGAAAACCATTACTGCTAAACAAATTGCTGAACTTTATTTTGAACATGTATGGGTTCATTATGTATTTCCAACTTCTATTATTAGTGACAGGGATTCCAGGTTCATTAGGAATTTTTGGTCCAATCTTTGGAAGATGATGGACACAAAGTTGAAAAAGAGTACTCCTTTTCATCTGCAAACTGGTGGCCTAACCGAGGTGGTGAATAGAAGCGTTGTGCATCTATTGAGAGGATATTGCAACAAAAATCCTAATTTGTGGGATAAGCAACTGCATTACATTCATCATGCTTACAATTGGGCAAAGCACTCTTCTACAAATACATCACCTTTTGAAGTATGCTTTGGGTATTTGCCGAAATCTCCATTAGACTTCATCTTTGAGAAGGATGTTGCAATTGATGGGCATAATGATATTGACAAGGCTCGAAAGTTCATTGAGAAAATTCAGATCATACATCAACAATTTCAAGAACATCTTGAGAAGAGTCAAAGTAAATACAAGGAGAGGAATGACAAACATAGATTTGATCACACGTTTCAAGAAGGAGATGAGGTATGGTTGCACATAAGTAAAGAAAGGATGCAAGGGGAAGGTAAAAATCTCAAACCCATTCACTATGGTCCATTCAAAATCATAAAGCAAGTTGGTAACAATGCATTTCAACTTGACTTGCCTTCAAATATGCAAATGTATTCAGTTGTTAATGTTGAAAACTTACGTTTGTATGAGCCACCTTTGATTGATGATCAAGGAAGTGATGTTTAGATGCCTTCTATTGAATATTTCTCACCATAATTTCTAGATGAGCTCAAGGAAGATACAATTCTTGATAGGAGAACAAGAGCATCCAAGAGGGGAAGTGTTGACTACCTTCGAGTTGGGCTCAAAGGCAGTAAGCCAAGCAAGGAAAAGTGAATGGAAGTTGGAAAGGTGAGGGATTTGTACCCTCATCTACTGAACATGTAATCAAAGTATTTTGGGGTCCAAAATCTTTCCAATGGGGAGGTGTGATAAGGATTTCATGAATTTTTCTTAAAATTGAAAGTGCTTGAAACTGTACTGAACCTGAGTGACCGAGTAGATCTCGTCGTTCTAATTCTAGCGCCACGAACGATTCAAAAAATCGATGTCGTATTAGGGAGATATCGCATTCTGATCGATTTCCCAAACAGCTAAAATTTGCGACAAATTTGACTGGGATGCCCAGTCAGCATGCAGAGTTACAGTTAGAAAAAGGTGAATATTCCTAAGAATATTCTTTTTTTCAAGCCAATGATATTTCACCAAGTGGCGCATTCTGATCTGTCGATGTGGATTGTACATGATTATTTTGGGCCAATGGATGGGTGACACGTGGTGAGCCCTCAGGTTGCCACGTGTCCCCTGTACGGTTTATCAAAAAAAAATTAGGTCTGGGGGTTCAACCCCACGACCTCCGATGCGCCCGAAAAGCTCTCCACCGTCTGGATTACCACATGATTCTTACCCCTATAGGGCACCAGCGCTATTTAAAGTTTACAAAGTGTGTATATGGGGGGAGGAGGGGGGGGCAGACCGCTGGCGGTCCCAACCCGCCGATGGCCCCATTTAAGATGGTCACATGTTACCATTCGAAAACCTTGACATTTGTTATGGTGGATACAAAACCGTGACATTAAACTTCAATCAAAAACCTTATCACATAGCCCAGTTTCTCCGGTGGTTAAGGCTTGTCCTCCGCTATGTATTAACTCCAACAGTTATAGTTCTGTGGGGTTAGCGGGTGTGCATGTAGCCACCCCTACCCTAACATTGATGTTACGGTTAGTAGACTGGTAGACATTTAAGCGCACCACTTAAATTTGGTGTTTTTCTATTTTTAACTGCAGTTAACGGCAGTTCTCCAGTTTTAGTGGAGGTTTTGTAGGAGATATTGGGAAAATGGCTAGGAGGGTCAATTTTCGAACAATTTGGGTGCAACAAGAGTCTACCTAGACTAATTTGAGAATTCTAGAGCCATTGGTGCAGAGAAAATAGCCATTGGAGGCTTGTAAACACATGTATTTTCAAAATTTTGAGCATAATGAAAGATGGACATGCCATTGGGAGTTGGACCAGTAGATGTAGCCCAGGAGGAGTGAACTATTTCATCTTGCCTGCTATGTAAATCTTATGTGTGATTTTATTTCTCTGTTATACACTATTGTTCAGTGTTATTTAAGCTTATTTTCATGCTTATAATTCACAAATTCATCTATGTTTCATGGTTATAATTCCTCAATCTTTAAGCAAACAAATGGAGACAAATATGTACATGTTTTGTAACTGAAAAGACACTTAGCACAACAAACTAATACAATCCTTTCAGACCACATATAAATTTTGTTAATGTCATTTTTAATCTGTTTTATTTTTCTTTGAGTGTTTTCAACTTGTTTCAATTTTCATTTTTTATATCTCCATTTCTTTTGTCTCCCCACCCGCTTTCCAATGACACAGTTTTTGCCTAATTCTATTGCACAGTTTGAAAGATATTATTGATCAAATTTTGGTCATTTTCACTGCCTCAACATATAAAATATGTAAATATTTTTTTATTATGCTTTTATAAATTGTAAATAAAATTAATTTCAATATGTATAAATTAATTAAATAATTTAATAAGTTAAGTTAATTTAATTTAATTAACTAAAGTTAATTACTATATATATATATAAGCTTGGCAGAACTACATTTTCAATCACATCCAATATATCATGAGTCTAATGCCCACTTCATTTGTGTTGTTCCTCCTTCGTGCAACCTCTCCCTCCTATCGCTTTTACGATTGGTTAAAAGTAATGTGTCTACTTAAAAATGAGAACTTTGGAGATTCCAAGCTGTGATCCTAAAAATCTACACCACAGAAATCTACAATCCATCAATGTGTCTACCTTTTCTCCTTCCCATCTCACCTTGGATCGATCACCCCATAGGTTTCATAAGCCTCCCAATTCGAAAATTCCAGGGAAACAAGGGTCAGGGTGACGTAAACCTTGCAAGCCCATTTCCTCCACATATCGCTTCCTCTTGTTTGCTTCCTCCTCCACGCAATTCGTTGCCACATCATTCTAGAGCTAATACCCGGGCGGTTTTAACCATTGTTCCTTTTGTTTTTGCTAGGGAAACAAGGGTCGGGGTGACATAAAGCTTGCAGGTTGATGCTCTCTCCATGTGTCCCTTTATGTACGTCATCCATGTCGCTTATATGTAGGACTGATTCTCACATCATCCTGAGACGTAAAACTTACTAGCATATAACGTATTGTTTCTCTATCCCTACCATCCCATCTTGGGACATATTAATCTTAGGAATTCTAAATGCATCCACTTCTGGAAAACTTTGATATTTAAACACCAGGATGACGTGGAATTCCACATGAGAAATCAGTGAGGCCCCACATCACCTCTACCTCAGTGTATGACCACTCAGGGTCTACCACATGAGATGTAACATAAAATTGATATGTAATTTGAAACTTTATTTTGGTTTTATTTAATTTTAAAACTCGATTTAATGTGTTTTTTCCTTTTTGTTTCAGGTAGCTTCATTGATATGCTTCAGGTGGTGCAATTGTCGTCAATAAAAACCATATCCTAAGCATCCAGGTTATCAAATCAAAACATAAAATTTGTTGGAGGATGCCTACCCTTATATGGTTACAAAGTTCTGAAAAATGGGAAAGAAGGATCAAATAGTTGTCTAGAGATCTATGAAATTGGTAGAGAAATTAATTTTTTATACTTCTAGCGTATCAAGTCAATATCGATCAGCCAATGGAATAGTCATAGAGGAAGGAACAAATGAATCGAAGACATATCCTTTGTTAAAAATAAATCCTCTTTGTTACGAAATCAAGTAATGGGAAAATATTATTAATTTTTCTATAAAACATTATGAAAGGCCAAATTTTAGATAAGTTAGAGATTAAAAATGTCTTTTGAATCAATCATGTTATTAGGATTTGGTTGACTTTTCGAATCAGCTAATGTGGTTCATCCTCACAACATTAGCTAGTTCGAAAAGTCGACCAAATCCTAATAATGTGATTAATCCGACAAACATTTTTATCTACATTATGGATCAAAAAATTCTTAGATCAAACAAGTTAGAGATTATGGAAACCACATACTGTAGAATACATAACTTATTACACTATTGTATTGGAAATTTTTTCTATAGATTGGAGGAGATAGTTTGAATCCTGGAGAGGAGAAATTGCACTATTGTAAATACTTTGTAATTCATGGTTTTGGCTATCTTTCATACCAACAAAAGGAGAACTCTTTCTTTTTGTTTCATAACTAAGCATTATTGTCTATTTTTTTCATTAATAGAGAATTATCAAACAATTATTGCTTCTTCTTTGTCTTTATGAGGGTGATTATTTGTTCCAACACTATTGTTTGAATTTAGATAATTCATGCTTCTTTAAAACAATGTCAATCTATCTTGCAGAGTTGATCAAAAATGAATTTGGGGTTGATTATTGAATTTGGGTAGACTTTTATTGTAACACCCCACCCCACATTTACTTTCTTTTACAATATCTCTAGGGTAAACATGAGATCAGAGTTACTATGACATGACCTGACAACCAAGTTCCAATTATGGAAGTGGGGCTTACTACCTTTAAACTTTACTGCAACCTCCGGGAACACTTGATCACCTAGATGTCAAACAACATCCACCGATCATATTTTCCTGGACTGGAACTACCTTTTTTACTCACTTTTCAACCCGACCACACGCATTCCAATCCTTCCATGTGGAAACAACTTTAAATACCCAACTTTGTGTCTACACCCCTGGATTCAGTGCCCCAATTTCATGGCTAGCCTATAGGCCATTGCCCAAAACTTTACATAATCAAGTCTAAAATGATCACAAGTATGCATAACCCATAATTAGGCTCCATTATTTCCCAAATATGATAAACATTTCGACAAACATACGGTAAACATAGTATTTACAGGTCATGAATGCATATTTTATCATGGTATCGTTCATTTCACCAGAGAATCATCAAGAAGGATCATTTCCCTCTCAATCTAGCTGCATCAAATACTTGTTAGCTCATACATTCATATAACCATTCAATGAATTATCGAATCATGGACAAGATCCATAATAAGAGCACGTCATTTAATAATGCCTATAGCCAACATTTAACCATAATAAAGCCATGGAAAACCAATCATAAAATCAACACACTAAATAATACATGTGGTCATTAATCTCAATAAGAAATAACACTTTATAACTTATACATAAATCCAACCAAGTTAGGGACTTTCACGTACCACTCGACCATAGATTGGGCTGAACCAAATCTCTCTTTCATCCAATCACTCATGTGCCATATTCCAAGCATAAATGTGGGATCTCATGGGATAAATCAAAACAAAACGAACCAGGGCATCCAAAGGCTAAACCACCTTGACCCTCAACCACAATGATTTCACCTAAACTGGTCCATAAATCACTAAACCAACACAAGATTGGATACCTCAAAATTTCTTCACTGAAACTAGAGGAATTTTCTTGTCTCCACCCACCTGTCAAGGGCTTCCCAGAGAAAACCGTCTCCACCCCCAACCCTTTGGATTTTCCTGAGACCACCTCAACCGAATCCAAAATATTTCCAAATCTCAACCAAGAATGAATCCCATCACACCATGGTTATCCATAAAATCGAAAGGCAAGGCTGAAACCACTGTCAATCCAGTAAAATCCTATGCCAATGAAATAAAAGCAACCATGTAAACCAAATTCATGCACCATGCATTCAAAACCAAGCAAGCAAATCACACATGCAACTTGTAAACTACAAAATCTTCCTATTTTAAATTCTCCTCAAATATTCTCCTTGCAATCCATTGTTTTCCTTTGATTGATTGCTTTCTTGTGTCCAAGTGCTCTCTCTCTCCTCTAGGAGTTCAATTTCTGAAAAAATGATCAAAAGTTGTCCAAAGATGAAATTGATCAAAAGCTATCCAAAGTTGAAACTGATCAAAAGTTGTCAATTGTTTCTCAAATTCCTTTTTTTTATTTACATCCAGTGTCTCTTCCTTTCCTTTTCCTCTTTTCTTTCATTTTCCTTCATTTTCTCTCTAAATTACCTTGCATGAAAATTCTTGTCTCTTCATCTTCCTTTTCTCATATTTTCCTTTATTCCTTGCATTAATTTCCATCTATTGTCCTTTTCCTTTTTCTAGTGCCAATTCTAATTTCCATATCCAATGATTAACCACAAGTGACCCCCAATGTGATGTTTTCACCCCCATTTATCTTGGAATACGTGCCCCATCACCTTGGTCTTATTTTTTCCTTTATAATGTCCTTACATTTACATGGAAAATTAACCCTGGGATATTACAAACCCCTCCCCCTTGGGGGAACACCGTCCTTGGTGTTCTATGACACTTATGACCAACAAACCACTAAAACAAAACCTACTTCTTATTGGAGATTTATAACATAGCTTGTTGCAATATTTACAATCACAAGTTGTTGAAAACATGACAAACATACTGTTAATTGGAGCTTTATAACATAGCTCGATGTAGTATTTACAATGAAAACATACATACATATATATATACCAAAAACTCATTTTCCTCAACCAAGAAATAAAGAAGGGTATAATGTCTGCGTCTGATCAACCATCTCCCATTTAGCTTCATCAGGCCCAAAGTGCTTCCACTACACTTTAACTTTCTCTATTGCTCGGTTCCAAAGCATGAGATATTTCTACTACAATATGCATTGTTGCTATGGCTGGAACTCTCCCTCTGGTTCCACCTGCAATACAGACCAATCAATCGCATGATCAACATCCTGCACATATCTCTTATGAAATGAAACATGTAAAACATCATGGACTTTGGCCAACGGAAGCAAAGAAATTCTGTAGGACATTAGTCCAATCCTCTAAAGGATCTCGAAAGGCCCATAATACCGAGGCACCATCTTGGTGCATGACCCAATCCTCAAGGAACTCCTCTTGGGCTTGATGTGCAAGTACACATGCTCCCCACCTTGAAACTCCTTGAATTCCATATGTTGATCCACATAAATCTTATACATGTCCTATGCTACCTTTAAATTCCTTTTAATAACCTGCATCTCTTGCTCCATCTCATCCAACATATCTGGTCCAATCAACACCTTAGTCATTGGATCACTCCATCTCATAGGAGTATTACAACTCCACTTGTAGAAAGCCTCAAATGGATTCATCTTCAAGGATTCGTGATAACCATTATTATAAGCAAACTCCACTAGTGGAATATACTCATCCCACTTCCTTTGATGATGCATGACATACATCCTCAACATATCCTCAAGAATCATGTTAACCCTCTTTGTCTATCCATCTGTCTGCAGATGATAAGTTGTACTAAAGGCTAACTTTGTCCCCAATCCATAAACAACTCTTTCCAAAACCTGAAAGTGAACTTGGCATCTCTATCTGAGATAATATTATTAGGAACTCCATGCAACCTCACTATCTCCCTAATGAATATATGAGCTACTTCACTAGTTTAATTAGTTGACTTCACTGTAATGAAGTGAGATACCTTGCTCATTCTTCCAACCACAACCATGATGGAGTCATGTTGCCTTGATTTCCTACGAAGCCTTGTAATTAAGTCCATGGAAATGACCTCCCATTTCCATTCTAGAATCGAAATAGGATGCAATAAACCAGTTGGATGCTTGCATTCAAATTTTATGTGCTGACAGTCCAAACACTTCGAAACAAACTCAACCACATTTTTTTTCAAATTCAGTCAATAGTATAACTTCTTAACAATTTTTAAAATCTTATGGTATATTGGGTGGCCTGTATATGGCTTGACATGAAACTCTCTAAAAATAAGCTTCTTCAACTCGCTATTATCTGACACATAGATCTTTCTCCTGAATCTAATCAAGTCATCTGTTGTGAGGTGATACTCCTCATACTGATCACCCTCACCCTATTGTTTTGATCTCTGCTTCAATTGTTGATACTTCTCATCATGCTTCCCCGAATGAAAGATACACTCCTATAAATTTGTACCATAAGATCTCACAACTGAAAATGATTCACCTGCACTCTCCTACTAAGAGCATCTACAACTCTGTTCTATTTTCCCTTGATGTACCTAATCTCAAAATAAAACTCACTGAGACTAACCAACCATCTAGCTTTCCTTGCCTTCATATTGGGTTGGTCAAACAAATACCTCAGTCCATTGTGATCACTAATCAAGATGAACCTCTTTCCAAGGAGATAATGTCTCCACATATTCAATGCATGAATGGTAGTTGCCTTCTCAAGATCATCAGTCACATAGTTCTACTCGTTCTCATTCAACTTCCTTGATTCATAGAAAACCACTTGGCCTTCCTGCATTAGTACTCCACCTAGTCCTTCCTTACAAGAATCTCTACAAAAAAAAAACTCCTTATCAGTATATACAATCTTCAAAACCAAAGCATTGGTAATAAATTGCTTCAACTACTCAAAACTAGTTGCACACTCAGTAATCCATTCAAACTTCTTCCCTTTCCTCTGCAAATATTTGATAGGATAGTAAATATTAGATAAGTTCCTAATGAACCTCCTGTAATAATCTGCTAGTACCATGAATGATCTTACCTCATCCACATGCTTCGGAGTTAACCACTCCATGATAGCCTTAATATTTTCCAAGTCCACAACTATCCCTTCCTTGGAAACAACATGTCCCAAGCAATGAATCTGAGACTAAAATAAGTTTCACTTGTTGAGCTTGGCATACAACTAACGCTCTCTCAACAATCTCAATACTTCTTCCATGTGATATGCATTCTCTTCCTCATTCTTCGAATATACCGATTTATCATCAACAAAAACTAACACAAACTTATCTAGGTAAGGGTGCAACACATTATTCATCAAACAAGTGAAGGTGGTTGGAGCATTGGTAAGACCAAAAGGAACCACCAAAAACACATAGTGCCCATACCTTGTATGAAATGCAGTCTTTTAGATGTATTCTTCTTTGATGCACAAATGATGATATCTTGATCTCAGATCAATATTTGAAAACATTTTTTCTCCCCTCAACTAATCAAACAAATCATCAATCCAAGGCAATGGATAATTGTTCTTAATAGTCACCTTGTTCAGCTTCCTGTAATCAATTCACAATCTGAGAATGTCATCCTTTTTTTTTTTACAAACAACATTAGTGCACCCCAAGGAGACACACTTAGCCTTATGTATCCCTTATCAAACATATTTTTAAGATACAACCTCAATTCCACCAACTCTAGAGTTCTCATCTTGTACTGTTCCTTACATGCTAATGCTGCTCTTGGTACAAACTCAATAGAGAAATCCACCTCTCTACGAGGAGGCAAATCTGGAATCTTTGCAGGAAACACATCTTGAAACTATTGTAAGACATGATGCCTCCTCACGACTCAAACATCCTCAATATCCTTCTCTTTGTCACTGAATACATGAATTGTAAAAAATACATACCCTTTCCTACAGTTGTGCATAACTTACATAGTTGTAACCATTTTTATTGATGTAGGCTTCTTATATCCCTACAATATTCTCATCATCCAGGCACTCAATTTCCTTCTCATAACAATTCATCTTGGTCTTGTGAGTAAACATCCAATCCATTCCCAAAATCAGGTTATATACACCCAAAGGAAGCACATTTAGGTTTGTTTCCATAGGCATACCATTAATCTCAAACACACAAGATCTCACCTAGTGGTGAATTCTTCTCTTAGTCCTTATAGACAACTGCATCAACCAATATTCTGCATGCAGTTCTTCCACCTCAATCATATATGTTTTATGGTTTATTTTTCTATTATCAAGTGATGCATAGATCAAGGGAATTATTTGACCAACATCCCCAATTGTTTGCACCTCTCGAGCACTATGGATTTGTGACCTTCCACCCTGGTACAAAGGAAAATCCTTAGTGTGATGATCTTTACCAAAAATTTAACACTTCAACAGTTACCTGTCATTGCCTTTATTCTACCGCTCTCTAGGCTGAGACCCATGTACATTCTCATTGCATTAAACTTCTTATGAGGGGTTGTGTTTTCTTTCTCACCTGCATCCTGAGATCTTCCTCACGTCTTAGGTAATTTTCCTTTAGTCTTCTCATTACCTTTCCAGTCACACTTGAACACAGGATTTCACTTTGACTACTCATAACAATGATTTAACTTCCTGATAGCTTCCTCTAATGATAGAGGCTCATTACCCTCAATTTGATCTTTGAATGAAA
Organism: Pinus albicaulis; assembly: GCA_034641835.2. Classification (NCBI taxonomy): domain Eukaryota; kingdom Viridiplantae; phylum Streptophyta; class Pinopsida; order Pinales; family Pinaceae; genus Pinus; species Pinus albicaulis. The sequence goes on along the minus strand of CM076577.1, from coordinate 1,148,421,343 downwards.
ATTGAAATCCATTGATGAACCTTTGGATCATTTCTTTCTCATCCTTGAGCTAGGGCACATATCTCAATAACTCTAGAAATTTGGTTGTATATTCTTCATCTGTCATGGAACCCATCCTGAGCTCATAAAAATCCTTGGCCTTTCCATCATAATATCTCTCAAAAAAATACTTCTTCTTGAAGAGTATTTCAAACTCCACATTCTCATCCTTTCTTAAGAGTCCATCTATAACAACGTTTTTCTTCCCTTTTTTGTAGATGATTTCAAATTCATAACCCAACATCTTTGTGATCTATTTTTGTTGCTCTTCTAAAGACAATCTTTGTTCCAAAAATTATTTAAGACTGTCATGATCCATTTTTACCTTGAAGTGTCTTCCCATTAGGTAAGGTTTCCATTGTTTTAGTGCATGTAGTATTTCCAACATTTCCTTCTCATAAATAGGTTTGTGTAAATAATTTCCTTTGATTGGATGACTTTCAAAAGCACTAAGTCTTCCTTCTTTCATTAAAACAACACCAATTCCATTTCTTGAGGCATCACATTCCATAATAAATTTTTTTGTGAAGTTTGGCGTAGCTAAGACCGATGCTTGACACATTGCGTCTTTAAGATGTTTAAAGGCCTTAGTTGCTTTTGGAGTCCAAGAAAATGCCTCTTTATTCAATAATGTTTTTAGAAGTGTTTTTATTCTTCCATAATTCTTAAAAAAACTTGCGATAATACCCTGTCAACTCGAGAAATCCTTGCAGATGCTTTATGGTTGTGTGGATTTTCCATTCCTTAATGGCTTTAGTTTTGTTATGGTCTACCTTAACATCCTCATGAGATAAAATATGACCCAGATATTCCACCTCTTGTACTCCAAAGAAACAATTGGAGGTTTTTTCATATAATTTCTTCTCCTCCAATAGTTTGAGCACCCTGTCAACATGTTTAACATGATCCTTCCAAGACTTGTTGTAGATTAGTATATCATAAAAAAATGCTAACACAAATTTTCTATGGAAGTGTTTGAAAATTGAATTCATCAAACCTTGAAACGTAGAAGGTGCATTGGTAAGGCCAAAAGGCATGACCAGAAATTCATAATCACTCTCATGAGTTCTAAATTTTGCTTTCATAATGTCTTCAGTTTTCATTCTTATTTTATGATATCTTGAATGAAGATCCAACTTGGTGAAGGAAATTTCTCCATGTAATTCATCCAATAATTCATCAATGACAGGAACGGGAAATTTATCTTTAATAGTGAGCTTGTTGAGCTCCATGTAATTTGGACACATGCACCATGATCCATCCTTCTTGTGCACGAATACTGCTAGACAGGAGAAATAACTTTGACTAGGTTGAATTATATCGACCTCTAGCATTTCTGAAACAATATGCTCAATTTCACTGTTTTGGGCATAGGGATATCTGTAAGGTCTAATTTTTGGAGGAACACTTCCTAGAATCAATTGAATAACATGATCATGATCCAAATAGGTGGGTGGCCTTAGGGAGTTTCAAATACCTTGGAATGATTGTCCAAGAAATTTTGGAGATCTAGAGAAATAGATGATTTTGATGTATGAACCTCTAGTAAGCATAATTGTGAAATTACACCCCATTTTTCTTTATTTAGAAGATTTTTCATGCCATTAGAGTTGATTATATTTCCTAGTTTCCCTGTGATACCCCCTAATTCAACTTCCTTTCCTTCCCAAAAAAAATTCTAGAAAATTTCTTGAAAATTAAAAGCTATTGTAACCATTGAACTCCTAGTACAACATCAGCACCAGCCATTGGAATGGAAAACATTGGAGAAATCAATACATATTCCCCCATGGTTAGCTTGATATTATGGCACTTTCCAGGGAAATTTATAGTTCCTCCATTTGCAACCATCACTTGACACTCTAGTGCTAGATATAGGAAGCAATTCAATTCCTTGGCTATCTTACAATGAATAAAATTATTGGTACTACCTCAATCAATCAACACCATTACTTTTTTCTTCCTTATATGTACTTCTATATTGAGAGTTTGAGGAGCGATAATTCCTTCCATTACATTACTAGATATGGTCAGATTCATTTATTATTTCTCTAGGGTTAGTTCCTAGTGTATGTTCTCTTCTTTTGAAGTTTCTTGTTCCTTTTCTTCCTCCTCTTCACAATCTATGTAAAATAATTTCTTCTCAACACACTTATGACCTTTAATGTATTTTCTATCACAACTGTAAAAAATCTCTTTTGCTTTTTTTTCTTCCAATTGTTGTGGTGTCAACCTTGTAGGTCGCGGAAGGCTATGAAAGGAAACACTTCCATCTTTATAGTTGTGAGTGATTGGCTTCCTTTTTTTCCATAATTTTTCTTTCAATTTCTCTTTCCAACCTAAATTTTTTCTCCAATGAATCAGGTTCCCAAAGGTGAACCTCATGTTGGATGTTATCCTTTAAAGTCCCTATGAAGACATCAATCCTATGCTTCTTTGGAATATCAATTACCCTTATATTAAATTTTTTGAAGTCCTCAATGTGCTCTGTCATTGAACCCTTATGTTTCAGATTTATCAATTGGCTAAAGAAGGTGTTTCTCTTTGTATCCTCATAATGTGCTATCATTTACTCCGTAAAAATTGACCGAGTGACAAGTGGTTTACAAGAAAAAAACCATTGATACCATACAAACTAATTGGGTTCTAAATATAAATTTGAAATGCGTAACTTTTATGTGTGTTGCACATTATGGAGATCAAAATATTGCTCCATCTGTGGTATCCATGTTACTGGATCCTTGCCATCAAACTTACTCATATCGATCTTTGGAATATGGTGGATATTCAATCCAAAGTTAGAGTATATGGAATCATGATTAGCATTCCTTTTTTTCTCATCATGAGTTTCATCCAATACCTTTTCTCCATTAGGAATCATTTCTTGTAGCAACTTTGTCAAACCTTCCTTCAAACTTTCCATGTATGCTTTTAAACCATTCTTCAAATCTTCCATGTTGTTTTTCATACCATCCATCTTAGCCTCCATAACCTTCTTCAAATCTTCCATGTCTCCTTTCATACCATCCATCTTAGATTCCATACCCTTCTTCAAACCCTCTATCTTAGCTTCCATTTCATTTTTGGTTACTCTTTGCGAGAGCGAAATTTGTTGCACTTGGTCTCGTAATTTTGATATATCATGTTGCATTTCTTCCTCTTCTTCATGCGTCATAGTTGAGCATTCTAGTTGCTTACTAGGTGTGTCTTTTTCCTTTGATGCAATTTGGAATAAAACAATGATATATATTTTTCACTATGACCTTTAAGTCACTTCAAATTGATTTTTCAAACAAAACTTATGCAAAATTAAATAATAAAAAAATACACACATTTTTCTTGCTTTTCAGGAGCTCAATATTGAAACTGTTGTATCTTTATAATTTCAGCTCTTCAAGGTCTGAAATTCAGCCCTGGTGTATCCCTCTAAGTCTTTTTTCCAATTCCACAAGTCAGCTCAAAATTAAATTTTTCAAGAAAGAGTTATTCCCAATCTCCCACGATGACCTGATTATTGAATAGTTCAGTAGAGCGAACTTGTACGGAGTTCCACGTGTCACTGTTTCGACCTTCGACCCTTAAATTGCTACACTAAAAATTATATTTCGTGCAATTTCAACCACGTTTTAAAAATTCAAATCCGATTCTTGAAACGAAATTTATTACGAGTTTCCCTAGGTCACATATTTGAGACTTAATTTTGGATCCTGCAAAAACCCTAAGTTCCCTAGACCACATCTCCTAAAACACAATGAACCAAGATCTTAAATTTTTACACCATGTTCATCAATATTTTAGATCCACTTGGGAGAAATTTCATCTTTTGAATCCTCTTAGAAAAAAATTATAGCGAAAATTCCAAGACAAATTATTTGAAGAAGTGAAACCCTAGAATCCAAAGCTCTCATACCAAATGTTATGCAACCAACTCGCAAAATATAAGAACAGTTAGATCAATGACCTAAAATTTATCCTCTTAGAGGGGGGAACATCCTTTACATTACATAAATGGACAATTCTTAGATGGTTCAAATGAAAAAACCTCCTTTCTATATATACGAGTCTAAGGGGCCACAATATAATCAGAGCCAACATAATGATAATAATGTAAGGGCACAACAATAACAATAGTGTGCTTCTATGGGGAAAAATAATATAAACATGGGGACTACATGGGGACAACAATAACAATAATGTGGCTAAACTAACAATAAAAATAAGGCGCTACACTAGTATTATAGTGACCTAACAAAATTTTATTGCACTACACCTAAATATGGTTGAATTCATGACAACTATAACACCTGAGTATTCTATAGTAATTTATCTTCTAGGTCCAAGAGAAGCTACCACTTACCAACTCAATTTCTTCTATCAAATCTTCTTTCAATTCAACTTCAACTTGCACCTAGAACCAATGGTGATTGGGCTCGATATCCTATTCTTGTTTTAGTTTGATGAACTGCCCTATTTTATTCTCTATAAATTCCAAAATCTCCACATGCTAGAAAAGAAGATGGAATCCTAGAAGAATGGCCCAAATACACATTGAAGACATTAACCTCCTCTTGGGGTTAAAACTAACCTCTGATTCGATGAGGACTAGATCGGAAGGACCCTAGCTCCAATTACAATTTAGTACAAAAATCAAGTCCTCACTAGTTCTAAATTTGAAAAATAGCCAACCTTTGGACAAAAATTAAAATTTCGAGAAATAACCTAATTGGGGAGCCAATTGTCTAGTGTTTGGAAAAGATTTGAAATTTCATGCAATGAACCTAATATTGGATCCAATTATTTTCAATCTGTTTCCCTAGGATTTCCAGGTGCACAATATTTCTATAAAATATGCCAATTGAAGTTTTATCCGTTAGATGAGGGATATTCTCCAATTTAAGATCTTTCACCCCTAACCATTTTTAATTTTGTCTCACCTAGCATGAAAATACTGCTTCTTTTCCTTAATTCCTTTAGCACCAAAGTTCATAAAGAGATATTTTTTTTATTGAGGCTAACTTTCATGCAAGAGTGTGTAGAAATTATACAAAAAGCATGTATATCATGGATTCAATCTGATCTAACAATGTGATAAAGCTAGATACCAAATCACTTGTATAAATCAATTGCGGAATTAAAAACACAATCGCCAATCACATGAAGCAAAGAAGAAACCACAACATAGATAATTTCCCGAGGAAAGCTTGTTGCTCAAAACCCCATTGTCTTCTATTATATATTCAGCATGGATACATGAAAAAAATACATCCACTCTTCTCACAAGAGCCCTCCTGTACTCAGGTAATTGTCTCACACTGTCCTGGACAAAAGTAGCCAACACTTATCCAATTCTCAGCCTCTAAACAACATGCCTTTCTTGCGTAATTCATGTGGAATGAAATCCCTATTCTTTAAAAATTTTGGCCTTCCTTGACTGCGCAAGGATCATGGGCAATCCAAAGGGTGTTTGGTTGCATGGGTGCAACCCAAAAATCCTACAACTGATAGTCAACTTCCCTTTCACCTAGATCTCAACTGGGTCTCCACTGGAACTGATATGCATGCAGCTAATAATAGTAAATCCTCAGTTGGATGTGAGATTAGTGATTGTGAATTAAATAATATTTAATTCAATTGATCTCTCACTAGTGTATCTAAAAGTTACAACGAGCACAATTGAGTTTAAATCACTTAACTGAGTTAAATTTATTACAACCTGCATTAACTAATGCACCACTGCACTTCGAACTCTGTTACAACTAGAATTACTCTGCATGCCTTACCAACTACCCTCAACTCAAAATTCATGAGATAACTAAGTTTATCACACGTAGTTAAATATTACAAGTTATTTTACGATTATATTAAATTTTACTGTCCATCTTAATTAAGGGATAGCTAAAATAGACATGCACCAAATTTATCCCACACTAGTGTAGTGATTTGAATGTGGAATGACAAGATCTTTCCTAACTCTTGAAAAAATGTGAATGGCAAGAAATAATTGCTGAAATAGTTACTTTTATGTGAATCTAACTATTTAGCATAAAGTGTTAAGTATAATCATGTTAATGTTAAGGTTTAACAATTACGCATCATGCATAACAATAAAACCAAAAGACAACAAAGATTAGTGACGAAGTTCCTCCCTCTTAGACTACGTCTCCGGGTCCGCTTCAAAAGGGTGCGTCCGCTGTATTGATAAAACCAAGATAAATAGAACTACAATGATCTATCAGTTGACAAGTGCCAAATAGCACTACTGATGTTGCAGAATGGAATTTTCCTGATGAGGTTCTATAGATACAGACTCTTTTCTTTGATGGGTCTTCAACCGACCAAGAAAATCTAATGATGAAGTGCACACTCTATCTGAAGGACTCAAGCATATGGACCTTTGGCACAATGTAGCTGAACTGATTTTTTGAAGACTGAAGTGGATCTCGTTGTTCTACAACGAAATTTAGTTCTATATTGAGGCAGGAAAATGAGCTCTCATACTCCACAATATACCTGCAAAACCAAAAAATCTTTGTACAAAGTGTTCTTGTGCTTCCTCAAAAAGCACTTCTTCTTAACTTCTTGAGAACCTCTCTCTTTCCTCTCTCTCCACAAAACTTACTTTGTCTTCTTTATAATGTGAGGGAAAATGAATGGAATTAAACCATTATCTTCATATCTCGAAGAATAAGGTTTTCTTAGTTTACATTTTTAACATTGATTTAATGGGTCATTACCCCTTTCCAAGCAGCTTACTTATCATGGATTCTTTCGAAGTAATCCACATCATAACCTGATATAATTTCTCTCAAGTTTGTTTGACACCTGGTGTCTTAGGATAAGGTGCTGATTAAAACACAACGCCTTTTTACATGCAATTAAACCCATTTTAGACTTTATATTATATCTTCTCCGCCGGCAGTCAGGCTAATGGTGCGGATAAAAGGATTTCCCGGCATGTGATCAGTGCCTTGCCCAGTGGTCACGGCTTACTCCGGCGGTTCCAGGTTAACCACGGCGGTCATGGCTACTCCTGTTCACATGTCACATGCTGCTTTTACAACTGTTGACCTGCCACATGTTTTTTGATGGTCTTTACAGTGCGATTTAACACTGTTGACGTTTGTTCATATGAAAAATAGTTCCGCTGCGATTAGACTGCGTAGCTAACTATTTATACATTATATTTTCCGATACAGTCAGCATCTGAACTTAACATAATTCGCGACGGTTTTTTTTCCTAATCACATGGAACTCCAACGTGGTCTCTTTAGACTGCTTATCCAAACTACGGGCTTTGACATAAAACAGCTGTGGTTAACCTTGTCACATGATATCGGTTCTTCCGATACGGTTTGATGACTGTTTAAACATTACATTTTTTTTGTAACGTATTTACATATTTGCCAAGGATTTTACTTTAGGTTAGTCCTAAGTCCGAAAAGGTTTTATTTCATAGTTTTAAAGTGGGTTTTATTACACAGTTTTAACACCATGCACCTTTAGTTCTATACTTAGGTTTTTAGAACTAGGACTTAGCGCTATGTTTAAAATTAGTCCTTTTACCTTAGGATTTGACCTTAGTTTTACAATTTGGACTTAAACATAACCTTTTACATCATCATCTTGCCACAGTATCAAGTTACTTAGGCATTTTTAGGATTTTAGTCAAATGTTTTTAAGAATAACATTTTTGCCTAACTTTAGCTGACTTGGACTTATAGTGCTAACGTTTTAGACTTAGGATTGTGTTTCCTTAAGTCTTTACATGAACTTAACACTTTAAAATCATGACTAATGCTCTTTACTGTTTAAATGTCGCAGGTCGACATAATGATGAATTTTTCTTATGACAACAGTTTGACTTAGAAAAACATTAATGATTGTTGTCAAAGTCACTAATGTTGATGTCGAAGTTGATGACGAACTTGTTTAACTTGAATTTCCTGCTCTTATCTAAAATGTTGAATGTGACCATCTTGGTCGCTTTCCAATTTCGACAAGATTCTGCTTGATGAATTGAGTCGATGAATTCCTGTTCATAAGACCATCTTGGTCAATACAATTTCAACTCAACCTATTTATTACAAAATCGATGATTAATTACTTGAAAATGACCATCTTGGTCATTTTGTAATTTCGATACAAAATTTAAAATCCAAATTGGATCACACCTTCCCACAAAAAGAACTTTTGGTTCTCCACAAGTTTTATTACAATGCATTGAAGAAAATTAACTCTAGAACCTAGTTACAAACTTTTCTAGATCTAGAAAAAATTTTACAGACTCAATTTAGGCATATGGCATAAATTCTGCCCAGTTCCATTTGGCATTTGAATGTTCTCCAGCAGGTGAATTGGATGTCTCCTTTGTTGTTGGTGTCAATGTTTTTTCTAGTGGCAGGATTGGACAGTTGCTTTTAGCATGCCCCAAAAATTTGCAATGTCGACAAATTATCTCCTTAGAATTTGTACTTATTGAGTTTTCTTAATGCTTTTCCTTTTTAGTAGATTCATTTCTAGATTGAAGCAAGATTTTACCTGATCGCTTCTTCACCTGAAGTGTCTCATCATGTTCTAGAGGTTTGATTTTAGTAGCTCCGACTTTCTTGTTGTAGGCTCTATGCTTCCAGCAATGTTCTACACAATGCTAAGAACTACCACAAAATGTACATGGATATATTATTTTAACAGTTTATACCACCCAATTCTGATAAAAGAAATCACTTCCAGAATCATTACTAGAGGATTGTTTTTGCTTACCCTTTTTGTCCTAGAGCTTCTTTGGCATAAGCTCAGGATGAAAAAACCAACATTGACTCAAAATGTGGCCCATAGTTTCACAATAGTCGCACTTCATTATACCATAGCCTAGACCTTGATACTTAGGTATTTCTTGTACATCTATTGGTAGAAGTATCCCTTGACCATTCTTTCTGAGACCTTCTCCTTCCTGGTATCCCATGGTCTTCATCATTAACAAACCTTTTCTTTCATAAACTACACTTGGCTTCTGGCTAGAAACTTCATCGAAGTCTAAATCACTTTTTGGTGATATCAGTATGTTGGGAGTTTCCTCAGCAGGTGAGGAAAAAGATCCAATGGAATCTCTTGATGACTTTGGTTATGCTGAAAGAGAAGAACTATATTCATCCTCCTGAAAAAGAGATAGTGTTGGATTCTTTCCATTAGAAGCTATATCTTCTATTAGATGGTTGTTTCCTCTTTATTCTTTCTATTTACTTCAAGTTTAGACTGCAATATTTTCTTGTCACTCTCCAGTGCTTGCACCATCCTTCGCAATGCAGTATTCTCCTGCTGATATTGTTGATTGAACTCCTCGAGTTCTTTCAACCTTAGTTGTTGTATCTAGTTCTTTCCCATTTTGTACCTGAAAAGAGCTAGTATGCTCCGATACCAAAATATGATCTGAATGTGGAATGACAAGATATTTCCTAACTCTTGACAAAATGTGAATGGCAAGAAATAATTACTGAAACAGTTTATTTTATGTGAATCTAATTGTTTACATAAAGTGTTTTTAGGTATAATCCCGTTAAAGTTAAGGTTTAACAGTTACACATCATGCATAACAATAAAACCAAAAGACAACATAGATTAGTAACGGAGTTTGTCCCTTCTGGACTACGTCTCCATGTTCACTTCAGAAGGGTGTGTCTGCTATATTGATAAAACCAAGAGAAATAGGACTAAAATGATCTATCATTTGACAAGTGACAAATAGCACTAATAATGTTGCGAGATGGAATTCTCCTGATGAGGCTCTATAGATATAGACTCTTTTCTTTGATGGGTCTTCAATCGACCAAGAAAATCTAATGATGAAGTGCACACTCTATCTGAAGGACTCAAGCATATGGACCTTTGGAACAATGTAGCTGAACTAAGTTTTTGAAGACTGAAGTGGATCTCGTTGTTCTACAACGAACTTTGGTTCTGTATCAAGGTAGGAAAATGAGCTCTCATACTCCACAATATACCTGAAAAACCAAAAACTCTCTCTACAAAGTGTTCTCGTGCTTCCTCAAAAAGCACTTCTTCTTAACTTCTTGAGAACCTCTCTCTTTCCTCTCTATCCACAAAATTACTTTGTCTTCTTTATAATGTGAGGGAAAATGAATGGAATTAAACCATTATCTTCATATCTCGAAGAATAAGGTTTTCTTAGTTTCCATTTTTAACATTGATTTAATGGGTCATTACCCCTTTCCAAGCAGTGTATTTATCATGGATTCTTTCGAAGTAATCCACATCATAACCTAATATAATTGCTGTCAGGTTTGTTTTTGACACCTAGTGTCTTAGGATAAGGTGTTGATTAAAACACATCACCTTTTTACATGCAATTAAACCCATTTTAGACTTTATATTATATCTTCTCCACTGGCAGTCTGGCTAACAGTGCGGATAAAAGGATTTCCCGGCATGTTATCAGTGCCTTGCCCAGTGGTCACAGCTTACTCTGGTGGTTCCAACTTAACCCTGGCGGTCACAGCTACTCCTGTTCACATGTCACACGTGGATTTTAAAACTGTCAACCCGTCACATGTTTTTCGATGGTCTTTACAGTGTGGTTTAACGCTGTTGACGTTTTTTCATATGAAAAATAGTTCCGTTGCGGTTAGACTGTGCGGCTAACTATTTATACATTATATTTTCCAATACAGTCAGCATCCGAACTTAACATAATTCTCGACGGTTTGTTTTCCCGATCACATGGAACTCCGACGTGGTCTCTTTAGACTGCTTATCCAAACTGCGGGCTTTGACATAAAACAACTACGGTTAACCTTGTCACATGATATCGGCTCTTACGATACGGTTTGATGACTGTTTAAACATTACATATGTTTTTGTAATGTTTTTACATAGTTTCCGAGGATTTGACATTAGGTTAGTCCTAAGTCCAAAAAGGTTTTATTGCATAGTTTTTAAGTGGGTTTTATTACATAGTTTTAACGCCATGCACCTTTAGTTCTATACTTAGGTTTTTAGAACTAGGACCTAGTGCTATGTTTAAAATTAGTCCTTTTACCTTAGGATTTGACCTTAGGTTTACAATTTGGACTTAAACATAACCTTTTACATCATCTTCTTACCACAGTATCAAGTTACTTAGGCATTTTTAGGACTTTAGTCAAATGTTTTTAAGACTAACATTTTTGCCCAACTTTAGCTGACTTGGACTTATAGTGCTAACGTTTTAGACTTAGGATTGTGTTTCCCTAAGTCTTTACATGAACTTAACACTTTACAATCATGACTAATGCTCTTTACTGTTTAAATTTCATAGGTCGACATAATGATGACTTTTTCTTATGACGACAGTTTGACTTAGAAAAACATTGATAATTGTTGTCAAAGTCACTAATGTTGATGTCGAAGTTGAAGATGAACTTGTTGAACTTGAATTTCCTGCTCTTAGCAAAAATGTTGAATGTTACCATCTTGGTCGCTTTCCAATTTCGACAATATTCTGCTTGATGAATTGAGTCGATGAGTTCTTGTTCATAAGACCATCTTGGTCGACACAATTTCAACTCAACTTGTTTATTACAAAATCGATGATTAATTACTTGAAAATGACCATCATGGTCATTTTGTAATTTCGATACAAACTTCAGAATCCAAATTGGATCATGTAGGTGCTGCTAAGACTTGTGGTCCCACACTAGTGTAGGTGCTGCTTGGACCTCCTAGTCCCACACTAGTGTAGGTGCTGAAATTTCTTATTGAACTTCACCACTCGCTCTCAACAAGAAAGGGATTATTCTTCACCACGATCATGTCTCTATGGTATTCGAATTTTCTCCTGGTGAGCACCTTCGTCATAATTTCTACATCTTGATCTTCCGTGGGAATGTACTAAAGTAGCATTATGCGTCTCTGCACAAAATCTCTTAGATGGTGGTACCAGATATCTATGTGCTTGGACCTATCATAAAAAACAGGATTAATCAAGAGTTTGATGCAACTATGATTATCACAGTATATCACTGTCGAATCCATCTGAGAACCAAAAAAACCAATCAATATCTTTCTCATCCAGATAACCTCACATGCAGCTTGACTTGCTGCCATGTACTCTGCTTCCACTAAACTGAGTTCCACAGATTGTTGCTTCCTGTTGTACCAAGAAACTGATGTTTATCCTATGCTGAAGATACCTCCTATTGCGCTCTTTCTGTTTGATGGAGTGTCTTCCCAATCTGCATCCATGAAGCCTTGAAGCTTCACTCCCTATGTTCATCTGTACCAAAATCCATACTCTAATATGCCCCTAAGGTATCTCAAGACATTCTTCCACACCTTCCAAAAGAGCTTGGTAGGCTTAACCATAGCTTGACTCAGCTGGTTAACTGCGTACCAAATGTCTAATCTGGTGTTCACTAAATACATCGGTGTACCAACTAACTGCTTGTAGACAGTAGCAACCACTACCTCTCCAGAAGTAGCATCCTCTTTCCTCCAGTTTCCTGGAAGAGGAGTGTCCATGGGTTTGCAGCTCTCCATGTGAAGCTTACCCAGTATCTCTTTGGTATACTTTCTTTGAGAAACAAAAATTTCACCATCCCATTGCCATATTTCCAAGCCAAGGAAATAATGAAGAATTCCCATGTCCTTCATTTTAAACTCCCTTGCAAGATCCTCCTTGCATGAGTGTATCAACTTCTCATCACCAGTGAAAATTAGATCATCAACATAAAGTACAATAATAAATAGCTTACCCTCAACCACAATCTGGTACAGGTTTGCATCAGCTTCACTTTGGGTGAAGCCTAGTCTGGTGAAATAGTTGTCAATCTGAGTGTACCAAGCACGAGGTTCTTGCTTCAGCCCATACAGTGCTCTCTTGAGTCGAAAAACATGTGACTCACTATCAAAGATCTCGGAACCTTCTGGCTTCTCTATGTACACTTCTTCCTCAATAACTCCATTGAGAAATGCAATTTTCACATCCATTTGATGAATGCACCACCCCATCTGCGCTGAGAGTGCAAGGATGGATATAATGGAAGAGTATCTTGCAACTGGTGCAAAAGTCTCATCATAGTTGATCCCCTCAATCTATTAGAATCCCCGGGCCACAAATATGGCCTTGTACTTCTCCACACTCCCATGAGCAGCTTGCTTTACCTTGTAGATCCATCTATATCCAACCACTGATTTGTCGACTGGTCTTGGGAAAATATCTCATGCATTGTTCTTGACAATGGAGTCATCACTCCTCCACCATTGCATCAACCCAAATTGGTTGTTGCACTGCCTCCTGAAAGGAAGATGGTTTTGTCACAATACATTTGCTCATAAGAGCCATGTATCCAGTAAACCTGTCTAGAGACTGTCTATATCTATGTTGTGAAGTAGGGGTTCCTACATTCTCTGTAGCATCAAGTCTCAATCTATATGCTTCCATGGTGCGCCTTCTACCATTTCTGATGGATGGCTCTGCATGAGTGTTTTCTCCACTCCATGATCCTCTGCATGTCGTTGCTCCACATATTGAGGCCCATTCTTGGGAACCAATAGTTCCTCCTTTACATGAAAATCTAGCTCCCTCTCAAGGGACAATCGCATGGCTTTCTCCTCATCAAATTTTATATCCCGTCGCACAACAGTCATTATGTTGTTTGGAAAACACACCCAATAGTTGTGGGGAGTTTCAGTGTATCCCACAAAAATCCCAATCTCAATTGTTGGTTCCAACTTCTTCCTGGCATCTTTGGTCACATGCACATAAACAAACGAGCCAAAAATCTTAAAATGTGAAACATCAGGTTTCTTACCAGTGAAATCCTCTTCTGGTGTACTCATGCCAAGTATCCTATGAGGAAAACGGTTATGTACAAATACCGATGTGTTGCATGCCTCTACCCACAGATGCATCAATAGGCCCTAATCATGCAACATCGATCTTGCTACACCCACAATCATTCTGTTCTTTCTTTCAGCGACCCCATTCTGTTGTGGGTTATGAGGCGCTATCAGTTCTCTATGAATTCCTTCTTTGCTACAGAAGTTCTTGAATTCGTTAGAGATGTACTCACCACCATTGTCACTCCTGAGAGCCTTCACATGCTTCCCCGTGTCTTTCTCCACCAGTGCTTTAAACTCAAGAAACTTTGAGAATGTCTGATCTTTCTTCTGCATGAAGTAGATCCAGCACTTCCAAGAAAATTTATCAACAAATATCACATAGTACTTATGCTTTCTTGTCGAAGCAACAGAGAATGGTCCACAAACGTCTGTGTGAACTCTCTCAAGGATCTCCTAGGCTCGGTTTTCCTTCTCATGAAAGGTGGCCTTTACATATTTTCCCACAGTACATCCCTTGCATGTGTCTGACTGCACAAGTGTACCCTTGGGATCACCAGTAGAAATCTGTTGCATGAATTTCAAGGCTCCGTGGTGAAGATGGCCCAATCTCCTGTGCCATAGCTCAACCTCATCTTGGCTCACCACTTTGTTCACCTTGCCCATCAATGTTGCACATCCATCTACATCTAGATTATAGAGATTCTCAACTCGAATCCCTATCTTCTTGGATTGTCCTGTTGTTTTTTGTCGCAGGAAAGCTTTTCCTTCACTGAAAACAACATCATAGCCTCTATCCTCTAACATTGCAATTAAGACCAAATTTTTCTTCAATCCTGGTACATGCATTACATATTTTAATTGAAAGGTTTTACTTGATTGTCTTTGGAAGGTAATGGTACCAATCCCGGTAGCCCTATACCGCCCATCATCACCCATTTCAATATCCATCTAGAGGTCCTTCTCCTCCAAGCTACTGAAAAGTTCCTTATCTCTCGTCATGTGAAAGGATGCTTCACTATCCAAATACCACATCGATCCCAATGCACTTGACACCATGCATTCTATCAATGAGAAGTCAAGCTCAAATTGCGAGGACAAAGACTCACTAGTTGCAAATCCTGAAGCCTTCTTGCTCTTCTTCTTTTGTGGACAATTAGTGGCTTAATTCCTATGCTCGTGACAGTGAAAACACCTCACTCTGGACATGTCGCTCTTCTTGCCATCTTTGGACTCAGATTTGGAATAGAACTTCTTTCCTTTCCACTTCTTCACCTTGGTAGACAAAGCATAATCTTATTCATCTTCATTCTTAGATGAAGATCCATCTCTGGTATTCCGTTTGAACTCCTCCTGCACCAAATCCTACCATAGTCGCTGCCAGTTTTTCCCTTCCATTGACAGAGCCTTGATAAATATGCCAACTCTTGGGAAGTCCTAGGAGAGCTAGAATAACCAAATCATCATTAGAGACAGTAATGAAAATGCTCCCCAGCTCATCCCGACATTGAACAAACTTTGTTAAATATTTTTGCATGGAGTCGCCTTTCTCCATCTTGATCTTCCTAAGTTTATCTTTTAGTGCCAATTTCCTATGGTAACTGCTACTTTGAAATAGATTTTTCAAAGCCTTCCACATTACATATGGTGTGGCTTTACCATGGAGACTTGAGATAATGCAGTCTTGTACTCCCTCCAGTAAGATCCTCCTCACCTTTGCCACTTTCTTTTGCCATGCATCAAGATTTGCAACATCTGCCACAATGGGTTTAGGAATATCATTGTCAATGAATTCCTTCAGGCCGTTGTCTTTGAGTACTGCCTCCATCCTATCCTTCCTAGAAATATAGTTAGAGTTGCCCTCGAGTGCAAGCTCCAATCTCAAGCCATTGAAATCCATTTCGATCCTGAATCAGTTGTAGCACCAAGAAAGTATTTTTGCAAATTCGAATTCTATTCAGTCACAAACTCAACTCCTCCTTCACTATTGTGATTTATTGTGCTCTGATATTATGTAGAAATTATACATGAAGCATGTATATCATAGATTCAATCTGATCTAACAATGTGCTAAAGCTAGATACTGAATCACTTCTACAAATCAATTATGGAATTAAAAACACAATCGCCAATCACATGAAGCAAAGAAGAAACAATCAAACCACAACATAGATAATTTCCTGAGGAAAGCTTGCTGCTCAAAACCCCAGGATCTTCTATTGTATATTCAACATAGATACATGAAACAAATACATACAATTCTTCTCACAAGATCCCTCCTGTACTCAGTTAATTTTCTCACGATGTCTTGGACAAAACTGACCAACACTTAGCCAATTCTCAGCCTCTAAACAACCTGCCTTGCAAAATTCATGTGGAATGAAATCCCTATTCTTTAGGAATTTTGGCCTTCCTTGACTGCATAAGGATCATGAGCAATCCAATGGGTGTTTGGTTGCATGGGTGCAACCCAATAATCCTACAACTGATAGTCAACTTCCCTTTCACCTAGATCTCAACTGGGTCTCCACTGGAACTGACGTGCATGCAGCTAATAATAATAAATCCTCAGTTGCATGTGAGATCACTGATTGTGAATTAAATAATATTTAATTCACTTGATCTCTCACTAGTGTCTCTAACAGTTACAACTATCACAACTGAGTTTAACTCACTTAACTAAGTTAAACTAATTACAACCTGCATTAACTAATGCACCACTACACTTCGAACTTTGTTACAACTTGAATTACTCTGCATGCCTCACCAACTACCCTCAACTCGAAATTCATGAGTTAACTGATTTTATCACACTCAGTTGACTATTATAAGTTATTTTGAGATTAGTTTACATTTTATTGTCCATATGAATTAAGGGGTAACTAAAATAGACATGGACCAAATATAGCCCACACCAGTGTAGGTGCTGCTAAGACCTGTGGTCCCACACTAGTGTAAGTGTTGCTTGGACCTCCTGGTCCCACACTAGTGTAGGTGCTGAAATTTCTTATTGAACTTCAACAAAGTGTTGCAACACTACCAGGGGAGGAAATGTGCTAAACCTGGGAGTTCTAGGAGAGGGTAAGATAGAGTCTTTGAGAAAAACAAAGAGGAATGGTGGGGCACATCTTTAAGTATTCACATTGAATGGCATTAAAATTTTAATAGTCGAAGAATATGTAATCGATGTATGAGAGTAAGGTGGCATTGTTGATGGATTAGATTCCCCCAAGGAATAATCCCTCCTAGCTTGTTGCAATTGATAAAATCAGAATCAAAGTAAAATATTGCTAAGGCATTGGATATTTCATTGTTGTATTCCACCTCCTCTTCCTCCATAAATTCAACTACGAGCATAATAGAGAGCTTCTCAAAGACATTTTACACTTGAATTTCGTAGAAACCTTAGTTTAGGATAGAGATGTTACCAAAAAATGGTGACCACAAAATAAAATCCCTCCTTTTGTCAATTTCTATGGGCTACCAGTTTGATAGTGATTTCTTGTTGTTTAAAATACGCTTTTCAATGCATAAATGGATTCATAACTATAAAAAACCCTTGAGACCCTCAATATTTGCAAATTAAACAATTTATGATTTTTAAAAATCCATACTAGATTTTGAATAAAATTGACAAGAGAAAATGCTCATAATAGGTCATTTCATTTATTAATTAGATTATATGTGTGTGTGTGTTTTTATTTAATATTAGGATAAATTTTGACTTTTCTTAATAGTTATATTAGAGTAATAGGGAATTGTTTAAACATGCTACATTTTGGAGGTAATTTTTTTTTTTGCCAAATATTAATTTTTGTTGTTTAAAATAGGTTTTTGACTGCATATATGGATTTAGCATCATAAGAAAATTTGCCAAATATTAATTTTTGTTGTTTAAAATAGGTTTTTGATTACATATATGGATTTAGCATCATAAGAAACCCCGAGACACTCGAATTGTGGAGAGTTTATAAGTCAAACTTGTGATTCCAAGAAATCCTTGTCACATTCTGAGCCAACTAAATCGGAAAATATGCCAAGAAACACTTTAAAACATAAAACTTTATAAGTCAAACTTGTGATTCCAAGAAAAGAAACACTTTAAAACATAAAACTTTATAAGTCAAACTTGTGATTCCAAGAAATCATTGTCACATTAGCCAACTAAATCGGAAAATATGCCAAGAAACACTTTAAAACATAAAACAAATAAATGAACACATTTATTAACTAGCTTATATTAAATTGCTATATTTTAATTATTATATTGCATTATAATGTTTGTTAATAATTATATTTAATTAAGACTTAACCTTCTCCCCCGTCGAGTCGAATTATTGGAGAAGGACTGTGATGCCAACTTCGAGAGAATTAAAGCAAAGTTTGAGACCGTGGAGGCATCTTTGGAGCGCAAAATCGTGAAGATGGAGACTGATTTACTCACTACCAATTTGGAGTTGATCAGCAACAACATATTCGCAGAGATCAAGGAGATTATTGCAGGACTACCGAAGGAGGTCATGGCTCAAGTGCAAAAAGTGGGAGGAGAATGCAACTTAGGATTGGGTCCGAGAAACCGAGGCAAGGATGTCAGCGAGGACGCGGGGAAGATCAATCTGGGTTAATTTCCACTTATGGATTGTTGTTTTGTTTTGATATTAAAATTATATTTCTTGCTTTGTGGTAGATTTCTATGTTTTCTTATAGTGTGCAAGACTAGTAAGGAAAAGAAAATAATTTCATAATTATATTGGGACATGAAAGCACCCTTGAGATAATGTAAAAAAAATTATAACCATATAACCCAGAATTTAAATACAAAGTATCCATTATCTTAAAAAATAAAACAATAAAAACAATTTATTTAATTAATTATAACAACAATTAACCTTCATTAAATATAATGATTCGATTTAGTTGAATTAATTTGCGAGGCTTGAAATGTGACTCTATATTATAATTAATAAGTTAAAGAATCTTTTAATGTCTTTATACAGAGTTGACTGCCTGCACACACAACCGTATTAAGTGGCGATTAATTAAATTTTTTGAAAGAAATCAAGGCTACCAATCCTTTCCTAAATTTTTAGTGGTATTACTTAAATAAATTTTGCTCATGAAATATCACCATTGACTAAAGAGCGAAGAAATAAATGGTAAAAAAAAATTTTGAGCAAATAAATTAATGGGCAAACTTTTATTTTTTTATTTTTATTTTATAATAGTAATAATTTAATTTTAACTTAAGTTTCAAGCAAGATATTAAAGTGGTGTATTTTATTTGTTTATGTGTGAGACAAAGCTCTGTTTTAATTTTGTGATTTGGTTATTAAAATCTATAATGATATACATAATTTCTTTTTTTTTTTCAGTTTGAAGCTATAAACTTTTATCAAAAAACACATATTTGAACTTGTAACCTCTGATCAAAAAACACATGTTTCTTAATTATTAGACCCATCGAAACTATACATACACATTATGTGTAATAATAAAGATATTGAATAATTTTGAAATAATTAATTTTAAGGCTAGTGTTAAGCTAGATATCAAATTGGTGTATTTTCTTTGTTTATTTGTGAGACAAAGATCTGCTTTAACATTCTGATTTGATTGTTAAAGTACACAATGATGTACATACTCTACTTTCTTTCAATTTGAAATTGTAATTTGTGACCAAAAAACCCGCTCGTTGATAAAATCGGACGAATCTTCTATGATGTGCGTATGGTGGATGTCCAGCGCTTTCCTCTGGTTCTGACTTGGACAAATAGGCGTTAGCAATAGGATTTCATTGGAAAGTGACTTGATTGGGCTATGGTCAAGGAATATCTTCTACAGCTCATGGGAAACATGAGGTGTCAGGTGATCTCCTCTACATTGTCGAATCATATGACTCTGGTTCTATCGTGGCGGAGTGAACCAAAGAGAATCGGGCTACCTTTTAAGTTTAATCGTGTTTGGTTGGATGATCCCGAGTTTAATAACATTGTAATAGAATTCTGGAGAAAGGATTAACCAAATGGAGCATTAATGGGGTGGGAAAAGTTTGTTGATAAGCTCAGGCGTTTAAAGATTATTGTGAAGCAGTGGGAAAGGAATAAAAAGGAAGCATTGCGGAGGGAGTTGAATGAGATTGAAGGGAAAGTAGCACAGATATATAAGGACATGATGTTGAACCCTCCGGATCTGAATGTATATAATAGTCTTGATGGTCTTGAAAAGCGCAAAATGGATATCCTGAAGATCCAGGAGACGACATGGAAGCTCAAAAGCAGATTACAATGGCTAAAGGAGGGAGATTTAAATACCAAATTCTTTCATCAAAGTGCAAATGGCCATAAAAGAAAAAATTCTATTTGGCATATTGAGACACTGAATGGAGCTAAGAAGTAAAAATGAAGATATCCAGCCAGAGGCATATAAACACTTTTTGGAATTATATATGGTTGATAGGGAAATTGACCACCGATGCCAAAAATGGGTTCTTGATCATATGCCTATCATGTTTGATCATGATGCAAATGATATGTTGGAAAAAGAGGTGTCAAGAGGAGAGATAGAAGACGTATTAAAATATTTCACCCATGATAAAAGCCCAGGCCCAGATGGCTGGCCTGTTGAATTTTTCATTCATTTTTATGAATACATGGGGGATGAGCTGCTTTCAGTTGAACAAGTCCAAATTATGGGTTATGTGCTGGGGGATATGAATTCCACTTTCTTGACCCTTATTCCCAAATCATCTGCTCCAAAAACTTTAGCTGATTTTAGGCCAATTGCTTTGTGCAATGTAGTATACAAGATTTCATCCAAAATAATTGCAAATAGGATCAGGGGGTTTTTATCTTCATGCATATCTGAATATCAATATGGCTTCTTGAAGGGAAGGTCAATTCACGATGTTGTGGCTACTACACAATAGGCAATGCACTCGATTCATGTGAACAAAAGGGAGGCGTTGATTATGAAGATTGATATTCATAAGGCTTATGACACTGTTGATTGGTCCTTTATTAGGCTTATTCTTCTCAAGGTCGGCCTATGCCTAATATTAGATAGATCATGGCTTGTATATCTTCAGTAAGATATGTCGTCTTAATCAATGGTCTTCCGTCAAACTTTTTCACTGCCGAGAGGGGCCTCAGACAAGGCTTTGCGTTGTCCCCTCTCATCTTCATTCTTATTATGGATGATTTCAACAATCTGATGAAAATGGCCAAAAATGTTGGATATTTCAAAGGTCTATCTTTCTCTCTGATGATTTTCATTTCTCACTCTTTATTTGTTGATGATTTACTGGTTTTTGGCAGGCTACTTAGGAATTAGTGGTTTTATCTACATTTTATGTTTTTCCGTTTTGGAGCAGCATTTGAACTATGCATCAATAAAGATAAATCCTTTATAATTTATGAATCTAGAGATATGGATGAAATCAAATTTAAAGAAGAATTTACGGGGCTGCAAAAGAATCATATTACGAAGGGATTTACTTATCTGGGCTTTCGGTTGAAACCATGTGCATATAGGGTAATGGACTGGACTTCGCTTGTTGACAAATTCAGGAACAGAACTATGAAGTGGACTAACAAGTTCTTGTCACTTGGAGGTCGATATATTATGGTACAAGCTGTATTGTCTCAATTTGTAGTATATTGGACACATCTGTATTACCTCCCTGAATATACGGTGGAAAAAATCAACTGCATTGTATCTCATTTTATATGGTTTGGTGCTCAAAATATTAATAAAATTCACCTCTGCAGATTGGATTGTCTTACTTTTCCTAAAAAATATGATGGTTGGGGTCTCTTAAACCTTCGCAATTTCTCAAATTCTCTCCTTATCAAGTCTCTGTGGCGGGCCTTAAAAGGCAGCAGGATATGGTCCCAAATTATTGGGTGCAAATACATTGTGGGAGACCTGATTCTATCTTTATACTATGGTTGTTTTGCTTCTCATAAGTTACAGTCTCAAATATGAAGTTTTGTAAAAATCATGCCTATCATGGCTTAGAGGTTAGTGTGGCGATTCGGAAATGGGAAAATAATTATATTGGGTTTTTGACAGGATTTTGGGATTGGATGGCGGTCTTCACATTGAACCAAGGTTAATCCACAGATTGATTCATAAAGGAATTTCTTCCTTAGCATAACTTACTTTGTGTTGGAACCTTGGATCTCTGATTTGGAAATCGGCAGATCAGCTGGGTCTGACTGGGAGGGATGAAATTGAATGGAAAAATGTTATACATGTGTTAAAAGCTTCAGGTATGACCTTGCATGGGGGAGGGGATCATCTTATTTGGGATGGCCATTTGGTGGGCGATGGTTTGCAGGTAAAGGAGATATATCTTAACATCATTATACAACAACATTCGGATTGCTCTCTTTGTCCATTCTATCAAGCATGGCACTGGAATATCCCCTCCAAGATATTATTATTTGTGTGGTTGTTGTGGAAATGCAAAATATTAACATGAGACCACCTCAAAAAACATGGTTTCCATGGGCCGAGGAGATGTCCTTTCTGTCTTGTTCATGAGGAATCAGCATCACATTTGTTCTTTTTCTGCTCCTTTACTCTCAGTATTTTGTCATTGTTTACAAGTTATCATATGGATCCTGCTTAGAGACTAGCTGACTGCATCAACAGCATCCTGGCATGCAGGGCTATCAATGGAAAATATAAAACATTTCCATTTTATTTATTCTGGGAGCTATGGTGTGCACAAAATCGCCTTATTCTTAGGGGTATGCCTTCTAACATATCTCTGATTCACAGATCTATTATGTCGTGGTTGGATGGTCAACCATATCCTCAGGTGAACCCGATTGACTTGTCCAAGTGTATTCGAACTCATCCTATTGCTATCCCAGCAATATATTTTGATGGGGAAAAACAAGATGGAGTTTTTGGTTGCGGGGCATGGATCAGGCTCGAGGAGGTAGAAAGGTATCATATTTTCTGGAATGGTGGGCATGGTTCGAACAAAAAAACTGAGCTTATGGCTCTGTGGAGTGGGATATTGGTTGCTTATAATCTTAATATGCCCTCTATTCATGTATATGGAGACTCCAAAATTATTATCGATGGCATCTCTGGTGTCTCTGCTCTTCGCATTCATGGTTTGCAGGGGTGGATTGATCGAGTCAATTATTTACTGTCGAAGTTCCACGACGCATTTTTGAACCATGTGTATAGAGAGAATAACTCTCGTGCAGATTTTCTGTCTAAAAAAGGACTTAGTCTATCCTACGGCAACATACAGATCTCTCATTTCAATGACTCACAACTGATTAGGTCTCTCGATTTTCCTCTACCATATTTTCTGCCACAATATCTTCTGCAAGCAAGCCTGCTGGTCAAGCGAGCCAACATTGGTTTTCATTTTTGGACTCCCCAGGTTTATGTTGATGGTATTTTTGAAATCTGCTCTTGACTATTTCTGCTTTTTATTCTCCTTGGATACAGGATGAAGTGCTTTCTATTGTTTCCTGCAGTGGATAGAGTACTGAGGTGATATATTTCTGTTTTGACCATTCTAGACGGGGTGGTAATATCTTTTGATAGGAAATGATTGCACATTTCCTGTTTCTTCAGCATTATGTTTCATATGTATGGTTTTCTTTTATTTCCATTATATGGTGCTGATGGTTAAGCTTTATGCTTCCTCTTAAGCACACACAGAATGATGTTAAAATATGGCGCATGGTATTGTCCAAGCTACCATTTGGTACCTGAAAATAAATGTTGTTGTATATGTACTGTTTTTTAAGCGAAAAAACGTTTTTTTTTTTTTTCTTTCTGGAAAAAAAAACTATTAAGCTCACTAAAACTATACATAAATGTTATGTATAATAATAAATATATCTAATACTTGTCAAATTCATCCAAACATTTTTATTTAGAACATTCATGCTCAAACCCTGTATTTGAACTTACCTGATTACGAATTCCTTAAATAACTTACTTGATTCCTAAAATATTCCAGAATAAGAATGACGTCAATTTTTTTACATCACTTTTATCAATTACATTTCAAAATATTATCAAAATCAACAATTGAACTAAGCATAGCTAAACCTGGTTTTACAATAAACACCTTGATAAGAATTTTCCATAGTAATTTCATGGACATTTTTGTATGTGTATATTAGTGCCACACTAACATTCGTGCCACATTTTTGTATGTGTACATGTGTACATTCGTGCCACACTTTTGTCTTCCTCATAAAAATTAATAATGTGTAATGAGCTAAGTCAATCATATCTTTGATTTTAGAATATTTTAAAATTGATTTGATAAAAATTTTAAGCTTTTAAACTCACCAAGACATAATCGGGCATAAGTGGTTGAGGAAATGAGGACCATTTTGGAACGTCCAAAGTAAACATCCACCATAAATCCCCCTATAAGAGGCATCATGCATGTGGTGCCTACCCAGTAGTTCACATTTTTTACGGTAGTTGCAACCCCTCCATCCAACACAGTGGTTAAATAGTTGATCATGTTTAATGCAATTGCAATGTAATTGAGAGCCTCGTTGAATACAAACATTGTCATACAATTCATGCACAAATGTGTAATTAGTTCTTATGAAATCTTTTTGAAAACCCTGGATGAGCATGATAAGATAGAAAGTACAATTTCCTAAGTTTTTGAGTTTTTAATGTGGAGTGACTACCTAAAATTGTCCGTTTTTCTTATAAAATATACAATTGATATTCATAGCATCATAGTAAATAATATAGGTTTTTAAGTTATTGATGATAGGTGAAAGAACCGTTGAACTTATTCAGATTGCAGATTCAGGGAATATCCTGGAGTTTTAAACTTATTCAAATTGTAGATTTCTGGAATATTCTGGTGTTTCATAGACAACTATGGGGATATCTATATCAAGCATATAGATATATTTTATCACCATTTACAGGATTGTGCTTAGAGGCAGATAATGTTGCTACAATACATTCCGACAGAGGAACACGATGC
The DNA here is from genome assembly GCA_034641835.2 of Pinus albicaulis. Classification (NCBI taxonomy): domain Eukaryota; kingdom Viridiplantae; phylum Streptophyta; class Pinopsida; order Pinales; family Pinaceae; genus Pinus; species Pinus albicaulis. The sequence continues at coordinate 1,148,396,475 of CM076577.1, read as the reverse complement.
TAAAATTTTGATAAAGGCATTGTTAATAGGGAAGTTCCAGTTCCACAAGTACAGGATAGGGTGGTTGATAATCCATTTCTTGCTAAAAGGGAGTGTTAAAAAATGTAGTGAGAAATTCTCAATTTAATTTACCTTGATTAAATTGAGAAAATTTGAATTTCCACATCAACGGAAAAATTGGATGTAATTAACTGAGGTGACATGGCTCTTGTCACTAAGTTAATTTAGTAAATTCGAGTTGGAGGATTTAGCGTTCAATTAAGCATGTGTGATTTCTAATTTGTAGAAATCAAGGTTAGTTATTTCAAGTTTTTTTCAGTTAAACTAGTTCTAACAGTTGGAAGAACTAGTGGAAGGTCAGTTGTGCAATGGGACTTCAGTCAAACTCAGTTTTCATCTAGTTAACTGATCAATCAACCCAAAATAGATAGTGCATGTAGAGAATTCGAGTTCCCCAGCTATGGTGGAGATTCCAAGGAAGTGTAACATCAGTTGTAGACTAGTCTTGAGTGTACAATTGTTGCACGCACTCAGATGATCAACTTTGGATATCAGAGTTGAGGAAATAAGATGCAATACTTTGAAATTTGGAATCCATGCCATAAGAATCCCTCTTGACATCTTAGCATAATCTAGGGAGTTGAAGGACTAGTCCTTCAAGAAGGGTGAGAATGTTTCCATGACTTTGAAACCCAAGCACATAGTTTCTTGAATCATGATCAGATAAAGAGCATAGACTTTGGAAATCATGTTGAGAGCTAAAAACTTTGGGGCACCCCAAACTTCAAGTGCATTAAATGATAAACAAATCATGGTGTAACCATGATTTGGGATTTCCATGCTCCAAGGATCCAAATGATGGTAGATTAATTTCCACATTGATTATATTTATTTTTTTCAATTAGAGCAGGGAGAGATGGGTCTTACATCCTACTTGAGACCCTTAGGTCTTTTCTACAACTAAATCTCTTGGAATTACCCCTTCCTCTTTTGGTTTATGGAAAGAAGAAAGGTGATACTTGAACTTTAGAGAGGGTTTTACCATGCTACCTTTTGAGGAGATATGTAAGGAGATTGAAGGAGGTAACCAACTACCACCTTTGTCCAAATTCTTTATCCTTGACATCACCTTGGATTGAGTAGTAGGTATCAATGCCTAGAAATTCACTCCCAAGGGGGGAAGTATTTTGAAGGGGGAATATGGAGCTTGGGGGAAGAGAGGAATTGAACATGATCGACACTAGGCACAAGGGGACTCTTCAAGTTGTGGGGATTCATGGGGATGTGGATTTCCAATTTCCTTCATTGGAAAAGAAAAATTAGAAGGAAATTATAACATATTGGAAGGATCAATTGTGAGACCTTTAGGTGCAATGACTTGGTTCATTGAGTGTTTCTTTATTGGGCATGATTCTTGGCCCTAAAAACTACCATCCCATAATCCTTCTCGCCACATCTTGTCTTCATAACCTCTACATTTTTTGAAGAATCTTTTGTCTTTCATTTTTGTTTGGGAGGGGGACCAGGGAAAATTTTATAGGCTAAATTGTAGAAATTACACAAATGGATTCAATCTTATCATGTAATGTACTAAATCCTTCTACAATATTACGGAATATAAATCACGACGCTCAATCACATGCAAGTAGGAGAAAGAAGTAAATCAATCCACAACACAAGATATTTCATGGGGAAAGAAACTAATCAAAACCCCTTCATATTTATTGTATAATCAACCAAGGAATCATGAAACAATACAATGTAATTGTGATCACCACAACATCATACACTCTACCAATTGCTTCAAAATAATCTAGGAAAAATTGGACAAACACATAGCCGATTATCAGCCTGCCCTCAGCCTACCCTGCTTACGCAATCCCTAGAGAATTAAACCCCTATTAAATAGGAAATTCAACCTTCCTTGATTGTGCAATTCATCATGGGGTTCCTATGGTTATATAACTGCACCTGGGCAGTTTTCCTAAAATACAACTGATAGTTTACTTGCCTTGAACCTTTGTCTCAACTGGGTCTCCACCAAAATTGACATGCATGCAACTATAAATAGTGAATCATCAGTTACTTGGTAGATCACTACTAGTGAAATAAATCTATTTTAATTCACCTGATCTTCCACTAGCTCATCAAACAGTTAGGACTAGTTAAACTGATTTTAACTCAATTAATGTGAGTTAACTGATCCCACTCACACTACACTAGTGCTACAACTGCAACTAGACCCTGTTAATAATAGAATCACTCTACATGCCTATCCTTTGACCCTCAACTTGAAATTATTGAGCTAACTAAGTCTACAAAACTTAGTTAACTATTACAAGTTGTTATGAGATAAGATTACAATTAATTTTCCAATTTATTTACAAATTGGTTGCACACTAATGTGTCGCTAAGATCCATCACCGTCTGACCTGTGATCCCACACTAGTGTGTGTGCATTTTCTTGTTGAATTTCAACACTCCCTCTCAACAAGAAAGGGATTATCTGCTACCCCGATCCAGCCTCTGTGGTATTCGAATTTTCTCTTTGCAAGTGCCTTTGTCAAGATATATGCATCTTGATCCTCCGTGGGAATGTACTGCAACAACATAATGTGCCTCTGAACACAATCTCTGAGATGGTGGTACCGGATGTCAATATGCTTGGACCTATCATGGAATACTGGATTAACCAATATTTTTATGCAACTTTGGTTATCACAATGTATCAACGTCGGATCCATCTGATGACCAAACAAACAAACAAGTATCTTCCTCATCCAGATGGCCTCACATATAACCTGACTAGCTGCCATGTACTCTGCCTCGGTTGAACTAAGTGAAACTGATCTATGATTCCTACTGTACCAAGAGACTGATTCTGATCCTATGCTGAAGATGCCCCCTAATGTGCTCTTCTTGTCTGATGGAATACCTTCCCAATCTGCATCGGTGAAGCATTGAAGCTTCACTCCCTCTGTCCGTCTGTACCATAATCCATACTCTGTAGTGCCCCTGAGATATCTCAACACATGCTTCCCCGCCTTCCAAAAAAGCTTGGTAGGCTTAACCATAGCTTGACTAAGCTGCTTAACTGTGTAGCATATGTTTGGTCGTGTGTTCACCAAATATATAAGTGAACCCAAAAGCTGCCTATAAACAGTAGCATCCACTACCTCACCTGAAGTAGCATCCTCCTTCCTCCAGTTACCTACAAGAGGATTCTCCATGGATTTGCTACCCTCCATGTGGAACTTCCTCAGAATCTCCTTGGCATACTTGCCTTGAGATACAAATAGCTCCCCATCTCTTTTCCATATTTCCAAGCCAAGGAAATAAAGCAAGAGCCCCATGTCCTTCATCTCAAACTCTCTTGCAAGGTCCTCTTTGCAAGAAGTTATGAGGTGCTAATCACCTATCAGTATCAGATCATCAACATAAAGTACAATAATCAAAATCTTACCATCAACCACAATATGATATAGGTTTGCATCTGCTTCACTCTTTGTGAAGCCCAACCCAGTGAAATAGCTATCGATCCTAGTGTACCAAGCACAAGGTGCTTGCTTCAGCCCATACAGTGCTCTCTTGAGTCTGCACACATGCGAATCCCTGTCAAAGGTATCAAAACCTTTTGGTTGAGAAAGTTTGTCTTTATATCCATCTGATGTATCTTCCACCCCACCTGTGCTGAGAGTGCATCGATGGATCTAATCGATGAGTACCTTACAACTAGCGAAAAAATCTCCTCATAGTCAATCCCCTCTACCTGTGAGAATCCTCAAGCCACAAATATAGCCTTGTATTTCTCCACACTCCCATCTGTTGCTTGCTTCACCTTGTAGATCCACCTGGATCCAACCTGCACTGACTTTCCCACTGGTCTTGGGGCTACTTCCCACGCACTGTTTCTAATAATGAAGTCATACACCTAAACCATGGCATCAACCCATGTTGGTTATTGCACTACTTCCTCGAAAGAGGATGGTTCTATCACAATACATTCGCCCATAAGAGCCATGTATCCAGTGTACCTGTCTGGGGACCTTCTCTACCTGCATTATGATGTAGGTGCACCTACATGCTCTGTCACATCTAGCATCAATCTGTCAGCCACTCTGGTGCACTTCCTACCATTTCTAGTGGATGGATCTGCATAAGTGGTTTTTTCCACCCCATGATCCTCTGCTTCTGGATGCTCCACATCCTAAGGTTCATCTTTTGGAACTAAGAGTTCCTCATCTGCATTCAATTCAAGCTCCCTCTCAAGGGACAATCACATAGCTTTCTCCTCATCAAATTTAACATCTCTTTTGACAATTGTCATCCTGTTAGCCAACAAATACACCTGATAGTTTGTGGAGTATCGGTGTACCCCAAAAATATCCCAACCTCTGCTATTGGTTCTGGCTTATTCTTAGAATCTTTGGTCACATGACAATAGACAGATGAGCCAAAAAAATTTAAATATGAAACATCCGGTTTCTTACCTAAAAAAGCCTCCTCTGGTGTACTCATGCCAAGTATTTGATGAGGACTACGGTTCTACACAAATACTATTGTGTTGCATGCCTCTTCCCACAGATGCAAAAATAGGCCCTGATCATGTAACATAGCTCGTGCTGCTCCCACAATGGTTCTTTTCTTTCTTTCTGCAACCCCATTTTATTGTGGGTTATGAGGTGCAATCAATTCTCTCTGAATTCCTTCTTTGGCACAAATTTTTTTGAATTAATTAGAGATATACTCACCACCATTGTCACTCCTTAGAGCCTTCACCTTATTCCCTGTATCTTTCTATACTAGTGCTTTGAACTCACAAAACTTGGAGATCACCTTATATTTCTTCTACAGAAAGAATATCCAACACTTTCTAGAAAAATTATCAACAAAAATCACATAATACTTGTGCTTTGTTGTGGAAGCTGTAGAGAATGGTCCACACACGTCAGAGTGAACTCTCTCAAGAATTGTTGCTGCTTGGTTCTCCTTCTCATGAAAAGTGGCTTTATTATACTTCCCCATGGTACACCCCTTGCATGTGTCTATTTGCACAAGAGTACGCTTTGGAAGACCTATAGAAATCTGTTGCATGATCCTCAAAGCACTGTGGTGTAGATGGCCCAATCTCCTGTGTCATAACTCACCTGTATCCCGGCTCACCACCTTCCCTAATTTACTGATCAATTCTTTACAGCCATCTACATCAATTTTGTAGAGGTTCTTCACATGAACCCCAATCCTCTTTACCTGTGTTGTGGCTTTGTGGTGAAGGAACGCCTTTCCTTCACTGAAAACCACATCATATCCAAGATCCTAAAACATAGCAACTGAAACTAAATTGTTTTTCAAGCCTGGTACATGCATGACATATTTTAATAAGAAAGGTTTACTTGACTGTCTCTGGAAATTAACTATACCAATCCCGATAGTGTTATACCTCCTGTCATCACCCATCTCGATGTGCATCTGAAGATCCTTCTCCTCCAAGCTACTAAAGAGTTCTTTGCTTCCTTTTATGTGGAAATATGCTCCACTATCCAAGTACCACATATATCCCATCAAAGTTGACGCCATGCATGCGATGAGAGAGAATTCCAACTCAAACTGTGAGGCCAAAGATTCACCCGTTGCAGCTCCTGGAGCCTTCTTGTTGTTATTCTTCTTTTGTGGACAGTTTATGGCATAGCGTCCATGATCATGACAGTGAAAAAATTTCACCTTTGAAATGTCATGCTTCTTGCCTTCTTTGTCAATCTCAAATTTGGAATGGGATTTCTTCCCCCTCCCCTTCTTTTCCTTACTAGCCAAGGCACAATTTTCGTCATATCAGTCTTAGATGAGGATCCATCCCTGGTATTCCATTGAAACTCTTCTTGTACCAAATCTGGCCATAGTCGCTCCCAATCTGGTAACGTATCTCTCCCATTCACAGAGTCCTAGTAACTATGCCAGCTCTTGGGAAGGCCTAGAAGTGCTAGGCTCACCAATTCATCATTAGCTACAGTAATCCCAACACTTCCAAGCTCATCTCGACATTGAGTGAACTTGGTCAAGTATTTTTGGATTGTGTCGCCCTTCTCCATTTTGATCTTCCTGAGCTTGTCCTTGAGTGCCAATTTTCTGTGGTCACTACTGCTTTGAAGCAGATATGTCAAGGCCTTCCACATAGCATATGGAGTTTCCTTTCCATGGAGAATCAAGACAATATGATCTCAAACTCCCTCTAACAAGATCCTCCTCACCTTTGCTACCTTCTTCTGCCATGCATCAAGAAGTTGGGCACCTGCTGCTGTGGGGCTTGGGAATATCATAATCTTTGAATTCCTTCAACCCATTATCCTCCAACATTGCCTCCATATTTTCCTTCCATGCAATATAATTCAAACTTCCCTCGAGTGCATATTCGAGTCCCAAGCCATTGAAAGACATCTTGATCCGCTTCTAGCTCCAAAGAAGTATGTGCAAATTTGAATATTGTTCAATACAAACTCAATTTATTATCCACTATTGTGATTCTTGGTGCTTTGATACCATGTAGAAATTAAACCAATGAATTCAATCCAATCATGTAATGTACTAAAACAAGATATTGAATCCTTCTACAATATTTGTGAAATATAAATCATGATCACTCAATCACATGCAAGTAAGAGAAAGAAAAAAATCAATCCACAACACAAGATATTTCCTAGGGAAAGAAACTGATCAAAACCCCTTCATCTTTATTGTATAATCAACCAAGGAATCACGAAACAATACAATGTACTTGTCATGACCACAACCTCATACACTCTACCAATTGCTTCACACAGATCTAGGAAAAATTGGACAAACCAATAGCCAATTATCAGCCTAACCTCAACCTACCCTGCTTACACAATCCCTAAAGAATTAAACCCCTATTAAATAGGAAATTTAGCCTTCCTTGATTTCCTAATTGATCATGGGATTCTTGTGGTTATATAAATGCACCTGGGAATTTTTCCTAAAATACAACTGATAGTTTACTTGCCTTTAACCTTTGTCTCAACTGGCTCTCCACGAAAATTGACATGCATGTAGCTATAACTAGTGAATCATCGGTTACTTGGTAGATCACTACTAGTGAATTAAATCTATTTTAATTCACTTGATCTTCCACTATCTCATCAAACAGTTAGGACTTGTTAAAATTATTTTAACTCAATTAATGTGAGTTAATTGATCCCACTCACACTACACTAGTGCTGCAACTGCAACTGGATCTTGTTAACAATAGAATCACTCTACATGCCTATCCTTTGACCCTCAACTTGAAATTCTTGAGCTAACTAAATCTATCACACTTAGTTAACTATTACAAGTTGTTATAAGATAAGATTACTATTAATTTTCCAATTTATTTAAAAATTGGTTGCACGCTAATGTGTCGCTGGGATCCATCATTGTGTGACCTATGATCCCTCACTAGTGTGTGTGCATTTTATTTGAATTTCAACATAAATTTCATAGGTGGGCTAATTTTTTCATGTTTTTTCAAAAGAAAAAAAAATCACTAATTTCCATTTTTTCTAAATATTATTTGCAAAATTTTTATAGGATAGAATTAGTTTATCGTAAAAATATCCAAAATTTTATAGATACTATATAAAATCAATGGATGTTTGAATATCTTAATAAAAATATCACCAAAATTTTTACAGTTTGCATATTAGGGACTAGTAAGATTTGTCAAGGTTTCTATACTTCAAGAAAAAAATTCATCCTTAAAAATTTCCCAAGGGGGGCTTATGGAAAGAATGTTTATTACATTGCACATAAATATGGTTGAATTCATGACAACTATAACATGTGAAGGGTATTCTCTAGAATTATATATTCTAGGTCCAAGAGAAGCTAACACTAACCAACTCAATTTCTTCCAACAAACCTTGAATTCAACTTCAACGTGCACCCATGCCCTATGGTGATTGGGCTTGGTATCCTAGTCTTGTTCTAGTTTGATGAACTGCTTGATTTTATTCCCTATAAATTCCAAAATCTCCAGATGCTAGAAAAGAAGAGGGAGTCTTGGAAGAATGGACCAAATACATATTGAAAACGTTAACTCCCTCCTAGGGTTGAAACTAACCTCTAATTCCTTGAGGACTAGACTAGAAGGACCCTAGCTCCAATTATGCTTAAGTATAAAAATCAATTCCTCACTAGTTCTAAATTTGAAACATAGCCAACCTTTGGACGAAAAATGAAATTTTGAGCAATAACCTAATTAGGGAGCCAATTGTCTAATGTTTGGACAAAATATGAAATTTCAAACAATAACCTAATTTTGGATCCAATTGTCTTCAATCCATTTTCCTATGGTTTCCAGGTGCATAGTATTTTTGTAGAATATACCAATTGCAGTTTTATCCATTAGATTATGGATATTATCCAATTTAACATCTTCGCCCTAACCATTTTTAATTTTATCTCCATTAGCACGAACATATTGCTTCTTTCCCTTAATTCCCTTAGCGCCTGACTTCACAAAGTGAGGATTTTGTGTATCAAGGTTAAATTTCAAGCAAGTGTACTGTAACACTACCAAGGGAGGAAACGTGCCAGGCCCAAGAGGGTTAGGAGAGGGTAAGGGAGAGTCTTTTGTGAGAAACAAAGAGGATGGGGGGGGGGGGGGGGTGCATATCTTGAAGTTTTCCCGTTACTTGGCATTAAATTTTTAGTAGTTGAAGAATATGTTATTGATTCATGATACCAAGGTGGCATGATTGACAGATTAGATTCCCTCAAGGAATGAGCCCTCCTAGCTTGTTTTGATTGATAAAATCAGAATTAGAGTAATATATTGTTGTGGCATTAGAGATGTCATTATCATGATCCACCTCCTCTTTCTCGATAAAGTCTACTATAAGCGGAACTACGAGCTTCTCAAAGCCATTTGACACCTGAATTGCCTAGAAACCCTAGCTCAAGATAGAGACACTACCAAAAAATGGCGACCACAAAAAAAAACCCTCATTTTATCAACTTTTATGGCTAATTTAGCTATAAGTGTTTTGTCATTAAAGCACCTTGCTAATGGAAGGTCACATGGTCAATTCTCCCTGATACTTTTGGGGTTAAGCTGGCCAGGAAGTGATTGATCTCTTCGAGTGGATTTTACCAAATAGTTTCGAGTGGATGTGGATTTGATTTGCCTCTAGATAGTTTCTATAGACACAACGACCATCAATCTACCACACATTAAAAAAAATAAAAAATAAAAAAACCCCACTTCTATAACTAATTTAATAATATCATGCCATATATTCTACACAACAATAATATTACATTGTAATATTTATTAATAATTATATTTAATTAATTAATAATTATTCAATTTGGTTGAAATAATTTGAAATGCTAGAAATGTCTAGGCTTTATATTATAATTAATGTGAGTTAAATGCATGAAACAATCTTTTAATGTTGTTATGTATAATTGAATGCCCCGCACACACAACCGTGTTTCGAGTGCAACTAAGGCGACCAATCCTTTTCCTAACTTTTTTATGGCATTATTAAAATAATTAATAATCTAATTGTACCGGAATGAAAAAATAAATAAATTAACCAACAACCTTTAAATAACGTTTATTTCGAACAAAGGTTTGCAAATTTTCAATAATCGCAGTGGAGTCAATGAGTGGGAGGTAGGGATTTGAAGTCGTTGTCACGGGTATAGTGATAAGTTAAAAAGAAGATGACAAATAGATTGAAGATCACTGCCACGAATGTCTTTATAAATAGTATTTATTACGTTGGAGGCATTTTCTTCACTGGAGTGGGCTGAGCAAACACGGCTCACTCCAGTGAATAGGAGAACTTTCCTATTGCTCTTCAGACTAATCAAATTTTGCCACTTGTTTCTACTCTATTAGCTTGTTAGCATAATTTCGGTCACTGTTTTCTTGAATGACGTGACATGCACTGATGCTTTCAAGATTTATGAGGTTAACTTTCGCGATTCACGCCCTCATTTTGTTCACGGCAGACAGTTCTCGAGCTTTTCCACAAGTGGATGTTCAGACTCCATGTCATTTTTTGGCGAAGGATCCATATCCATGTGTGAGGGTTTCTGACATTCGACTGAACTTGTTCTCTGGTTTTCTTTTGGTGAACACTTGTTCTGATATTTAAGCTTTTAGCACAGCCAAACGCTGTAATTTCAGAGAGAACTTCGATAGATTTTAACTGTTTCTGGAAGTGCAGATGCGCATTCCAGTAATTTCATTAATGTGCATCCGGCGTTCCCTTTGCACCCTTGTGCAAATGCTAGTTTATTTATTTATTTAGAGTGAGAGAATGAAAAGATCGTTGTTGTTATTATGTGATAATTTAATTTTAAGGTCAATGATAGGAGTAATAATTTAAATTTAAGGTTAGTGTAAAGCTAGATATTGAATTTGTCCTTTTTGAATTTGTGAGAAGGATTTATTTTAGCATTGTGATTTAATTGTTAAAGTCTAAAATATATATATATATATATATATATATATATATATATATATATTTTTTTTTTATTTGAAGTTGTAATTTTGGATAATAAAATACATATTTTCTAACTATTAGCGTCATAAAAATTATACATAAATATTATGTGCTATAATAAAGATATCTAATATTTATAGATTTTTTTTGGTAATAATTACATGTAAATGAACTTTGTTGAGGCGTTTCAAGTTTCGAACCAACCAGTGTGATTCATCATCAGGGCTAGGTGATTGTGGTTCATCATCAAAACTAGGTGAGAGATCAGATCAAGACGTTGAGTATAAATAGATGTAGAGATGGCCTAACTAGCCATTAAGATAACTACTAGTTTGACTTAAAAAATAAATTCGACTAATAATAGCTAGTTTTATCTAATTAATTAATTAATTGTTTAATATATATATATATATATATATATAGATATATTAATTTGATTTATATATATATATATATATATATATATATATATATATATATATATATATTATCTTATTTTCTTTTATTTCATTATTATTATTATTATTATTTTTTTTTATTTTTTTTTAATTATGAGAATGAGGATCAATGAAAAATGAAAACGATATCTAAGCAACTAAAAGGCAACAAAAAGCAAGCCTAACAAACAAACGAAGGGCGGAAACACTGGACAATTAAGAATAAAGGGCAGGGATCTAGCACCTGCTGATATTCCAACCGTCATCTTTGTTGAGATTAACGGGTCTTTTTTCAATTTCTAAGGCCTCCCTTAACTTACGATGATGGAAATGGTCAATCCTAGCAATTGAAAAAAGACCCATTAATCTCAATAGAGATGACGGCTGGAATATCAATAGGTGCTAGATCCTTGCCCTTTATTCTTAATTGCCTGGTGTTTCCACCCTCTATTTGTTTGCTAGGCTCACTTTTTGTTGCCTTTTAGTTGCTTTGGTATCGTTTTCATTTTTCATTGATCCTTGTTCTCATAATAAAAAATAAATAAATAAATAGAAAAAAAATAATAATTAATTAATTAAATAAATAATAATAATAATAAATAAATAAAAGAAATAAGCCAAGTATTTAGCCCTTAAGATTAAGCCTCTCATAGGTCATACCGATTCCTTTGTTAAAGATTCTTCCTCATTTGTTAATGAGTTAAAGGGCGTTAGAATGGGTCTCGAAGATAGACTTGTCAGTTTTGATGTTGTTTCTCTTTACACCAATATCCCCATTAATGAGGCCATTGAAGTCATTAAACACATTACTGATCCAGATACCGCCCATTTAGTCAGGATTTTCTTAACCTCTACTTTCTTTAGTTTTGAAGGTGAATTCTATGAGAAAACATGTGGTGTTGCCATGGGTTCTTCCCTTTCCCCGATTGTTGCTAATCTCTTTATGGAGGACTTTGAATCCAAGGCTCTTTCCTCAGCTCTGTACCAGCCAAAGCTTTGGAAAATGTTTGTAGATTATACTTGTGTCATCTTGCCTCATGGCAAAGAAGAGTTGAATCGGTTTTTCCTTCATCTTAATAGTCAATATTGCTCCATAAAATTCACCATGGAATATGAGGTGGATGGTAGCCTTCCTTTCCTTGATGTTCTTATCTCTAGAAAGGATGATGGTTCTTTCTCCCATCAAGTCTTTCGAAACAAAGCCCATACTGATCAATATATTCACGCTAGTTCTCATCATTTCCCTGCTAAAAAATTAGGCATCCTTAACACTTTAGCCACCAGGGCGTTGAGAATCTCTCATGAGTCTCACCTTGAGGGAGAAAAGACCCATCTCCTTAGTATCTTTTGTAAAAATGGCTATAGTAAGTCGCAAGGCCTTAAGGCTTTTCTTAAAGCAGAAAGAGGTCCTTTGGTTAGAAATAAAAATATAAATGAACCTAATCATTGGTCCTGCAATGTACGCCTTCCTTTCATTCAGGGAACCATTGATAGGATTGCTAGGATCCTTAAGAAGCATAAGGTATCTTCTTCTTTCAAGCCCCTTAGCATGATTCACAACTCTCTTAAATCAGTTAAAGATCCAGTAGACCCTAGGGATGGGAAATGTGTCTATATTATTCCTTCTTCTTGTGGGACACCTTACATTGGTGAAACTGGCCAGTCTATTAGCCAAAGGATCTGTGTACATGTTGCTGACATTAAACATATAAGATATCGCTCCTCCGCCCTAGCTGAGCATGCAGAAAAGACTAACCATTATATCTGCATCAAAGAGGCTAAGGTCATAGCGAGGATTGACCATTTCCATCATCGTAAGTTAATAGAGGTCTTAGAAATTGAAAAAAGACTTGTTAATCTCAATAGAGATGACGGTTGGAATATCAGCAGGTGTTGGATCTTTGCCTTTTATTCTTAATGGTCTTGTGTTCTCCACCTTTTTTCTTTTTTGTCCGGGCCTCCTGAGAAAGAAAATTAATAAGAAAGAAAATTAATAAATAATAAATAATAAAATTAATTAAAAATATAGATAAATAAATGTAAAAATATAATATAATAAAATAAGTAATTGAATAAAGATTTAAATAATAATAATTATAATGATATATACATTTATAAATAAACAAGTAAAATATAAAATAAAATTAATTAATTAATTAATTAAATTAAATTAAATGAGAATATATATATATATATAGTCGTTATTGATCAAGTTTAATTTTGAAAGTCAAACTAGTCGTTATCCTAACGGCTAGTTTGGCCATTTCTGCATCTATTTAAAGTCAACGTCCAGATCTGATCTCTCACCTAGTCCTGATGATGAACCACACTCGTTGGTTCAAAACACATCGACAATGTTCATTTGAATGTGATTATTACCAAAAGAATTTTAAAAAAAAATTACGATGGATCACAAAGGCCAAAATTCTAAAAAAAACAAAGATAAAATAGATATATATATATATATATATATATATATATATATTAAATTAAATAAGAATATATATATATATATATATATTAAATTAAATAAGAATATATATATATATATATTAACACTATAGATTAAACAATTAATTAATTAATTAGATAAAACTAGCTGTTATTAGACGAATCTAATTTTCTAAGTCAAACTAGTTGTTATCCTAACAACTAGTTTGACCATCTCTACATCTATTTATACTCAACGTCCTGATCTGATCTCTCACCTAGTCTTGATGATGAACAACACTGGTTGGTTCGAAACACGTTGACGGAGTTCATTTGCATGTGATTATTACCGAAAGAATTCTATAATACTCAATGGATCACAACATATATATATATATATAAACACTATAGATTAAACAATCAATTAATTAATTAGATAAAACTAGCTGTTATTAGTCAAATTTATTTTTCTAAGTCAAACTAGTTGTTATCGTAACGACTAGTTTGACCATCTCTACATTTATTTATACTCAACATCCTGATCTAATCTCTCAGTTAGTCTTGATGATGAACAACACTGGTTGGTTCGAAACGCGTCGACGAAGTTCATTTGCATGTGATTATTACCGAAAGAATTCTATAATACTCAATGGATCACAGTATATATATATATATATATATATATTAACACTATAGATTAAACAATTAATTAATTAATTAGATAAAACTAGCTATTATTAGTCGAATTTAATTTTCTAAGTCAAACTAGTTGTTATCCTAACGACTAGTTTGACCATCTCTACATCTATTTCTACTCAACGTCATGATATGATCTCTCACCTAGTCTTGATGATGAACAACACTGGTTGGTTCGAAACGCGTCAATGAAATTCATTTGCATGTGATTATTACCGAAAGAATTCTATAATACTCAATGGATCACAGAAGCCAAAATTCTAAAAATATCTAATACTTGTTAAATTAATCATGGCATTTTTATTTGGAGTTGTAATTCTCTACCATAAAACACATATTTCCTAACTATTAGGCCCACTAAAATTATACATAAATATTATGTGCAACAATAAAGATATCTATTACTTGTTAAATTCATCATGACATTTTTATTTGGGATATTTATGCTCAAACCCTCTAGTTGAACTTGAACTTGATCGGTCATTCCTAAAATATTCTAGAATAGGAGTAGGTCATTTTTTAGGTCTCTTTTATCCATATTCAAAATATTCTCAAAATCAACAAGTGGGCTAAGGATAACTAAACCTTGTTACAATTTTGGAGGAAACTCCCATATCAGATGTAATTTGATGGACATTTGTGTATGTGTACATTCTTGCCACACTAACATAGCCAAATAAATTGATAACACTAAGAATGCTATAAGCCAATAAAAATAACCTAATTTAACTATCAGACATGATAATATCCCAATAAATGACACTAAGGTCACCACCAACAATAACATGTCCAAGGGGATAATCGTCAGCTAGAACTACATGCATGGATAGGGCATGAAGCTCGAAGCCTCTCGAAGAAGTCCCCACAAGTATGATGGGTGGAGTGTTAGCATATGTTGGATTCCTGCCCTTCACTCTTAGTTGTTGTTTTTTCCTCCCGCCGGTTCTCCCTCTTGTCCGTTCTCCTCCTCTTAGCCCGCGTCGCACCACCCCACCCCCCCCCCCCTCTTTCTTCTTTTTTTTCTTCCTCTTGCTCTCAATTTCTTTCTGCCTTTCAAATTTTTAATAGATTAAAATTAATTCATTCTATTTTTCTTTTAAATTATAATATTTATAGCTATTCTCGATAAATAATGTAGCTATTATATTATGATTTAACATATTAAAATTACTTATTATGTAAGAAAATAAGAATATTAAATTATATTAAAATTATATA
Source organism: Pinus albicaulis (assembly GCA_034641835.2). Classification (NCBI taxonomy): domain Eukaryota; kingdom Viridiplantae; phylum Streptophyta; class Pinopsida; order Pinales; family Pinaceae; genus Pinus; species Pinus albicaulis. The sequence continues at coordinate 1,148,381,183 of CM076577.1, read as the reverse complement.
ACATATAACTATTAATTAATTCAATTTTAAATTATTATAAATATTAAATAACTAATAATAATAATAATAATAATAATAATATATATTAAAATATACAACTATTAATTAATTATTGTTTAGATTCATTAAATTTCTCATTTTCCTTATTCTAGTCAAACTATTTGTTATTTGCAACGACTAGTTGGAGCATTCCTTTATTTATTTAAACTGGTTCCTAGATCAGATTTCTCATCTTGTCCTGATGATGAACCACAGTGGCTGGTTCGAAACACGTCAACAATATATACTTAGATGTGATTATCACCGAAAGATTTTATATATATTTTATGGATCACAGAAGCCAAATTCCTCATATATTTAATAATTAATAATTAACCATATATATAATAATTTATATTAGAACATAAAATGATATTTATTTATTTTTTAAAATTTTGATATATATTTTAATTAAAAATCATTAATATTAACCATATATTTAATAATTAATAATTAACCATAATTTTAATAATTTATATTAAAATATAGGTTTCAATAATTTCTCAACATTAGATTGATATTTGATATTTGTTTATTTTATAAACTTTGATATTCATTTTAATTAAAAATAATTAATATTAACCATATATAATTAATAATTAACTACCCTTAATGGGGTGATCAAACGAAACTAAGCTGGCCCTTAAGGCTTTCTCCCTCAAGCACGCGACACACATATGACATTTAACACATGCCTTCATTACCCCGTACTCCTCTTGGGCGACCCTTCTAAATGACGTTGCCGGTCTGTTACGCAGGGTGGCAGAGTTCTTATCGTTGCATGTAATTTGGACGACGCATGTTGGCAAGAGGGAGGGTGACAGAGTGGGTGAAAACAACCATGGAGGCTCGTCAGGGTTTTGGCTCTGTAGATGTAGCACTATGGAAGTTTGTTCCACTCTAGCTTGGCAAGAGATTAGCCTTCAAACAAGCATATGGGATCTCAACTCTTTCCTGGGAGGAAAATTGCGTGTTGGCACTATCTCGGGTTGGAAATTTTGTTTCAGTTTCATTCTCTTGCTATGTTCGCTCAAGGTAGTCTCTCTCAGCAGTTTTGAATTAATAATTGTGCTCATCATTTTAACGCAAGCTCTAAGGTCTATCTTGTGCTTCGTGTGTTGTCTCGGGGGTTCCTAGGGTGGTTGTGACTTTGTCTCAAGGGCTTGGTGTTCAAAAGTGTTTCTTGGATACGGTGGGTCTGTCAAATTGGGTTTACCTTCTGGGTCTCTTAAGTTCAAGCATAATAGCTTCTCCCTCATTAGTTTGCCTATTCCTAGTCTCTTTAATTGTTATCTGGTCAAAGGGTTGTCTGTCTTTGTTTTTCGCCTGGGTAGTAGTTTACTCCTCTCTATCTTCGGCTTTGGTGTCTTAGGGGTCCCCTCTCAGGCTGTTGGGGTGGTCATCGATGGCATCTGTGGGCTTGGGGATATTTGGACTAAACCTGATTAGGTGATCATGTCCTAAGTGAAAAAATGCTCAAAATTGGAATTGCTCAGAATTGGTTGAAACCAGAACGACTGGATAGGCCTCATGATCGATACGATCCTGGCACCATAAACAACACTCATATCCGACACTGTATGTGAAAGTTATTCAATTTTGAAATCCACAATTTCCTTCAAAAATCCAGTTTGACCAGGGTTGACTTTTATTTTAAAAATATTAAAAAAATAATATTCCACAGAATATTTCGAGAATATTCCATCAGCAGCGAATCATCGTTCGACAAGTGTTAAGTTCGGATTGCACAATGGGTTGACTTTCAGTTTTCGTGGCCAATTAAAGGGCGCCACATGGGCTCCCCGGAGGCCGCCACGTGGCCCCAGGCCATGTTAAAGTTACAGTGATAAAATTATATGGTATGCACAGGATTCGACCCCGGGTCGGGTGGCTGCCAGCCCACAGGCCCGACCAGCCCGCCTTTGCTTTGGTTCTTAACCACCATAGTTCACTCAGCACATTTAAATTTTATTAAATGTTTGGTTGGCAGCAAAAAGGGGGCCAGCCCCCTATACACGGGACCACAGGCCAAGAACCATGGCATTGAACTCTGGCGGTTGCGGATTGTTATACCGTTCACATGTTAAACAACGGAGGAGTTATATAACGGTTTTATGTCCACGGTTATGAAACCGTTGGGTCAACGGTTAGCCCAACGGGTTGGGCGGTGGTCCATGTGACCCTCCCCACCTAACATTTATCATTAAATATAACGGTTCCAATAATTCTGGAGAGGAACCCCCAATTCCGGCAAAATGCTAGTTTGGTGGAGTTAACTCCAGTTACTCCAAAGTTGGTGGAGTTTTTTTAGGCCAGATTGGGCAAAAACAGTTTTGGTCATAACTTCTGATTTACTGAACCTTTTTGGATGATTTTTTTTTTTTTTTTTTTTTTTTTTTTTTTTTTTTTTTTGAGGCTCTCTCGGCATTGAGCCAGGCTGGAATAGGTTGCCAGAAGCCAAAAATATGTGTTTTAGCCATTTTTTTACTTCGGAAGACTTGGGAGAAATACATCAGGACCTTGAGGGAAATGGAGCTGCATTGGAATACACTTCACTATTTTAGGTGAAATAAGAGTCATTCTTAGATTCTTTCTATGTTCTGAATTCATTTTCACAGCTGGTTTGGTCTTTTTAGGCCTTTTTCTCACTGTATTACCAATTTGAGCATCATAATATATCAAGGACATGCCCATTGGGAGCCTTGGACCCGGCAGATGTAACCCAAGAGGGGTGAACTACCTCATCATGTTGATGTGTGTTTATGGTGAAGTTATTCTACTGTGTTATTCATATTAAAGTTGTTAAATAGTAAATTAAAACAACACTCCCTCACACCAAAATTCCAAAACAGTTATCAAAAACACTTTGTTTCACTTGCAAGACTATTCAAACACTTTGCACACTTAATTTAATGGAAATGAATACTTTGAACAGCAAAACAAATACTTTCGTTTTCAGATCAGAACCTCTCCACAAGAATTTTTGGGTAACCCTTCGTGTCCTTCATGGCAGCATCTCTGGTCTTGCGCAACCCTGTCGGGTGTCCTCTTCCCCTAGCAGGTGCTATTGCTCCTTCTGTTATTTTCATTGCATGTATACTTCTGGGTGCCCTTAGTCCCTTTTGTTCCGCACCCCTACTACCAAAATAATGCACCGTCAATGTAAGAGGCCTCGTAGTGGGGGTGGAAATTTGTGGAATGTAGGTCGCCCCGCTCTTCACAACAACTCATATTCGGGGAATTTAGCTAGAACTGAATGTGAGGGTGAGGTGGCTCTCTCCCCAGCTCATTCTCCAAGAAGAATTGAGGCTCCCGCAACAAAGGAATCCTTAGTTTTTCAACTTTGAGACATTCATCTCAATCTGGACATCATTTGCAACCACATGTATGAAGATTGTAATGAACGCGTCGCTTATATGAATGATATTCAATATAGGCAGAACAAAATATTGGAACATTGGATTCTGTTTGTTAGAACCATCGCAGAACAAATTACCACCTCTGCAACCTAGAAGCTCGGGTGGAGCATATTGATTGTCACATGCATGAGCGTGATGGATATTTTTAAGCCCCCCCTGCACTCCCTCCTCATCCCCCTCCATGAAATGTTGTTGTTGGTCTCTATTGTTTTTTTTTTACGAGTACTATATGGCTACTATGTCAGGCGGAAATAATGTTTGTAAAGTTCTATCTTAGGCATCCTCCACCCCCCTATGCCAACAAGTCTGGTCGGAATGAGGAAGAAGAGGTCGTTGAGACATTTTCTATAATCTTGATCTTCATGAAAATCTAACGAAATTTTTTTGATCGACCCAAAAAAAAAATTTGATATTTAAAAAAAGATTTAAAAAAATTAAAATCTATTTTAAATTGGAGAAAATTAATATGTTTTTATGTAATTATTAATATTTTTACGAGTACAAATATGTATATAATACTAGAATTAAAAAAAAAAAAAAAAGGTATCTTCTTTCCCTTTTTATATTATTATATATTTCAATGTATTATTCACTCATTAATATCATTTAAAACTATTATATTATTTAAATAAATATCTTTTAATATAGTTTATAAATTAAATGCAAAAAAAAAAAATAGTTTATAAATTAAATGCAAAAAATTATGTAGGGCAATGGCGAATGAAACGAAACGAAACTTGGCCAAATTAATGGTATTTTCGCAAGGTTATAAATTTGATGTTTGATGAGTATTGGCCTCAATTGTTCAAAAAAAAGAGAAAGAAGCTCAGATTGTTACATTACATGTATGCACACATTGCATTTTGATTTGGGCATTTACATTTTCTATGTAAATAAATAAAACCAAGGTCATGGACACGTATTCCCAATTGAAAAGTGAGAAAACATTATAGTGGGCATCACTTGTGGTTTATTAATGTTTATGGAAATTGTCAAAGGAAATGGAAAAAGGAAAAGATACAATAAATGACATTTAATTATGAAAATAAAGAAAAATAGGAGAAAAGTAAGGTGAAGAGACACAAATTTGCATACAAGGGAAATTAGAGGGAAATGATGAAAATGAAAGAAAAAGGAGACAACAATGATAAAATGGAACTTGACGAACAATTGACAACTTTTACCCAGCTTTTGATCAGGTGTAGCAAAGGAGAGAGAACAAACACTTGGACAAGCAAGCAATGGAAAGCAAGGGAGTGCAAGAGGAAGTTTGTACAACGACAAGTAAGGACAAAAATTAGTTGTGGATTGTAGGTAATAGTGTGCATGTGTGATTTAGCATGCATGGATTTGAATGCATGGTACATGAATTTCGTTATTTGGTTATTTTGTTCCCATTGGCATGGGATTTGACTCGATTGACAGTGGTTTCAGCCTTGCCTTGCCATTTTGTGGATATTCATGATGTAGTGGGTTATTTGTTTGGATTTTTTATTGGTTCTCAGGTTCCCTATGACTGTGGGTTAGGATAGAATCTCTTAAATCCTGGAACAACTTAGGTTCCCTGGAGTCTGTGGGTTTGAGAAGGGAGATATTTGGAGCCCTATAACAGCTTGGGTTCCTTGGAGGTTGTGAGTTGAGATAGAATCCCTGGATCCCTGGACAATTTGGGTTGAGACCAATCTAGTTTGATGTTAGTGATTTCTGGACTAGTTGGGTAATATCACTCTAGTTGAGGGTTGATGTGGTTTGGCCTCTAGAAGCCCCTGGTTGATTTTATTTTGGTTTAACTCATATGATCATACATTCATGCTTGGAATATGGTGTGAGGGTGATTGGATGAAAGAGAGATTTTGGTTCAACCAACCTATGGTCGGGTGGTACGTGGAAGTCCCTAACTTGGTTGGATTTGCATATGATTAATATGAGTTATTTCTTATTTTGATTAATGAGTACATGTATGGGTTATTATTTTGATCTCATGGCTGGTATGTCGTGGATTCTATGCAGGTTATATGCATGGTTATATGATGTGCTCTAGCTATGGATGTTTTTCATGATTTGATAAGTGATTGATTGGTTAATGAATGCATAGGCTGAAAAGTGTTGTTGTGGTTACTTGAGAGGGCATTAGACCTTCTTGGTGATTCTCAGATGAAGTTCAGAATTTTATGATCAGATATGCATTCATGACTTGTAGCTTCTATGTTCACCATCTGTTTAACAAAATGAGTATCATGTATTAGGCATGTTTAGGTCAAAATCTTGCTCAAGTTCTGGATGGTGGGTGTTATTATTATTTTTGTTATGTTTCTAAAAAGTGACAGGAAGTTATAGGCAGTGGCTTGAAGGCTAGTCTGAAAAAGTGGCATAGATCCCATCACCACATGCACAAAACTAGGGATTTTGGGTCATAACCGGATGGATACGGGCTTGTGGGTGTGATTATAGACTCCCAACCACATGGATGTTGTATTATGGGTGCCGTTGTGGAGTTAAGCTAGAGAAAATGAGTTCCAGCTCAGTTATTGACCACCTTGGGTGGCTATGATGCTTATAAGTGCTCTATAGTATCTAAGGGATGTCAACATATGTTTTGGTTTGTAGGCCCCACTTTCTTACCTAGAACTTGGAGGTCGTTTCATATCATAGTGGCGCTCAGCTCACGTTTACCTCAGAGAGCTTGTAAAAGTGGGTAAATGTGGGAGGAGGTGTTACACGCCAGTTCCAAACAGAGTTGGGAGGTCACTCTGAAGGTCCCAATGTAGCCTAGCGCTTAACCCTTGTATTAGAAGGGTTTCCCAGATCATACCACTGAAAGTGGATTTACACACCTGTTGTGCTATACAACAACCCCCATTTACTTTTACTAAATGGGGACCCTTTAAAATAAAAAGGAAATTTATTTGTTTGATTTTAGCCTAAGTAAAAAAACTTTAGGAAATAAAGTTATTTTCTTTTCTGCTTTCATTCCTTAGCGTGCATCACAAATTGCATAGCTTACAAGCTGAACAACTTAAAACATATTACGTCTTGTGGGCTATTATCCTTTCTTGCTCATCGCAGCCCACAAGAAGTTTTACAAGGATAATAGAGACGAGCAAGAAAGGAAAGGAAATTGCCCAAGCATCATCTACTGAAGACTCAGATATGTATCCCCTATTCTCAGATACCACCTGCAACAAGGATTGCGGCAGTTCCTCATGGGAGGAAATGTATCAATTCTTCGAGAATGAAAAACTGAGGGTAATAATCAAAGTTGCTATAGTAGGCGTGTTCCTTCAGACTCGACATATTTTGACATTGCATGCTCATTCACTCATAAGATAGAAACAAGGCCAAATATTATCCCCTATACAGATATGGTTAAGTGGGTAATTGACCACTTGAACATAGAAGATAGGACATTTAAGGATTCAAAGGGAGAGAATATTGGTTCATTCAGGGTAGAAGATTTGAGGGCAATGTACCATTTACCCGTCCCACAGCAGAATTATGACAAAGCTTTTGTTCAAAGCTTTAAAACAAAAAATACATACCTAATGAAATTAATAAAAGAATGGAAGGATGACCAAGGCAAGCTTAAATGGGACAAACACGGTATGTACCCAATAGCACAAATTCCTTCCCCTTATTGCTATGTTGCTGGTATGTTGTGTAGGTTGTTTGCAAAGCCTGATACTACTAGGTTTTCTATAGATTGGGTCCCATTAATTGACGCAATCGTCAATTCCTTAATTTTGAATTGGGTAAATATCATATTTGATAATTTAGCCAGAAATATCATGGAGTATAGGAGTAAAAGAAGTGTTTCCTCTAGGGAAATACCCCCTTTTTACACGAGTGCCTATGTCATGGACGCAATTTGCTTTTCTTCAAGTTTTCCTACCATGGGATGGAAATGGACGACCCAAGGCCCTACTCCAATCCACATTTACCACAGAGTCCTTTGGGAATCAGATTTTCATCTACATTTTTAAAAAATTTGGCATATAGTCATACTGCCTATGCACCATATTATATTTAATGATAAAGCCCCTAGGATTTCCAAAGAGGCAGTACAAACATTTTTCCCATTGCCAGATTGTTTGTCGAAGACAGCTTCACTTATGTCAGAGTTTTTTGGGAGCCTATGCTTCTCCCCACGTCCTGCCATATTATGTTCCTAACAAGCTACTTTCTAGAGAGATTTCTTACCAGCTTGTGGTAAATGGTATTTCGAAACAACTTAAAGATGCTAAGAAGGCCATTTGGCCTAATTTCCCTTTACGGTGCGGTACTTTTACACTTTTTTATATTTTTCATGCCTACAAAGAAGTTTCAAATGTTAATTTGTTGAATTTGGATGTAATTCCAAAATGGACATATGATCCCAATGATGTGATTAATAATTACATCACAGAGCTTAAATTGAATCCTTTTATGAAAGAGATAGCTAGATTTGATGATTTCTTTCAACGTATTGAAAAGTTTTCAAATGTACTAAATTTTGCATCCAGTCAACTCAATCAAGATGACTTGGAAGCCATCCAAGCATACAGAAACAAGAGACCGGAAAGGATTCCTCTGGATTTATTGACTATTGAAGATGTAAGCAGACCGACTCCAAGTATTATCTTGGATAATGAAGCTAAAGACATCTCTGAAGATGAGTCAGGGCAATCAGAACATCAATCTCAGAATTCAGATCATTCTGATAATGAATCCGAAAATAGAAATGAGATCCTAGAAAAGGTAACTAATGAAGTAATCAAAGAGATTTAGATGCAAAAAAAAGGATGAAGTAATGGAACTAAATCATCTTCCCAAGAAGCTCAGCACAACCAAGATATACCTGATCAGTCACAAAAATCTCAGCCAAAGGATTTGAAGAGTGAATGGGATAAGTTTTCTAAGGCACTAAAAATTCCTCAAACAAAACCTAATAATGATCAATCTACTAGTTTTCAGATGCCAGAACATTCTAAAAAATTAGTGGAAACTGTTACTCCACTACAACAAGTTCCTGAAACTCATGATCGAGAGATCATTCTGGCTTCCCCTATAGAGAAAATAGTTTTACAAATTGAGGAAATCCCTTCACTAGATGTCTTCTACAGTCCTAGTCATAAGGTTGTAGTCAAGAGAAGGAAAAGGAGAAGAATTGATGATACAGTCTCAGGCCTTACAAATGAATTTGTTGATGTTTTATGGAAGGATCCTTTAGCTGATCCTATTGACCATTTAACCAAGCTATCATAGTTTGCAGGGGCATATGTTCAAGTGTTATTGAAGCAAAAATAAGATAAAATACAAGATTTAGGGATATTGTTAGAGAAATAAAATTCCAACTCCAGCAAGCAAATGGAATTGAAGATATCCCAATTTCAAAAGGATTTTGAAAGTTTAAAATTGCGGCATCATGTACAACTCACTAAAAATAAAATCAACTCGAAGCAGTAATAAACAGATTGCAAATCCAGCCACCGCTAGAGAAATTCAAAAAGGAAGCATTGGATGTGAATGCTAAGATAAAGCAGCAACAAGAAGTATTTTTCCAACAAGCTTCTATCACTAGCTCATATTGTGACTCAAGTGAAATATTGATCCAACAAGTGGCTATCCAGAAACTTGAGTATGAGAAGATTGAGAAGAAAATCAATGAACACATTTAATGACAAGCATCATACTCAAGAAAGGAAGTTGATCTACCCTGAGTAGATAAATTCCACAAGGAGATCTTATTTAAGGATTGGGAAGCACAGATAAAGCAAGCAGAAAAAGCAGCAGCGAAAGCATCAAGGTTAACAAAGGAAATTATTGAATATGTATTTGAACAGCTTTTGAAATCATAACTTATCAAAGAGTGCACATTTGAAGTGCTCTCGGAAATCAAGCAGCTGGAAACATGGTGGAAACAAAAGGTGGAAATGCAAGAAGAAATGATTAAAAAAGTAAATAAGTTTGATCAAGAAAATTATTGGAATTTTCTGATCAAACCTTATCATCAGTAACAAACCTTGGATTCTTTAACAGATTCAACACAAATATCACAACTAGCACTCTCAAATGCAGTATTCAAGGGACAGGTCAGATTGAGTATTTCGCAGCCAGCTCACCTCAAACCCATGCTAGATATTTGTCAAATTTGGGATCAAATCCAAATGAAAGATCAGAGTTCATAGTTATATTGTTACTTTATTTTCCTATATTGTAGTTAAATTTTTTCTTACGGGGATGGTTGTTTGAAACATCCTCTTTTTTTATGTAATAATCTATTTTTAAACATATTTAGTTTAGTATTTAAAACCCTCTCATGCAATTAGAGAAGGGTCCATAAATTTTTCAAAAACATTTGCAAAGAATGTACTTTTGTAAGTTTGTGAATGCTTTGATGAATTAATGGAACATAGTTTGTTATCTTTTGACATTTGAAGTTGTTTAAATGATGTTGCACTATTGTACTTTTTAAATTGCTTTAAAGTGAAGAGTAGCAGAAAATATACTGTTAGTTTACATGAGTAGGACTTCATACATATGGTACTTATATTCACTTGTATTATGTTTTTCTTTCTAGATTGACAATCATATTTTTATTGCATTATATATTTGAAACGTCATTATAGATGAATGTTAAATTGCACTTTTGTACTAATATTTTTCTATGATTTCTTATCTGATATATAATCACACATTTGAATGCGATATACTTTTCACAGTTCTTTTAATAAAAATATTTTGTTAAAAGAATCATATTTACATAATGTTCATCTCTTTCAACTGTTAAATAATCTTCATTACTAATAGTTGGAGGATATCTCTTTAGATTGCATAAAGGAAGAAACACCCTGGGTATATAGTAGAATAGATAGATTTAGCTAGATGCATGTGACAGATTAGAATAATTTTCCATTGCATGTTATATAACTAAAACACACCCCAAATCATCCTTATTGGGAAACTGGTCCCATTATCCCTAGTCGGAGCTACGACACCAAACAGAAAAGGAGTTGCTTTAAGGTTTGGACCTGGTGGTTTTCCCCCATGTTGTGGCAACGAAATTCCAAAGCCTCAACATTTTGGCACTAGAAGGAGGGCCTTGTGAATGGAAAGAAGGTATGATCAATCTAAAGTTTAATCTAAAAATATCTCTCCCTCTAGATCCCCTTCAACTTCTAGAAATTTAGCTAGATCTATCTTTAAAATCTGAAGTTGAACATCCTTCTCCTAAGTCTCCTAGTGATACTCAACCCATATTGTCTCTTGATTTTCTTCAAAATTATCCTGAAGTTCAGTCTTTTATAGAAAATTTATAGAGGGTATCAATTTCTGTTGAAAAACCTGAATCTTCTCAATCATCTGATATTAGTATTTCATCTTATTTACAACCTAGAAGAATATTAACTTGATCAGAAAATCAAAAGACAGGAATCCTTCCTTTTGATTTTCCCATCGATACTTCTAGAAGGAGAATAAAGAGGACTAAATCAAAGTCAATCACTAGCGAGATCTTATCCAATAATCCGCCCCATTCACCTCCATTACCTCCACTGACTTCCACAACTTTCATTCCAACAATCAGTGTTAATTTAACTAGTTCTAGTACTCAAACTATTATTCCTTCAACTAGTTCTAACACTCAGTCTGCCTCTTCTTCAACTCAATCTCAATCACATCACATCCACCCAAGGACCAATGGTAGGCTAGGTACCTCCACCAAATGTACAACCATGGAAAAATCCAGGGGCTGTACAAATGCCTGCTCCTCTTCATCCTCTCCAAAAATACCCTGAAAGATGGTTACCTAAATTTAATCCTGATGATGGTCTTCCAGCTGAAGAACACATTCATAATTACATGTTAGCCATTAGTTTAAAAGAGATAGTTAAAGAAGATTGTGCTGTAAGATTATTTCCATATACTCTCACAGGATCTGCAGGATCCTGGTATTTTTCATTACCTGACCGCTCTATAACTAGCTAGAATATGTTCGAAGAACAATTTTTAGCTAAGTTTGGGGATGACAGATCCATTGCATCGCTCATCAATGATTTATCAAATCTAAAGGCTAAAACAGGGGAGAAAATAAAATATTTTAATTCAAGATTTAATAAACTGCTCAATAAAATTCTTGCTACAGTAGTTCCTGGTGCAAAAGTTCAAATTGAGTGGTATATTTCATCTCCCCCATATAGTATAGCCATTTTTGTTTCTAGAGAAAAATTGCCTACACTCGCAAAAAATATGAAGGAATCTTTATCTGTAGAGAAACGCATAGTCGCTCTTGAAAAGAAGAATTCCCAAGAAGATAGGAAATCAAAGAAAGTATCCTTCAAAGATGATTAAAAAAAGAAGCCATCTAAAGACCCTTTTTATGTAGAAGGTCTTCAGAAAGTTTTAAAGACTATGACAAATGAGATGGCAGATATCAAGAAACAAGTCGCTGAAAGTTCTAGCTCAAAAAAGACTTTCAGACCCTTCAAGAAAAATCAGTCTTCTAATACTCAACCTCCGAATATCATATCTAATGCTGAGTCTGATCAAGATACAGATGAAGAGCAAACAAAGGAAGAAGAAAACGAAGAAGAAGAAGAATTTGAACTAAATGGAATGTGGGATTTTATCCTACCAAATGAGGAACAACAAGAAACTTTACTTGTGAGTACAAGGAGCAAAAATACTATTGAAGCAACGCAACCAAATCAACGACAGAAGAATTCAACGCCTGCTAAGGATAAAATAGTAGGTGAAAATTATACTTATAAGGCTACACAAACAAACCTTGTTACTTCAGATACTCCACCTACATCAAAGGAAATGGTAGTCTCTGACACTATTCAGTATAATTTAGTTGAAGATATGAAAAATACCAGGGCTAACATTTCAATTCAAGAAATTACTAAATTAAAGTAGCAGCAGAAAATATTACTTAAAGATTTAAATGCAGTTCCTACTTCAGCCTTACCTGCTCCAGTAGTAGTCCAAGCTGCTAATCAAATGGGTAAACCACCTTCTCCTTCAACCAAAATATATGCTACAGATTTTATTATGATAGGTGACCGATCCATCTCTCATACTCCTCCATTTCTTTTAAGCTATGAGATCTATAACAAAAATGTCCATAATTGTTTAATAGACTCAGGGGCTTCCTCTAATATCATGCCAAAATCGGTATGTGCTATGTTGAACATAACTCCTCAGAGTTCTCCTATTCATCTAGTACAACTTGATAGAACTGAAGTAGAGGTTATAGGAGAAATAAATTATATTTCTATCAGATTTTCATCAAACCCTAAGGTTGCTTAGATAATCAATATATTGGTGGTTGATATTCCTGAGTTTTACGTTTCAGTGTTAAGAAGAGACTGGTCTGAAAAACTTCATGGATATTTTGCAACAGGCTGGTAACATATGTGGCTACCAAACAACCGAAAGCCAAATCAAATCTAGGTAGACCATGAAATTTTCTTGAAACATACAGTCATCGATATTGAAGGAATAAACGAACCAGTAGCATTCAATAATAATATTATTGGAAACTACTCAGCTGAATCATTTATTGGAAATTTTAATGTTCAAACATCACCCTTTTTCGATAATGCAGTTATCTCTCAAATCGAGAAATCTTCCCAGACAAACACTTAGAAATGTAAAAATTTTGCAGACAAACCAGTAGTTAATTATTTATTTTGATGGTTCTAAACTTGAAGATGCTGCAGGAGCTGGCTATATTTTAATAAGCCTAGAAAGAGAAAAAACCATGTTAGCTTGCAAACTTGAATTCGATTGCACAAATAATATAGCAGAATACGAAGCATTAATCCAAGATATGTACAAAGCAATTGATCTAGACATCAAATATCTGAAATTCCTAGGAGATTCGGAAATCATTGTTAAATAGGTAAGAAATACCATTCGTTGTCATTCTGGACATTTAAAGCATTACCAATCATTAGTCCAAGAATTGACCATTCATTTCTTAGCCTTCAATATTTCTTTCGTGCCTAGAATACAGAATGCTAGTGCAAATTTATTGGCTAATGTAGCATCGAAATTAATCCCATCTCAAGAATTTAGTCTTGATAGATTTTCCATTGAATTAATCTTTAGACCATTTATTCCTGACAATATTACCAATTGGAGAGTATTTAATAATGATTTAGATATTATAGATTTCCTTACATCTTAAGGATCTTATGATAGTTAAATTTAACATGAAATTCAGATAAAGGATGAGAAATATGAAATCCAATTCCTAATTCAGTTGTCAAATTAGAATACCTTTATGATCTAAAAGATAGGTTTAAAAGAGTTAATAACTCTAAAACTCAAAGTTCTACCTTAAGATTTGAGTTAGTAAATCTTGGAACTGATGATAAACCTCAAAATGGAAATTTTAGGTCTTGGTCTATCTTCTGATGAAATATTATCATTTTTCATGTTATTAAGAATGTACAAAAGTGTTTTTGCTTGGGATTACACTAATCTTAAAACATATGACACTTATGTGGTTCAACACACTATTCCTATGATTTCAGATGAGAAACCTATACAACAAAAGTTGAGGAAAATTCACCTAAATCTTGAAAATAAAATCAAAACCGAACTAAATAAACTCCTCAAAGAAAATATTATCTTTCCAGTTAGACATTCTAAATGGGTTTCAAATTTGGTTCCTGTCAGGAAGAAAAATGGTGATATTAGGATTTGTATTTATTTTAGGAATTTAAACAAAGCATGTCAAAATGACAACTTTCCATTACCAACCATGGAACAAGTACTGCAAACAGTAGTTGGTTCTGAAATTATGTCTTTCCTAGATGAATTTTTCAAGATATAACCAAATCCCCATTCATCCAGATGACAGATTAAAGACTACCTTTAGGACTAAGTGGGGAACATACGCCTATCAAAAGATGACATTTGAGTTAATTAATGCAGGTGCCACTTTTCAGAGAGCTATGGACATGTCTTTTAGAGGACTCATAAATAAATCAATGGCTATTTATCTAAATGACATTACAGTCTTTTCTAGACAAGAAACCAATCATGTGAATGACCTAAAGAAAGTCTTTGAGTGATGTAGAAAGTATGGAATTTCATTAAACCCAAAGAAGTCATATTTTTCTTTAGGTGAAGGAAAACTTTTAGGATTCATTATGTCAAAGAAAGGTATCTATATTGATCCTGAAAGAGTTGAACAGATAAAAAGAATTCCTTTTCCTCATAACAAGAAAACTATGTAGTTGTTTCTTGGACAAATAAATTTTGTAAAAAGATTTGTCCCTGATTTTTCGCAAATAGTTTTACCATTGCAAACCATGATTAAGAAAAATTCAGTCTTTAAATGGGGACATAACGAAAGAGAAGCATTTTATTTGATCAAACAATCAATTATCAATGCTCCATTCTTGACTACCCCCAATTTTCTTAATCCTTTTACTTTATACACCTTCTAATCAAATACATCTTACGATGTTGTTCTAACACAGCTTAATGACCAACAAATTGAAGCACCAATATCATTTTTCAGTTCCAATTTGCAAGGTGCATAACTAAATTATTCATCTGTTGAGAAACAAGCATTTGCTGTCTTTAAAGCTATAAATCATTTTAGACCATTTCTCCTTAAAGCTCACACCAAAATAATAGTTCCATTCTCTGTAGTGAAACAACTATTGATGCAAAGAGAATTCAGAGAGAAAAGGGCTAACTGGGTTACTGCTTTACAAGAATATGATGTAGAAATTAGACCTTCTAAAATTGTTAGAGGTCAAGGTTTTTGCAGAATGCTAACAGGAGCATCCCATTTATCATCTGAGGCAGATTCAGGTAATAATGTGTAAATATCAGAGGTAAGCCTCAACTATATGAAATCTCAATATGATGATCTCAAATTTTATTTGAAAAATGGATATGCCCCAACCCAACTTAGTTATAAAACAAAACGTGCTTTGGGATTAAAGGCCAAGCAATATGAATTAATAAATGACATGTTGTTTAGAAGAAACTTTGATTGTGTGCTATTAAGATGCTTATAGAAAACTGAAATAGAGAAAGTCTTGCAAGAACTCCATGATGGACCAGCTGGAGGAAATTTTAGAGGAAATACAACAACACACCAAATCCCACATGCCGATTACTATTGGCCTACACTTTTCAAAGATGCTCATGAATATGCAAGAAAATGAATTTTTTTTCAAAGTGCATGTGGAAGACAAAGGAAACCATCCTTCCCATTACAACCAGTTAATATCGAACAACCATTTGAACAATGGGGATTAGATATAATCGGTGAGATCATTCCTAACTCTTCCAAATAGCATAAACATATTCTCACAGCTACAGATTATTTTACTAAATGGGTGGAAGCAATTCCATTAAAGGTAACCAACTCTAAGAATATTATTGATTTCGTTGATCAATTTATCATAACTAGGTTTGGTTTACCTACTGCTTCAATGTTCAATTTTTTAGGATATTTCGACACATAGGAAATAGGTTCCTTTTGTGTCACCTTTGTAAATCCTTCAATCCTATCCCAAGTTGTTCTTAAGGGGGGATGTTAGGATATTCTGACACATAGGAAATAGTTAAGTATAACATGGTCTAGTGTAGAGTTAGGTAAAATGTGTTTCTTTACTATGTACATTTGTAACTTATAATCCGACGGTCACAATTTGTAGTGATTCGATGGTTCACACTGTCCTCCGTATTAACGAAACTTGATCCGTGGCTTAAAACCCAATTGTTCCATGATATTTATTTAAAGAGCATGGAGGGTCATTTTTCTGGTAACCGTTTATGAGAGAAACATGTGTAATATTTCTTTTTATATTAATAAATTGCCTAAAGTGGCCGCGTTGGCTCAGGTCGTGGATTGTTTCCCTCTTCGAGGGTTTTAACCACGTGATAATACTGGTGTACTGATTTGTGATCTGTTTATGAGCAGTGACCTTTGGTGTTTGATATAAGGAACTTTCCCTGTAAATTCCTACATGGTATCAAAGCTATTTTGAGGGTTGCATTCGTTGTTGATCCAAATCCGAAGCTGGTTTGACTGCATGTGACTGCTATTTTCTGGATCTACTATTTCTGAACTTTTTTGGGCCTGAAGAAATACTCTGTTTTTTCTGTAGCATCTGTTACAATGAGGAACCCCTTTCATTTCATACAAAATGGTTTATGGTTGCCCAAGTTATGCCAGTTTAGATCTGGAGGTATAAAGTATCTGTTTTGCAATTATATTTGTTAATAGTTCTGTTTATTTCGGTTCCCTTTGCTTATTTTGGTTTTTAGGTTTTATTTATTTGTTGAATATATACCCTCTTCTCTGTGTCTTCTCTTTGCTATGTGATGTGTGCAATCTCGGCAAATCAGAAACGAGACGGGAATTTTTTTTTGCTACATATGCTCTTTCCCCGCGACTTTGTGCGATCTCGAGAAATCAGAAATAGTGAAAAAATAGATAGTTGCCGGTAAGGCTAACTGAAAATATAATGTTCTGTCGTAAGGCTTTTATTTCGTTTTTTTTTTCCTCGGATTTTATGTTTTTTGTGTAGGAAAAAACACGCGCACAGAAGACCTTAAAAAAAAAAGAAAAAAAAAAGGAAAAAAAAAAAAAAACCTTCCTCCTTTCAATCAATTAAATAATCATTTTACTATCTCACTTGGTGAGAATTTAGTTTATGAGAATAGAGGTCTTGGGTTCAAGTCTCTTTCTAAAGCTTCTTTTGTAAAATGTTTTTGTTAAAGGGGCGGGATTTTTTTTTAAAATTTGAACTTCATCATCAAATTTCAAACCGTTCCCGTAACTATTCGACATCTACAACTTAGTTTTTTTTTTAAAGGCATAACTTCTTCATTTGGAAGCCATTTTTTGAGCCGCTTTTTTTTAATCAGCCTAATTTTTTGAGATATTTCCATTGGGGCAATTAGTTTCAGCTTTTTTCAGCTTCAGTGTTTAAAAAAAATGGAAAGTGCATGCTCGGTTATTCTTAATAGCACCAATTATTTCCAATGGCTACCTCATATGGTATATTTACTTATAAGTAAAGGGATTTATAAAATAGCCACAGGAAAAGAAACTAAACATTCCGATGATGATAAAGCTGCTAAATGGGAAAATAAACAAGATCAAGCACGAGGGTTGATAGGAATTTCCATTGCTCAAGATCTTCGATTTCATATCCTTGAAATTGACACCCTTGATGAAGCTTTGAAAAAGCTAAATACTGTTTTTGGCATTCAAAATCAAATCAGGGCCCACCAGCTTGAAAATGAGTTGCTTACTTTGGACCCCAATAATTTCTCCTCTATTGAATATTTTTTGTCCAAATTCAAGACCCTTAGACTTATTTTAGAAGGTTGTAAGGTCAAAAAGGAAGATGGTAGCCTCATCTATTCCATTCTTGCTAAGCTTGGTCCTGCATACTCTGTATTTGGTTCCACCTTCCATTCCACTAGAGAAGCCATCATTTCTTCAGGAACCGCCTACAAGAACCCCTCTTTTGATGCCTTTTGCGATTCTTTGATAAGAGAACAATAAAAACTCTTACACCTTGGTCTTATCACCTCTGGAAATGCTTCTAAGAAAGCCTTATCTGCCCAACAACAACCATATCAAAAGAATCCCAAGAAGAAGTATCCTAAAAAGTATGGTCCTAAACCAAAAAATGGTGCTAAGCAATTTCAGCCGCAAACTGACAAAGCAACTCACCAAACTGATAAGGCAACTAAAAACAAAGGGAAGAAAACATATAGACATTTCAAATTTTGTAATCGTGATGGCCATATAGAGTCCAAATGTTTTAAGAATATGGAAGCCTTAGAAGCAACAATGAAGAAGCACAACATCAGTTTGGAGCACTCTTCACCTTCATCTTCGGGAATGGAACTTTCTGCTTGTGGTTGCCTAGCATATGGTTATGCATTAAATGTATCTTCTTCTTGTCATTCTCATGAGTGGCTCATTGATTCTAGAGCCTCTTACCACATGGCCAAAAATAAAGCCATGTTTTCTTCTTTAAATGATTGTAACACCAAACATATTTATGTTGGTGATGATAGATCTCTTAGTATTGTAGGGTCTGGAATCATTCATCTAGATAATGGTCAGTTTAATGATGTACTATGTGTTCCTACCTTTTCATGCAACCTTCTATCTGTTTATTAGATAACTCATTCAGGTGAGGGGAAAATAGTTGAATTCTCACCTCATGATGTTGTAATCAAGGACCTCAAAGATCCTAGTCATATTTTAGCTACTGGCATTGTTGATGATTCCACAAGGTTGTATAAGTTTGACAACTTTGGGTCATCATGGCTTCCCTCCATTTTTGTTGCTCATAATGATGAAGTGAGAAAAATTTGGCATGAGCGATTTGGTCACTTAAACTATCGCTCTCTTCAATCTCTATGTAAAGAAAATATGGTGACAGGTCTTCCTATGGTATCTTGCTGAGATGGTGTTTGCTTCGGATGTGTACTCGGAAAACATCATTGGGACAGTTTTGACAAACGTGCCTCTTGGCACGCTTCAGCCCCTTTGCAGCTTGTGCACAGTGATTTATGTGGTCAACTTTCTGTTGTTTCTTTCTTTGGTTGCAAGTACTTCTTAACTTTCATTGATGACTTTTCCAAACACATTTGGGTATACTTCTTAAAACTCAAGAGTGAATTTTTCAACATGTTCTTGGCCTTTAGGCCTTTGTTGAGAAACAATCTGGACATCAAATTCTTAAGTTAAGATCAGGAGGATAATATGTCAACAACAAATTTATCAATTTTTTCACTGAGCATGGAATTCAATTACAACATACTGTTCCATATACTCCACAACAAAATGGTGTAGCTAAAAGGAAGAATCGCACCTTAAAAGAAATGGCTAATTGTATGCTTCAATCTAAGGGACTTAGTCTTAATTTTTGGGCATAATCAATTAATTGTGCAAATCACATAGTAAATTGCACTCCTCCTAAGGTTTTAAAGAATATAACTCCAGAAGAAGCTTGGATCTCAATCAAACCAGATGTAAGTCACTTTCGTGTTTTTGGAAGTGATGCTTGGGCCCATATTCCATATGCGAAACATAAAGCCTTAGAACCTAAGAGTGAAAAATGCATTTTGTTGGATATTCTAAATATGTCAAAGGACATAGACTTCTTCAACCAAAATCCAAAAATATAATTTTTTCACAAAGAAAAAGTTCGTAATTTTATTTATGAGAAAACAAAATTACATGTTGTATGTGCTGGTATATGTCCAAAGACATCCAAAAGCCGCAAAATAAAAAGCAATGGTGATACAATTAAGATTTTCTCCCCTTCTTCTTTTCAACCTTACGCCAAGCACCAAGTGTTTGCTCGGTCTCGATAAGGAGAAGCTGATTTTCTTCTGTTGGTGCTCCATGATCCTTGTCAGAGTCAGATGTGTCTGATGTATGTGTTCTTTTGTATCCCCCACTGTCTAGTGTGCCAGGTACCATGTCTTGCTGAGTCTTTGTGGTGGTGTCAAGAGGTTCTTGCATTTCCTGTTCTTGTGTGCCCAAGGAAGTATCTGTTTGTTGATTCTCATTTGGTGTTGGTTCCACCTCTTCTTCCTGTGGTTCTGGCTCTTCCGAGGGGAATTGCCAACCTTTTGCCGCTTTGCCTGTTTTCTTCTTTTTCCTGTTATCCCTTTTTGCTGCCGGGCATGAGTTTTGTAGGTGTCCTGTGCACCTGCATATCCGGCATCTGAAAGCTGTGTTCTCATAGTCTAAATGTTGTGTCCATCTCTGATGTTTGTTATTCAGTATAATGGACTCTGGGAGTCCCTTGCTCAAATCAACCTCCACACAGATTCGTGCGAAAGTGAATATGCGTTCTTCCAGGCGTTGGGTGTCTGTTTTAATGTATCTGCCGAGGGTGTTTCCAATGCAGCCAAGAACATTTTCATTCCAAAAATGTAGCGGGAGGTTATAGAGCCTAACCCAGACCGACATTTTGGTCACCTCCATGGTATTGGCATCAAAATTTGGAAACCATGGTGTAATGAAGAGACCCGTGGAGCCCCAGAACCATGGTCCCTGACTGATAATGGCATCTCTGACCTCTGTGGATGAAAATTTGACAATGAAGAACCCCTTAGAACATAGGTGTATTTCACATTCCATGGTCCAGTTTGTAAAAATCCAATGGAACAGCTCCATTGGTTTGGGCCAGAAGCAGTTGAATCTGCCTATTATTGCTTGGGATTCATAAACAGTTTTATGCATATCAATATCTATGTTGTATATGTTTATTTTAGGCACGCTGTCCTACAGTTCTACAATATATGGCTTGGGGGAACTTTCAGTAGGGGTGACAGGTACAGTGGGAATGTTTTTGTCCCCCTGTAATATATTTCTGTAGGAACCTTTTGTGGGTATAGATTTGGATGGACCTGCGCCCATGGAGGGTCCATGAGCCCTGTTTTGTCCCATCATTCCTCCCCTCAGTCTGAGGTTGAGACAGATGGAAGACCCAGTGACAATGGAGTAGTCATAAACAGAACAGTAGTCAGCTAAAACTTTCCCCCCAAATATCAGAGACTGAGCATGAACTGGGTAACCCGCCTTAGTTTGGATTGCTGCCTTCAGATGTAGTATTGAATTTATTGTTCGAATCCATATTATAAGGCTATTACCAACAGGAGGCTTAATAAACACTTGATATGAAGTCGAGCCTACCTGTGAATCGGAGTTGCAGGTATGCAGGCTGTGATTCTTGTCAGTAAGCACCACCTCGTGCGCCTGGGCCTGTCTCCGCTGGTCCGAGTGCATCCTTTGAGTCTCCTTGAAGTCTGAAGACCCCGCCTCAGCTGTATTGGGGAGACTAGCCAACCCCTGCAGCCCCAGGTTCGTATGCAACTGTGGAGGTCGCCAGGCCTTTAATCCGGATGCCCAGGGCAAGGGTATGATGGCCGGCTTGCCAAAAGAGTATTCATGTGATATCCGCTCCCAATAAAGTAGAAAGACTGAGGTCTCTGCTTGTGCATTCGACCGATAAAACAGAGTGATGCGTCCGGTGGCACCATGAGAGGTGCAGCAGGGCACATACCCCGTCGGAGGTTCAAATACAAAGGCATCAATGAACAAATAGCGCTCGCAGGTACTTATTGCACGCCCCGCAATGTCATTTGTGAGACTGGTCAGGCACCAGTACCCCGATTTGGTAGTTCTGTGGGTCCATGGCTATGTCGCAGCAGAAATTAAAAATTTCACAGGTGTAACTGGATGCCCAGCCCGAATGACACAAGGAGCATCGATGATGAAGCAGACTCTCAAACCATGGAGGCACCTCCTGCACAACGATCTCCAATCCGTGGCGGCGATGGTCTGTAACCCTAGAGCAAAGTATTCTCCCGCGCGCGCCATTCTTCCTGTCCTCTCCAAAAATATAATTATTAGAAGAGATGTAAAATTTGATGAAAATATATCGGCCTGCAAGCCTAGTTCAGCGAGTGTGCCACCTTTGGCCTGCAAGCGTGATTCGACATATGTGTCACCTCTCTATATCTCTTCTATTTTTTATAGCATTACTTCTAGTTCAGATGATGTCAGTGAGGATGACAATCCTCCTCCACCTCTTGAAGATATTATTTCCGTTCCACAGCTTCCAAGATGGGTCTGCTCTACTTGGGATGCAACAGGTTCTCTTGCAGGTGACCCTGCAGATCGATGACGTACATGTTCTCAGTTCGAAAGAGCCTCTTCCTTATTGGCTCAAGTTCCAAAAAATCCTAATCCAGACACCTTTGAAGAAGCTTTCGGTCATCTAGATTGGGATGAAGCTATGAATAATGAATATCGTTCCTTATTTTCAAACGATACTTGGGATCTTGTTCCTCTTCCAAAAGGAAGAAAACTTGTCAGATGCATATGGGTTTACAAAAAAAAATTTGGCCCCAATGGAAAAGTGGATAGGCATAAAGATCGTCTTATTGCTAAAGGCTTTTCATAAGTTGAAGGCATTGACTATACTAAAACCTTCTCCCCTGTTGCCAAAATGAATTCTATTTGCCTTGTTCTTTCCCTTGCTGCCTCCTTTACATGGGAAGTCCATCAAATGGATTTTAAATCTGCCTTCTTACATGGCTATTTGCATGAAGAAATCTACATGGAACAACCCCCTGGCTTTATCCAAAACGACTCTAGCCTTGTTTGTCACCTTAGGAAGTCTCTCTATGGTCTCAAACAAGCTCCTCAGGCTTGGTATGCCGAAATGGATAGATTTCTATTAGATAATGGCTTTTCTAGCTGTCATTCTGACAACACTGTCTACACCAAGAAAGTGGGTAATTCCTTCACCATCCATGTTCTTTAAGTTGTTGATATTATCCTATTTGGTAGTGATCCCAACCATATAAACCATGTGAATTCTAGCCTCAAAAATAAGTTTGAAATGACAGACTTAGGACACTTGCATTATTTCCTTGGTCTTCAAGTCTTACAATCCAAAGAAGGTATTACCCTTTCTCAATCCAAGTATGCATGTGATCTTCTATGCCACTTTCACATGGAAGATTGTAAGCTATTCCCTTCACCCTTTCAATCTGGAATCAAGCTTTTAGTCACTTGTACTACTCCTGAAGTTGATGCTACCTTATATCGTCAACTTGTTGGTAAACTTCTATATCTAACCCGTACCCATCCTAACCTTTCCTTTGTCATTGGTCTTGTTGCTCGGTTTATGCACAACCACATGAAAGTCACTGGAAAGCAGCTAAAATAATACTTCAATATATTCAAGGTACAGTTCAGTTCAGGATTCATTACAGTAAAGGATACCCTGCATTGTTGATTGGTTTCACTGATTCCAATTGGGCTGGTGACCCTGATGATCAAAATTCTACTGTATTATATATATTCACTCTTGGTTCAGGACCTATTACATGGTCTTGTAAGAAACAAAGTGCCATCTCTCTTTCTTCAGTAGAAGTAGAGTATCGTGGTGCAGTTGAAGCCAACAAGGAAGCCATGTGGCTTCATCAGATCCTGTCTAAATTTGGTCTTCATCAGCAACATCCAATTACACTTTGGTGTGATAATCAGAGTGCCATTCAGCTATGTAAAGATCCAGTTCAGCATCAACGTATGAAACAAATTGAGCTCCACATACACTTCATCAGAAATTTCATTCATGATCATCTTCTTGAAGTGCAGTACTGTCCAACCAATGATCAAGTAGCCAATATCTTTACAAAGGCTCTCATAGAAGCGAAGTTTACCAAACTTTGATCCATGCTTGGAGTTCAAGAAAGTTATCACTAAGGGGGGATAGGCTCTAATGCCTCCTTCCTTCTCCTATTGTGTCACATTTGTAAATCCTTCAATCCTATCCCAAGTTGTTCTTAAGGGGGGATGTTAGGATATTTTGACACATAGGAAATAGGCTCCTTTTGTGTCACCTTTGTAAATCCTTCAATCCTATCCCAAGATGTTCTTAAGGGAGGATGTTAGGATATTCCGACACATAGGAAATAGTTAAGTATAACTTGGTCTAGTGTAGAGTTAGGTAAAGTGTGTTTATTTACTATGTACATTTGTAACTTATAATCCGATGGTCACGATTTGTAGCGATCCGACGGTTCACTCTCTCCTCGGTAGTAACAACACTTGATTCATGGATTAACAACCGATTGGTCCATGGTCTCTATTTAAAGAGCATGGAGGGTCATTTTTCCGGTAACCGTTTATGAGAGAAACATATGTAATGTTTCTTTTTATATTAATAAATTGCTTGAAGTGGTCGCGTTGGCTCAAGTCGTCGATTGTTTCCCTCTTTGAGGGTTTTAACCACGTGATAATACTGGTGTACTGATTTTTGATCTTTTTTTGAGCGGCGACCTTTGGTGTTTGATCCAAGAAACTTACCCTGTAAATTCCTATATCAATAATTGATCAGGAGCTCAAGTCCGAGCTATGGAAAAAGCTCAAAATTGAAAGTGTTCAAAATCACTTGCAACCTGAATGACCGGATAGGCCTCGAAAATACGATCCTGGCGCCATGAATGACACTCAAATCCAACATCGTATGTGAAAGTTATGCAAGTTTGAAGTTTTCAGTAAACTCCAAAAACTGAGTTTGACCAGAGTTGACTTTGACTTTGGAATTATTAAAAAAATAATATTCCATTCGGGCCAATATTTTGGTGACAAGTGTCAACTCTTCATTCGTCTATTGTTTGACTTTTGAGAATTGCGGCCAATCAACGGGTGCCACGTGGCAAGCCCAGAGGCCGCCACATGGCCCCAGGCCTATGGAAATTTTGGTCGGCAAAATTTTGTGACTCCAAAGGAGTCAAACCATGGACCTCCTATGAAGAAACAAGGTGCCTTACCATTATACCATGTTGTTGGTTCTTAAATATAGTGGCGGAGAAGTTCCATTTAAAGTTTGAATTGGATTTCATTGGGCATCAAAGGGGGCCAACCCCCGACACCATAGAACCCTGCGCATGAACCATGGCCAAACCGTGATAACCGCTAGAGGTTAGAATAGCCCCCCGGTTCCCAACGGAAGGTTATATGAAGACTGGGTCTTAGCCCTGAGGACTTAACAAAATTCTCCGCTGGTGCAAAGTCTTTAGAGCTAAGGATGAAATGCTCCCAAATTGGCTTGTCCTCTTGTATTAAAATGCTCCAAAATGCTAATACAAGTTTAAAATTATTTAGTTGGTATCAGAGCTAAGGATTAGAGCCTTAGAAGCTATAGTTTTACTCAGCATTTGATTTGTGCAAAGATATATTTGATTGTATGCAAGTTTTGATGCTTACTAGGCTTAAACTGAAGAGAGGTGAAGAAAAATTGGTTAGCGCACAAACTAATCCACAACCAAGAAGGGTTAGAGAACCACCTCCAAGAGCCATAGAAGAAGCTTCAAGCATGTCTTTAAGAGAGGGAGAAGCTCCTGAAGAGATGGATCCCAAGGAAGAAGAACGGGTATTCCGGAAAGCTTTCTTGGATATGACTGAGATGGTGAGGATACTCTACCAAGAAAGGAATGATAGGCTTGTTGGAGAAGGTTCTAAAAACCAGAAAGAAGGAGAGGGTTCTTCAGGAGGAAATAAAAGTGATGACAAGTCAAGGAAAGGACATGGAGGAAATGGTGATCCACCATCCCCATCTTCATCCTCTTCCTCTGCAACGTCATCCTCGACTTCGCTGAATCAATCTCACAAGTCTAAAACCACTGGTAAAAGTCCATTTTTAAAGCTTGATTTCAAATTTGAATTGCCTATGTTTAATGGTGAATTCAATGCAGAGAAACTTGACAATTGGATCAGATAGTTGGAAGTTTACTTAAGGATACAAAACCTTCATGATGACGACACCAAGATACAGTTAGCCTCGTTGAGAATGGATGGAGCAGCATTGGTATGGTGGGAAGCAAATACCAAGGATGAAATTAAAAAACATGGTAAGATCACTTTATCATGGGCTGAATTTATTACTGCAATTAAAAAGAAATTTTATCCATTAGCTCATTTACAAAAGGCTATCATGAATTGGAAAAAATTTAGACAGTGTAAGGGACAAACTGTGCAAGACTACACCCAAGAGTTTAGGAGAAGAGCACTCTTATTAGGGGTAGAATTACAAAGTCAAAATACTTTGCTGAAATATATAGGTGGTTTGCACAACTACCTTAAACATACTATCCTTATGTTCGATCCTACTAGTCTAGACGAAATTTGTGTACAAGCTACGCATTTAGAGGCTAGAGGGAAAAACACTTTGATGAGGGTAGAAACAAGCCTTTTAAAGGGAAGAACAAAGATAAAACCTTTAAGGTAAAAGGAAAAAATAATGAATCTATCAAACAAGAGGGTGAAAAATTAATATGTAAACATTGTTCAAGAGAAGGCCATGAAGAGAAAAACTCTTGGAAATTACATCCTGAAAAAAGAACTCAGTTTAACAAAAACAAAGGAAAGAAGAAAACTGCATCTACTACAACTACACCACAAGATTTAGGTGATGATTCAGGTGACGAAACCAAAATTTCAGCCATGGGTTTGAAAAGGATGAAGGGAAAGGAAACTAAAACTAAGCCAAGCACTAGTACTTCAAACTATCATGTACAAGCTCCAAATGAGGAAGAAAGAATTGAATTGTTCCATGTGAGGGTAGTCTCAAAACATACAAAAATTGACACACTGTTTGACAGTGGGTCACAAGAAAATCTCATATCAGAAGGCTTGGTCAAAAATCTTAAACTTGAGACCATTGCACATCCTAAGCCTTATCCACTTGGGTGGATATGCAAGGATGCAAACTTACAAGTCTCAAGAAAGTGCATATTGTGATTCTCCATTACTACATACTTTATTGACACAGTTGAACTTGATGTAGTACTGCTTGATATATCAGGAATTGTTTTGGGAAGTCCTTACTTATTTGACAGCAAAGCGATCTTCCATCACCATGAAAATATGTATCATCTCTTTAAATATGGCAAGGAGTTCATTGTCAGAGCACATCGCAACAAGGAAAATATAGCGATGGTAAATGCGAGACAGGTAAAAAGGCTAATAAATTCTAGTAAGAGTTTTGTACTTCTTATGGTTAAGCCCAAGGTTGATATGAATCATGAGTCATTTGAAAATTGTGATTCCAAGCTTAAATCAGATTTATATGATGTATTTGATGCACATCATGAGATGTTTCAGGAACTGGCAGGTTTACCTCCTAAAAGGGAGATTCAGCATGAAATCCATTTACATCAAGATTGTCCTCTTCCTAACATCGACATGCACTGCTTGTATATCATGGAAAATGCTCAAATCAAGAGGAAAATTAAAGACTTGTTGGACAAAGGATTCATGAGACCAAGCACTTCGCCATGTTGGTCACCGATAGTGTTGATTCCAAAAAAAGATGGAACTTGGCGCATGTGTGTGGACTTCAGGGCATTGAACAAGATAACGGTAAAGAATCGTTACCCACTTCCAAGGACAGATGATTTGTTGGATCATTTGAAATATGCTAAATATTTCACTAAGTTAGACCTACGTAGTGGTTATCATCAAGTTAGAATTGCAGAAAGTGACATTTGGAAGACATCATTTAAAACCAAACATGGACTCTTTGAGTGGCTTGTTATGTTGTTAGGTTTATGCAATGCACCTGCAACTTTCATGCGGGTAATGGATGATGTATTACGTCATTTTCTTGATGATTTCGTTATTGTATACTTAGATGACATATTAATTTTCAGCAAGACTAGAGAAGAGCATGTCACGCATGTTAAGAAAGTACTTGATATTTTGAAGAAAAATTAGTTATTTCTTAAAATGTCAAAGTGTGAATTTGGAAAGACTTCTTTGGTTTATTTGGGACACATAGTAGGAGGAGGTACTTTGAGAATTGATCCTTCCAAAGTAGAAGCCATTGTGAATTGGCCTACTCCCAAATCCATTACATAGGTAAGAAGTTTTTTGGGTGCAGCTCAGTATTGGAGGAAGTTTATTTCTAACTTCTCTACCATGCATAGCAGTTCCTATGCATGCAGTGACTAGTGTGAAGCATGCTTTCCAATGGGGAGGAAAGCAATAGAAATCTTTTGAGTCTTTGAAAGAGAAGATAATTTCAGCTCCAGTCCTTGCATTACTAGACTTGAGACAGCCATTCGAGATTTAGACCGATGCTAGTGATTATGCCATGGGTGCAGTTCTCTTACAGCATGGTAAGCCTATCACATTTCATTCTGAGACATTTAATGGTGCTGTTGTGAATTATCCTACATATGATAAGGAGTTGTATGTGTTGGTACAAAGTGTCAAAAAGTGGAAACACTATTTGATGGGCAAAGAAACAATTGTTCATACCGATCATCAGCCTTTACAGTACTTGCAGTCGCAAAGTAAATTACAATAGTCACAACATTTCATATGGATGGGTTTCCTACAACAATTTCACTTGGTAATAAGGTACAAGAAAGGTATACACTACCAATTGATCTTTGGTATTTACATTAGTTTTCCCTTATAGGTTTTATCTTGAAAATAATTTACCAATTGATCTGAAAATGAAAGTATTTGTACTGTTGTTCAAAGTATTCATTTCCATTAAATTAAGTGTGCAAAGTGTTTTTAAGGTCTTGCAAGTAAAACAAAGTGTTCTTGGTAACTGTTTATGAATTTAAGTGTGAGGGAGTGTTGTTTAAATTTACTGTTTAACAACTTGAATCTGAATAACATAGTAGAATAATTTCAACATAAACACACAACAACATGATGAGGCATTTCACCCCTCCTGGGCTACATCTGCCGAGTCTAAGGCTCCCAATGGGCATGTCCTTGATATATTATGATTCTAAAATTGTTAATACAGTGAGAAGAATGTCTAAACAGACCAAACGATCTGTGAAAATGAATTCAGAATGCAGAAATAAGCTAAGAATGACTCTTATTTCACCTAAAACAATGAAGTGTAGTCCAATGCAGCTCCATTTCCCCCATGGCCCTGACGGCTCTCCAAGCTTCTCTGAAGTAAAAATGGTTGAAAGAAACCTCTATTGGCTTTGCAACCTGTCCCAATGGCTCCATAATTCTCAGAATAGTCGAAATTGACTAAACTTTCATCCAAAAAGGTTCAGTAACCTGAAATTTATGATCAAAACAGTATTTGCCCAATCTTTCCTAAAAAACCTCCACCAAATTTGGGAGGACTACAGATAACTCCGCCATTTTATTAAATGCCACCATATTAGGAGTTTCGACAGTCGAAACCGCTGGAGAAATAGCAGTTACATTTAAGTTTAGTGGGTAGTGGTCACATAGCAGTTAGTTCTGCCGGAACTGTCGGCATGACCACCGGACACTTAGCCTTTGGGCACCGCTGCAAAATTTTATGGTCGAGGGCTTAAGCCCTGGAGCTATCCACTACACTGTTCATCCATCAATCGGGGCTGCTACAAGGTGCCCCAAACGCGTTCGGGTCGGGTCGTCCTCCGCTCGACCAACCCGATGCGTTCAACAATTGCGTTCAGAACTTCGTTCATGGGTGACCTCCGCCCGACCTGCTACACATAGCGTTCACCTCCGCTCGACCTCCAGCATGCTCACACCTACACATGATTTCGTTCACGGGTGACCCGTGCCCGTTCGGGTCGGGTCGTGCCCAACTGACCTGATGCGTTCAACTTGGGTTGGGGCTGCCCATGAAACTTTTCAAACCAAATTTTTTTTCGAACAACCATTGTAACCCTTTGGCCTGGGGCCACGTGGCACCCTCTGATAGGCCACCAACACATCAGTAAAAAATGAAATATTTGCCATAAAATATTTTCTGAAGATGACAATTTTTTAAGTTCAAAGGTCTTGTTTTGAAGGTTATTGGGAAAATTAAAACTTGAATATCTTCCACATCCGACATCGGATTTGAGTTCCATTCATGGTGTCAGGATCACAATGACGAACACTATCCGGTTGATTAATTTTTTACCAATTCTGAGCAGTTCCAATTTTGAGCATTTTTTCCCTCTTGGACATGATCACCTGATCACACCTCCCCATTGGGAAGCTTTTGGACCCCAAAATCCTTCAATTACCTGTTAAAAAGATGAGGGTACAAGTCCCTCACCTTTTCCACCTCAATCCACTTTGCCTTACTCGGTTTGTTGCCTTTAAGAGGCAGTTCACCCCTCCTGGGCTACATCTGCCAGATCCAAGGTTCCCAATGGGCATGTCCTTGATATATTATGATGCTCAAATTGGTAATACAATGAGAAAAAGGCCTAAACAGACCAAAACAGCTGTGAAAATGAATTCAGAATGCAGAAAGAAGCTAAGAATTACTCTTGTTTCACCTAGAACGGTGAAGTGTAGTCCAATGCAGCTCCATTTCCCCCATGGCCCTGATGGCTCTCCAAGATTCTCTGAAGTAAAAATGGCTGAAAGATACCTCTTTTGGCTCTGCAACCTGTCCCAATGGCTCCAAAATGCTCAGAATAGTCAAAATTGACTAACATTTCATCCAAAAAGGTTCAGTAACCTGAAAGTTATGATCAAAACAGTATTTTCCCAATCTTGCCTAAAAAAAATCCACCAAATTTGGGAGGACTACAGATAACTCCGCCATTTTATTAAATGTCACTGGATTAGGAGGT
Source organism: Pinus albicaulis (assembly GCA_034641835.2). Classification (NCBI taxonomy): domain Eukaryota; kingdom Viridiplantae; phylum Streptophyta; class Pinopsida; order Pinales; family Pinaceae; genus Pinus; species Pinus albicaulis. The sequence continues at coordinate 1,148,350,614 of CM076577.1, read as the reverse complement.
CCAACAGTCGGAACCACTGGAGAACTGACAGTTACATTTAAGTTTAGTGGGTAGTGGTCACATTGCGGTTAGTTCCGCCGGAACTGTCCTTTTGGCACCGCTGCAAGGTTTTATGGTCGAGGGCTTAAGCCCTGGAGCTATCCGCTACACCGTTCATCCTTCAACCGGGGTTGCTACAAGGTGACCCGAACGCGGCAAAAAGAACCTTGTTTTTTAGATATTACTGTTCAAGATAAAACCTTTAAGGGAAAAGGTAAAAATAATGCATCTATCAAACAAGAGGGTGAAAAGGTAATATGTAAACATTGTTCAAGAAAAGGCCATGAAGAGAAAAACTGTTGGAAATTACATCCTGAAAAAATAACTCAGTTTAACAAAAACAAAGGAAAGAAGAAAACAACAGCTACTACAACTACATCACAAGATTTAGGTGATGATTTAGGTGACGAAACCAAAACTGCAACCATGGGTTTGAAAAGTATGAAGGGAAAGGAAACTGAAACTAAGCCAAGCACTAGTACTTCAAACTATCATGTACAAGCTTCAAATGAGTAAGAAAGAATTGAATTGTTCCATGTGAGGGTAGTCTCAAAACATACAAAAATTGACACACTATTTGACTGTGGGTCACAAGAAAATCTCATATCAGAAGACTTGGTCAAAAAGCTTAAACTTGAGACCATTCCACATCCTAAGCCTTATCCACTTGGGTGGATATCCAAGGATGCAAACTTACAAGTCTCAAGAAAGTGCATATTGCGATTCACCATTACTACACACTTTATTGACACAATCGAACTTGATGTAGTACCGCTTGATATATCAGGAATTGTTTTGGGAAGTCCTTACTTATTTGACAGGAAAGTGATCTTCCATCGCCATGAAAATAAGTATCATCTCTTTAAATATGGCAAGGAGATAATTTTCAGAGCACATCACAAGAAGGAAAATACAGCGATGGTAAATGCGGGACAGGTAAAAAGGCTAGTAAATTCTAGTAAGAGTTTTGTACTTCTTATGGTTAAGCCCAAGGTTGATATGAATCATGAGTCATTTGAAAATTGTGATTCCAAGATTAAATCAGATTCATATGATGTAGTTGATGCACATCATGAGATGTTTCAGGAACCGACAGGTTTACCTCCTAAAAGGGAGATTCAACATGAAATCCATTTACATCAAGATTGTCCTCTTCCTAACATCGGCATGTACCACTTGTCTATCATGGAGAATGCTGAAATCAAGAGAAAAATTAAATACTTGTTGGAAAAAGGATTCATAAGACCAAGCACTTCGCCATGTGGGTCACCGATAGTGTTGATTCCAAAAAAATATGGAACTTGGCACATGTGTGTGGAATTCAGGGCATTGAACAAGATAACGGTAAAGAATCGTTACCCACTTCCAAGGATAGATGATTTGTTGGATCATCTGAAAGATGATAAATATTTCACTAAAATAGACTTACGTAGTGGTTATCATCAAGTTATAATTGCAGAAAGTGACATTTGGAAGACAACGTTTAAAACCAAACATGGACTCTTTGAGTGGCTTGTTATGCCATTTGGTTTATGCAATGCACTTGCAAATTTCATGTGGGTAATGGATGATGTATTACATCCTTTTCTTGATGATTTCGTTATTTTATACGTAGATGACATCTTAATTTTCAGCAAGACTAGAGAAGAGCATGTCATGCATGTTAAGAAAGTACTTGATATTTTGAAGAAAAACCAGTTATTTCTTAAAATGTCATAGTGTGAATTTGGAAAGACTTCTTTGGTTTATTTGGGACACATAGTAGGAGGAGGTTCTTTGAGAATTGATCCTTCCAAAGTAGAAGCCATTGTGAATTGGCCTACTCCCAAATCCATTACAGAGGTAAGAAGTTTTTTGGGTGCAGCTCAGTATTGGAGGAAGTTTATTTCTAACTTCTCTACCATAGCAGCTCCTATGCATGCAATGACTAGTGTGAAGTGTGTTTTCCAATGGGGAGGCAAGAAACAAAAAGCTTTTGAGTCTTTGAAAGAGAAGATAAGTTCAGCTCCAGTCCTTTCATTACTGGACTTGAGACAGCCATTCAAGATTCAGACTTATGCTAGTGATTACGCCATGGGTGCAGTTCTCTTACAGCATGGTAAGCCTATTGCATTTCATTCTAAGACATTTAATGGTGCTGTTGTGAATTATCCTACATATGATAAGGAGTTGTATGCGTTGGTACAAAGTGTCAAAAAGTGGAAACACTATTTGATGGGTAAAGAAACAATTGTTCATACCGACCCTCAGCCTTTACAGTACTTGCAGTCACAAAGTAAATTACAACAGTCATGACATTTCAGAAGAATGGGTTTCCTACAACAATTTCACTTGGTAAAAAGGTACAAGAAAGGTATTTACAATAAGGTTGCTGATATTCTTTCAAGGCCTATTATTAGTTCTAGTACTTTACTTAAGAATGATTCTATTGTACATGAGAGCTACATAGAATAGTATGCATCAGATGTTGATTTTAAGGATGTGTATGCTAACTTGAGTGAAGGGAATCATGTTGAGGAGAATTATTATCATTTGCATAATAATTTGTTGTTTCATATGGGCAAGTTATGTATACCACAGGGGGAGAGACTAAGCATCATGAGAGAAGCTCATTCTTCTCTTATTGTTGGACATTTCGGGGTAACCAAAATGGTGGCACATTTATATAGGTATTGTTATTGGCCTCGCATGGTAGATAGTGTTTCACGTTTCATTAGAGGTTGTTCATTATGTGCTACAAGCAAGCCTAGCAATAGGAAGCTTGGTTTATATACGCCATTTCCGGTACCTTCTAGACCATGGGAAAGTGTTTCTATGGATTTTGTTGGAGGTCTACCATTATCTAGAAAGCAGCATGATTATCTTTATGTAGTAGTTGATCGTTTCAGCAAGATGTGTATTATTATGCCATGTAAGAAATCTATAACTGTTGAAAAAACTGCTAATTTATATTTTCAACATGTATGGGTTCATTATGGCTTGCCTACTTCTATTGTTGGTGACAGGGATTCTAGATTTTTTGGGAATTTTTGGTCCAATCTATGGAAGATGATGGACACCAAGTTGAAGAAGAGTACTAATTTCCATCCATAAACATATGGCCAAACAGAGGTAGTGAATAGAACCATTGTACATCTTTTGAGAGGTTATTGCAGCAAGCATCCCAAGCTTTGGGATGAGCACTTGCATTACATTCAACATGCTTACAACCGAGCCAAGCACTCTTCTACAAATACTTCACCTTTTGAAGCTTGTTTTGGGTATTTGCCTAAGTCACCTTTAGATTTCATTCTTGAGAAGGATGTGGCCATTTATGGGCATAGTGACATTGACAAAGCTCGCATGTTCATTGAAAGAATTCAGCTCATACATCAGCAGGTTCAAGAACAGCTTGAAAAACGTCAAGACAAGTACAAGGAGAGGCATGATAAGCACAAAGTTAATCATAAGTTTCAAGAAGGGGATGAGGTATGGCTACATATTAGTAAGGAAAGAATAAAAGGAGAAGGTAAAAAGCTGAAGCCTATTCGTTATGGTCCATTCAAGATCCTTAAACAAGTTGGAAATAATTCTTTTCAATTAGATTTGCCTTCATATATGCAAATGTATTCCGTTGTGAATGTGGAAAATTTACGTTTGTATGAACCTCCTTTAATTGTTGATTATGAAAGTGAAATTCAGCTGCCATCCATAAAGTATTTCTCGCCATAAATTTTGGATGAGTTGAAAGAGGATGCTAGCCTTGACAGAAGGACATGCACTTCGAGGAGGGGAAATGTTGATTATGTTCGGGTTGGTCTTAAAGGCAGCAAACCGAGTAAGGTAAAGTGGATTGAGGTGGAAAAGGTGAGGGACCCGTACCCTCATCTTTTTAACAGGTAATTGAAGGATTTTGGGGTCCAAAAATCTTCCCAATGGGGAGGTGTGATCAGGTGATCATGTCCAAGAGGGAAAAAATGCTCAAAATTGGAATTACTCAGAATTGGTAACAAATTGATCGACCGTATAGTGTTCGTCATTGCGATCCTGACACCATGAATGGCACTCAAATCCGATGTCGGATGTGGAAGATATTCAAGTTTTAGGAGGTCCAACAGTCGGAACCGCCGGAGAACTGACAATTACATTTAAGTTTAGTAGGTAGTGGTCACATAGCGGTTAGTTCCACCGGAACCATTGGCATGACTGCCAGACGGTTATCCTTTGGGCACCACTGCAAGGTTTTATGTTCGAGGGCTTAAGCCCTGGAGCTATCCGCTACACCGTTCATCCATCAACCGGGGCCGCTACAAGGTGACCCGAACGAGTTTGGGTCGGGTCATCCTCCACCCGACTGACCCGACGCATTCAACAATTACATTCAGAACTTCTTTCACGGGTGACCTCCACCCGATATGCTACACGTAGTGTTCACCTCCGACACGTTCACACCTTCACATGATAAATTCTCCAATATTGGACCAATTGGGACAAAATTTTGGTCAATTTCGACTATTCAGCATTTTGGGTTTAAAATCTCATTGAACCCAAAATGAGGTTTAATATGAAATGAGGTTTACGCTACCAAATGAAAACTAATGTGTGGAAATGGATACTTTTCACAGCATTTACAACATTTACAAATACTTCCATTTTTAGAAACCGTTATGTGACCACTACCCACTATTTATCGCATCACTGGCATTATGGTGCTTGGGACGCAAAAAGCTAAAAATTGACCCCAAAAGCTCACTAAACCCAAAGCTTTTGCAAGTGATTTTGAACACTTTCAATTTTGAGCTTTTGGGGTCACTGAATCGAGTTCTGCAATTATAACTTGATGATAACCACTACGTAAGTCTTACTTAGTGAAATAATAACCAACTGATCTGAAAATGAAAGTATTTGTACTACTATTCAAAGTATTAATTTCCATTATATTAAGTGTGCAAAGTGTTTGTAAGGTTTTACAAGTAAAACAAAGTGTTCTTGGTAACTGTTTATGAATTTAAGTGTGAGGGAGTGTTGTTTAAATTTACTGTTTAACAACTTTAATCTGAATAACACAGTAGAATAATTTCACCATAAACACACAACAACATGATGAGGCAGTTCACCCCTCCTGGGCTACATCTGTTGGGTCCAAGGCTCCCAATGGGCATGTACTTGATATATTATGATTCTCAAAAATACATTGAGAAGAAGGCCTAAACAGACCAAACCAGCTGTGAAAATAAATTTAAAATGCAGAAAGAAGCTAAGAATGACTCTTATTTCACCTCAAACAGTGAAGTGTAGTCCAATGTAGCTCCATTTCCCCCATGGCCCTGATGGCTCTCCAAGCTTATTTGAAGTAAAAATGACTGAAAGACACCTCTGTTGGCTCTGCAACCTATCCCAATGGCTCCAGAATGCTCAGAATAGTTGAAATTGACTAAAATTTCGTCCAAAAAGGTTCAGTAACTTGAAAGTTATGATCAAAACAGTGTTTGCCCAATCTTTCCTAAAAAACCTCCACCAAATTTTGGAGGACTATAGATAACTCCTCCATTTTAGTAAATTCCACTGGATTAGGAGGTTTGATAGTCGGAACAGCCAGAAAACTGACAATTACATTTAAGTTTAGTGGGTAGTGGTCACATAGCGGTTAGTTTCGTCGGAACCGTCGACATGACCGCCAGACGGTTAGCATTTGGGCACCGCTGCAAGGTTATATGGTCGAGGGCTTAAGCCCTGGAGCTATCCGCTACACCATTCATCCATCAACCGAGGCCGCTACAAGGTGACCCAAACGCGTTCAGGTCGGGTCATCCTCCGCCCGACCGACCCAACGCGTTCAACAATTGCGTTCAGAACTTCGCTCACGGGTGACCTTTGCCCGACCTTCTGCATGTATCATTCACCTCCACCCAACCTCTGGCACGTTCACACCTGCACAGGATTTCATTCACGGGTGACCCATGCCCGTTCAGGTCGGGTCGTGCCTGACTGACCCGATCCGTTCAACTTGGGTCGTGGGAGCCTCCGGGCAGGCCACATGGCACCCTCTGATAGGCCACCAACACATCATTAAAAAATGAAATATTTTCCATAAAATATTTTCTGAAGATGACAATTTTTTAAGTTCAAAGGTCCTGTTTTGAAGGTTATTGGGCAAATTAAAACTAAAATATCTTCCACATCCGACATCGGATTTGAGTGTCGTTCACGACGTCAGGATCGAAATGATGAACACTATACGGTCGATCAATTTGTTACCAATTCTGAGTAGTTCCAATTTTGAGCATTTTTTCCCTCTTGGACATGATCACCTGATCACACCTTCCCATTGGGAAGCTTTTGGACCCCAAAAGCCTTCAATTACCTGTTAAAAAGATGAGGGTACAGGTCCCTCACCTTTTCCACCTCAATCCACTTTGTCTTACTCGGTTTTCTGCCTTTAAGACCAACCCGAACATAATCAGCATTTCCCCTCCTCGAAGTGCATGTCCTTTTGTCAAGGATAGCATCCTCTTTCAACTCATCCAAAAATTCTAGCGAGAAATCCTCTATGGATGGCAGCTAAATGTCACTTTCATAATTAGAAATTAAAGGAGGTTCATACAAATGTAAATTTTCCACATTCACAACGGAATACATTTGCATATATGAAGGCAAATCTAATTGAAAAGCATTATTTCCAACTTGTTTAAGGATCTTGAATGGACCATAATGAATAGGCTTCAACTTTTTACCTTCTACTTGCATTCTTTCCTTACTAATATGCAGCCATACCTCATCCCCTTCTTGAAACCTATGATCAACTCTGTGCTTATCATGCCTCTCCTTGTACTTGCCTTGACTTTTTTCAAGCTGTTCTTGAACTTGCTGATGTATGAGTTGAATTCTTTCAATGAACATGCGAGCTTTGTCAATGTCACTATGCCCATCAATGGCCACATCCTTCTCAAGAATGAAATCTAAAGGTGACTTAGGCAAATACCCAAAACAAGCTTCAAAAGGTGAAGTATTTGTAGAAGAGTGCTTGTCCTGGTTGTAAGCATGCTGAATGTAATGCAAGTGCTCATCCCAAAGCTTGGCATGCTTGCTGCAATAACCTCTCAAAATATGTACAATGGTTATGTTCACTACCTCTATTTGGCCATCTGTTTGTGGATGGAAAGTAGTACTCTTCTTCAACTTGGTGTCCATGATATTCCATAGATTGGACCAAAAATTTCCAACAAATCTGGAATCCCTGTCACTAACAATAGAAGTAGGCAAGCCATAATGAACCCATACATGTTGAAAATATAAATTAGTAGTTTGTTCAGCAGTTATAGATTTATTACATGGCATAAGAATACACATCTTGCTAAAACGATCAACTACTACATAAAGATAATCATGTTGTTTTCTAGATAATGGTAGACCTCCAAAAAAATCCATAGAAACACTTTCCCATGGTCTAGATTAATGGATTGGCGTTATTGGGAAAATTAAAACTTTAATATCTTCCACATCCGACATCGGATTTGAGTGTTGTTCACGGTGTCGGGATCGCAATGACGAACACTATCTGGTCAATCAATTTTTTACCAATTCTGAGCAGTTTAGAATCAGGAGCTCAAGTCACTTGCAAAAGCTTTGGGTTCAGTGAGCTTTTTGGATCTCCTGGATGGAAAAATCTCAAAATTGAAAGTGTTAAAAATCACTTGCAACCATGTTGCTTCAAGATGCTGGTTGAAAAAGAAAGCACATAGGAAGCATAAGAGGCAAATAAAACTTTCACTGAAAGTGCTTAAGAGTTGCACATTTTGTCAAAAGAAGGGACATGATGTCTCTCATTGTTGGACTTTGCATCCAACAAGTTGTCCAAAGCACATGCAACTAGAGGACAAAAATATTGGCACAAGTGGAGGATTGTCTCTCATTGTTTTAAGTTCTTCCATTATATGTGGTGGATTTAACCATGTTGCTTCAAGATGCTAGATGAAAAAGAAAGCACACAGGAAGCAAAAGAGGCAAAGAAAACTTTCACAGAAAACAACATTATCTGCCTTCATTAAGTGATCTAAAAATGGAAGTATTTGTAAATGTTGTAAATGCTGTGCAAAGTATCCATTTCCATTTAATTAAATGTGTGAAAAATTCTCCATGTCTTTCAAGTTAAACAAAGTGTATTTGGTAACTGTTTTTGAGTTTATGTGTGAGGGAATGTTATTTAATTTTTATGTTTAAAATATTAAATTGTAAATACACAGCAAAATAACTTCAAAATAACATGACTCAGATATTTGGTGAGCAGTTCACCCCTCCTGGGCTACGTCTGTTGAACCAAGCCTCCCAAATTGGCTTGTCCTCTTGTATTAAAATCCTCCAAAATGCTAATACAAGTTTAAAAGTGCCTCAATAGGAAAATCTGACTATAAATACAGAATCATAAGACATGAAAATGCTAAAAATTTCTTTATATATTCACTAAACAGTGAAGAATTACCAAAAACAATGCCTTCTTCAACAAGGCCCTGATGGCTCTTTGAAATATTCTGAAGCTTTTTGGGCTGTAGAAGTCCTCAAAAAATTCCAAAACCTCTTCCATTAGTTTCAGAAGGTAGTAAATAGTCGAAAATGGTTTTTGGTTCACCTCAAACAGTGAGGTACAACTCAATACAACTCCATTTCCCCAATGGCCCTGATGGCTCTTCAAACTTCCCTGAAGATTTTCGGGCTCTAAAAGTCTTCAAACATTTCTAAAACCTCTTCCATTAGGTTCATAAGGTGGGAAATAGCTGAAAATGGTTTTTGGTTCACCTCAAACAGTGAGGTACAACTCAATACAACTCCATTTCCCCAATGGCCCTGATGGCTCTTCAAACTTCCCTAAAGCTTTTCGGGCTCTGAAAGTCTTCAAACAGATTTGAAACCTCTTCCATTAGGTTCTGAAGGTGGAAAATAGCTGAAAATTAACTGTACATAAAATGAGAGAATAACAACATCCTCTTCTCTTCAGCCTCCAAAAAGTTTCCTTGCATGGCAAATGAATTTGAAACTTCAACTAGAAAGAAATTCACTCTTCCTTTCACTGATGCTTATCCTCCTATCAAGAGCTTCTTTTCTTGCACTTACTCAGAAAATTACTGGTGAGAAAATTGCAGAATTAATTTGAACATCAAGTCCTAAATGGACTACAATCTTCTTGCAAAATCCTGTCACAAGAGTGCACATCAATCTTGAAATGGAAATCTCATGCAAAAATTTGAAATGAAGATCACCTCTTTACTTCTTCAAAGCTTTGATTGTCAGCTTCCTGTAACATAAAAGATATGGTAATCCTATTTGCACAATGGTGTATCCATCTATCGATCCACAATCGAAAACACCTTTGACTCAATCATAAGTCATGCAACATGCGACATCAACAACATGTTGACATGAAATGTGTTATACAATTGACACAACCATCAATGTAAAAGTTGTGCCCACAATCGACACAAGTCGACAAACAACAAGATACATCTTTAAAAACACATGTGTATGAATCATGTGCTGAGCCTGGAAATGGGTATGTATTTACTCTTAATTATCGTACTTTTCCCTCTTCTTCATCCATTTTTGTGTCATAATATAATAATATCATGAATGGATTTTGATAAAGAATGAGTGAAATAGTCTTGATATGGTTTAATTATTCAAAATAATTGTCATTATCTTTATGATGAAAATAAAAGATAAAATCAGTTGTTCCCAAAAAGGAACAATGAGATTTAATTAAAAGGAAAAAAGGCACGATAGCGACAGTCAAATTAGAAAACGAATCCGTGAGAATGACCAACTGTCTGAAGATAGTAATTTGTTGCGAATCCCTGAAGATCTCCTAATCTTGAGGGATCGCATTTGCCTCTCTTTTAGCTATAAAAGAATGAGCAAAATACGAAGACGCAGGGAGTTGATACGATGATATATAAGAGCGAATATTGTAAATTAGACTGTATTACATACTGTATTATGTATCTTTCATTTAAACTTCATTTGTAATGAACAGAACGTAGTTCTGAAAGAAATATTTGTATTCTAATGACTACGATGATTAATAGATAAGTTGTGTTGCTGTCCATTCGATTATTCTGGAGTAACTAAGCAGTGTTCACTGGCGGCTAAGGGCCCGGTCTCTGGTGAATCTCGTTGTTGTTCTTTGTGCTATGCCTTTCCATTTACTGTAAGTATATTATGATTTTCTGCTTTACAGTGAATTTCCTTTGATAATTTAGATCTCTGTATTTATTCCTCTACGTATGCATTTCCAGTTTATTGAGTTGTTTGTTAAATGAATTGGTTTTGATTATTTAAATCATAGCCTGTCATTTCCATTTACTTTCCTTTTTTTCGATTGTTTAGATCCAACTGAAAGAGCTTGGTTACTGTTTCTGTGCTCTCGTTTGATTGAATCATTTGAATTAAAGAATGAATCACAACTTTGGATTATAATGCATAGATGAATCGTTCTCTTTAAGCTTCAAATTTATGATTGCATCTATATTCAACGATTGGTTTTACTGTTACTCTTTATATGAATAGCTCGCACATATTGTGTGCATGCTTGAGATAAAAGGACTTACCCTGGTTGATAATTAATGTAAGGAAATTAGGAGTTTTTAAAGACACCTCTTAGCACCCAACATTTTGGTGCCGTTTACGAGGAGCGTGTTGCCACTTTGTAAAGAGTAATGTGTGATTGATGTTTTTTTTCTGCTGAGGGAGAATTTCGGTATTAAAAATGGAAGGTAAGAACCTGCATAACGAACGAGTAACATGCTCTCTCACCCACCTACTTTCTAGCAGAATTGCATAGGAGTTTAAGATAGGAATGAATGTTTGTATTTTTGCATGAATGACTAAGAAACCTGACAAAGACAAAATTCTTCCTCCTAAACCTGAAAAATCTAAGGGACCGGTGACCCTTGGACGATCAACTTTTATCGACGAAATCTTAAGAAAAGTTGAGTCACAGTCATCAGTAGGAGCTCGAATTATTGCTACCAAACGTTCTATTGACTTCCTTCAAACTGCAGAATCACCATCTATAGCTAACGCTGAGATTCATAGTAAAACCGAAGGGGCTGAGCAGAGTTTTCAAGATACTAAGGATTTACAAGCCTTCCCTTCACAAGAAGGAAATTCTTGCAACCTCCATGAAGGAGAAGGAGAAACAGGTAAGCCTGAAATCGAATTACCAGAACCTAAATCTCCTGAAATAGTGACTGAGCAGAGGACACCTAGTCTTCCAGATCAGGGTAGCACTGTTAAAACTTTTCCAGCCTCTAGTGGGCATCGTAGGAAAAACTCTCCAGCTCTGGAGATCCCTGAAGGATATTGGCATATTTTTGACCAAATGGCTCATAACCAGTGAACTCAAACTTCTACATTACAATACCCTATTTTTGACACAGTTGTCAATGCTCCCATGAAGGCTATCCCATTACAGAACATTCCTACCTTTCATGGGCTAACTTCAGAAGATCCTTATGCATTTCTTTTTGAATTTGATGTCTTATGCAAGGGTTATGATTACACTACCGACCCCCAAAAGCTGAATCTATTCCCCTCTACTTTGAAGGGAGCAGCTCTGCGTTGGTTCATGGGACTCGGTGGAGGCACCATCAATGATTGGGACCAAATGAAAACATCTTTCCTTAAAAAATACCAATATTATTGCCGAAATAGAGAACTAAAATATGAAACCTTTCAAATGGTAACCAAGCCTAGTGAGACTTTGGAAGAATATGTAGAACGTTTCCAATATAATCTATAAATATCTCCTTACACAAATCTGCCTGATAATGCTTTAAAAACCACGATGATCAAAGGTATGAAAGACCAATGGGTAGAGACACTAAATATAATGGGTAAAGGTGATATTTATCAATAAAATTATAAAGACATTGTAGATTTGTGCATCAAGTGTTCCAGGGGTAGTTCAAGGTTGAAACCAGTCGAACGTGATGCAAACCTCAGAGACAGAAAAGCTTTAGGAGAAATCATTACACGAAGTGAAATCAGAAATTTGTTGGAGGATTTCAAGACTGATATCCTGGGGACCCTGACAACAAAATTGGATGTCATGCAAGCTAAGAAAAATCAGGCTATAACAGAACATAACTTGGCTATTTTCTGCCCCCGTTGCAAACAAAAGCACAATCATAAATAATGCCCTCTAGATACGGTACGAACATGTGCCATATGCACCAAAGAGCACGCCACGGAGAGCTTCCCATCACTCCCAGGATTAAAATCAGTCTTCAAGGAAGCGGAAGAAGAAATGGAACTAGTGTATCTGTTGAACCAACGTCGTCAATGGCAAGCACGACAAACAGGTATGCCCACTGATCTATCTTCGTTCTTTCCTCTCTCGCAATATAATTCTCAACAATATTCAAGTGCAACATGGCAGAATCAACCACATTTTTTGCCACCTCAAGCATTTTTTATGCCACCATGGCCCAATCAATCAAATTAAAATAACAATAGTTGGCCAAATTTCCGTTACCCACCACCATTCTGGTAGAACAACCCTTATTCTTCCCAATGGTCCCCTTCCACTTCACAAAATCAGAACTGGTAATCAAATTGGCAAAGAGCTACAAACCAACCTATGGGGACAGTCCCTCTGCCTCAACCAACTTTACCAGCACCTTATACGTTGCGGCAGAATCCTCAATCTAATATACGACCGCAGCTTCCAACTCAACCCAACCCAAATCCAAATAATAGACCAGTTCAGTCAATACAAATCATTGAAGGTCTAGACCCTGAAAATGAGTTAAAGGAATGTAACAAACTTAAGTTGAGATCTGGACGCATAATCACTCTAGATAAGGATAAAGATTTGCAACCTGAAGAACCTCACACAAATGAGTCTATGACTGTAGATGATCAACAGATAAAACAAGGGGAAGATACAGTCAGACAGAAAAATCCAGAACAAATCGTAACCACTTCCCCCCCATTCCCAGAAATATTGTTGGTACCATGCCCGATTGAATCTCTTGACTTTGATCTTCTAGGTGAACTGAAGAATATTTGTATAAAAATACCTCTCCTCTAGGCTATCCAAGACATTCCAATATATGCCAAAACTATCAAAGAATTGTGTATAAAGAAGTCTGTGAGGAAAAAAAAATAAACCCTACTGTCCATGTTGTTGGGACTTTGTCTGATTTATTATTAGGCAAAGAAACTCCTGTAAAATATGAGGATCCTGGAAACCCCATTGTCACAGTCCAGATAAATGACTGTTCTTTTCCCAATGCTTTAGTTTACTTAGGGGCAGCCATTAATATTCTCACAACTGTAACTTGAAACATTCTTAGCATCACAGCCTTGGAACCAACAACTACCTTACTGGAACTAGTTGTTCGATCAGTAATTAGACTAGAAGGGACATTACAAGATGTGATAGTCTCTGTAGACACCTAGGAATACCCGACAGATTTTTTGATTATTAACCCTAGGAACCAGCTAGATGGACATCCTTTAATATTAGGAAGGCCTTGGCTAGCGACTGTTGATGCTTATATCAGCTACCAGACTGGAAGTATGATTATAACTAGGGGGAATGATGTGAAAAATTTAGCTTTATACCCTCATGATCAACCAAGCTTGACTATTATAAGAACCAGGAAGCAACCTGCAACATACTTCACAGAAAATATTCGGTCACCATTAACTATGTAGATGCCCTTGAATTCAAAAACCAAACTAAATATGATGTTATTAATACTTTTATCAACCATCCTACCACAGTATCAAGTTTGAAATGTCACATGATTGAAGCAGTCCTTGACAACGAAATCGAAGAAGAACCCTTGAGAGAAATCAATGACCAAACAATACCAACAACCACTGTGTATAATAGCAAACCTATCGAAATTGAGCCAAGGAAGATCCTAAACATTAACAGTAATCTGAGTGATGACCAGCAACAGAAACTTACTCAAGTTCTTAGGAAAAATAAAGAGGCTTTTCCTTGGGACTACTCAGATATGAAAGGGATTGACCCTCAGCTATGCATGCATCACATCTACACTGAAAAGGATGAAAAAACCATTCGACAACCTCAGCGTAGATTAAATCCTCACCTAAAAGACATTGTTAAAGAAGAACTTCAAAAACTATTAGATGTGAATTTTATCTATCCTATATCTGACAGTAAATGGGTTTCTCCATTAGTTGTGGTTCACAAAAAGAATGGGAAGTGGATAATATGCGTTGACTATAGAGAACTCAACAAGGCAACGCAAAAATACCACTTTCCCCTTCCATTTATTGATCAGGTCCTAGATACACTGGTAGGGAAGAAATTTTTCTCTTTCCTGGATGACTTCAGTGGCTACAATTAAATTCAGATTTCTCCTAAAGACCAGGAAAATACTACCTTTACCTGTCCATGGGGAACATTCGCTTACAGGGTACTACCTTTTGGATTATGTAACGCACCTGCCACATTCCAAAGATCCATACTCAATATTTTTGCAGACTTGATAAATGAAGGATTGGAAGTATCTATGGATGATTTCACACCCTATGGAGATGACTTTGAGCAAGCATTACAGACATTGGAAAAAGTTCTAGAACGGTGTATTGCTACCAACCTATGTTTAAACCATGAAAATTTCCATATGATGATGACAGAAGGCCTGATCTTGGGTCATTACATCTCAGCAACTAGAATTTAGGTAGATCCGACGAAAATACAGGTAATTCTTTTACTAGCTACTCCCTGCACTCAAACAAAGGTACGTAATTTTTTGGGATTTACTGGATATTATCGTAGATTTATCAAGAATTTTTCACAGATTGCTGCACCATTATATGCCTTAATAGGAAAAAGTGATTTCATATGGACTGAAAAATGTGACACTGCCTTTACAGATTTAAAATAGCTAGTATCAACAACACCAGTACTACGAGGACCAAACTAGGATATACCATTCCAAATTTCATCAGATGCATCAGACATAGCCATTGGAGTAGTTCTTGGCCAAGAAGAAGAAAATAAACCCTATGCTATATATTACATTAGCAAAAACTTAACCCCTGTTGAATTGAATTACAAAGTAACAGAGAAGGAGTTTTTAGCTGTTATTTATGCTATTAACAAATTCAGACACTATATAACTGGATACCCTGTAATTCTGTATACGGATCGCTTTGCTATTAAATACTTAGCTAATAAACCTAATACGAATGGAAGAGTGACACGTTGGTTGCTACTTTTTCAGGAATTTGATATAAATATAAGGGATCGACCAAGGAAGGAAAACCTTGTGGCTGATTTCCTCTCCCGAGTGCCAAGAACAGATGATGCAATAGCAGTAGAAGATTAGTTTCCGGATGAACACCTATTTGTTGTAACCATAAAAACACCATGGTATGCAGATGTGGCAAATTTTTTAGCAGTGGGAAAACTACCTAAACATCTAACACCCAGAGGAAGGAAATCCATAGTACAGTGCAACACTCGGTTCTCCTGGATTGGAGGATATCTTTTTCACACAGGGGCCGATATGCACATCCGCAGGTGTATCAGGGAAGTTGAAATTTATGATATCTTAAAACCTTGCCACGATGGACCGTGCGGTGGAAATTTTGTAGACCGCGGAACTGGACATAAAATTTTACAAATGGGCTACTACTGGCCCACAATTGTTAAGGATGCTAAGAAATTTTTTCAGGCCTGCGATAGCTATCAAAGGATGGGTCGCCCTGGCCAATATGATGAGATGCCCCTACATCCACAGCTGGTCATAGAAATTTTTGAGCGTTGGGCATTAGATTTTGTTGGGCCAATTAACCCATCATCCAACCAGAAATCATATATATTGGTTGCAACAGAATACGTAACTAAGTGGGTGGAAGCAGTAGCATTACCTAGAGCCACAGAAGAAACCGTGATACACTTTATTTTCGAATTTTTTGTGCGATATGGGTTACCCAAAGAAGTAATCACTGATGGAGGGCCGCAATTCATAGGCCACAAGATTGTTGCTACACTGAAAAATCATGTTATTCATAGAATTACCTCTCCATATCACCCGCAAACAAACGGGCAGGTAGAAAGCACCAACAAAGTAATTGAAGCTATTCTAACAAAGACAGTCTCATCACACATAAGAGATTGGGCTACTCAACTACCAAAAGCCTTGTGGGCATATTGTACAACTTGGAGGAATACCACTAGATACTCCCCATATCAACTAGTATTTGGTAAGGAACCTATTTTTCCCATAGAATTTGAGATACAAACGCTAAGGACAGCCCAAGAAGTGGGACTAGATTTAACTGAAGCCCAAATTAACAGATTGCAAAAAATAAATGGATTAGATGAAATCCGGCTTTCGACTCTGTAGAATACTGCACTCATTCAAAAAAAAAGAGCCAAATGGCACGATTCTCTGATCAAGAAAAAGACATTTCATGAGGGCGACTAGGCACTTCTCTATGATTCCAGGTTTCAAGACTTCCCTAGAAAACTGCAGACTAGGTGGTTAGGTCCCTATGAAATAAAGGTAGCACATGACAATGGCACTCTTACGTTAACCACCATTCATGGGTTTGATTGTTCCTTTAAAGAAAATGGGCATCGGGTACGCCTCTACCAAAAACCTCTCACAAGAGAATCTTTTTGTCAACAAATACACAAATATTCCACCATGCAAGTTTTAGCTGCAGAAGATAATCCTTCGGCAGCTTCACCTTTGTAGAAATTTATTTCTTGTTTCAATTTTGTAAATAGGATTGCTGATTTGATTTGTTTGTTTTCTGCCTATTTTGTTGTTCCCTTTTCGGAGCAACACTTTTTGATTTTGTTGTTCCCTCTTCGGAACAACACTTTTTGATGTTTTTGTTCCCTCTTCGGAACAATACTTTTTATTTTTCTGTTCCCTCTTTAGAACAACACTTTTTGGTTTTGTTGTTCCCTTTTCGGAACATCACTTTTTGATTTTGTTGTTCCCTCTTCGAAACAACACTTTTTATTTTGTTGTTTCCTCTTCAGAACAACACTTTTTGGTTTTGTTGTTCCCTTTTCAGAACAACACTTTTTGATTTTTTTGTTCCCTCTTTGAAACAACACTTTTTGATTTTGTTGTTCCCTCTTCAGAACAACACTTTTTGATTTTGTTGTTCCCTCTTCAAAACAACACTTTTTGGTTTTTCTGTTCCCTCTTCGGAACAACACTTTTTGGTTTTGTTGTTCCCTTTTCGGAACAACACTTTTTTATTTTGTTTTTCCCTCTTCGGAACAACACTTTTTGGTTTTGTTGTTCCCTCTTCGGAACAACACTTTTTGATTTTGTTGTTCCCTCTTCGGAACAACACTTTTTAATTTTTCTATTCCCTCTTCGGAACAACACTTTTTGATTTTGTTGTTCCCTCTTCGGAACAACACTTTTTGGTTTAGTTGTTCCCTCTTCGGAACAACACTTTTTTTATTTTGTTGTTCCCTCTTCGGAACGACACCTTTTTTTTGTTTTTTTTTTCTTGTATGTTTTTTTTTTTCTTGTAGAAGTGTTTTGACCAGCACCCTTGTTATATATTTTCCCAAACACTTCTAGTTCATTTTTCAGCTTCATTTCTTTGATTCCTTTTATGGCCTAAAGTACAGTACCTTCATGAGGACAAAGACTTATGGATTTTATAAAAGCAGGTGACTATTTTAAACATTATGATCTTTGACAAAGACAACTTCTTGATGATAGGCTTACAACAATTGAAAGGGACACAGTTATTTATATTTTACTTTACTATACTTATTTCTACTGTATATGATATTGATTGATCTTCTTTACCATGCTGGTTCTACTTTTCCTGGTTATAATTATCTCTGTTTATTATCAATGGGATTATGGGTATAGTTTTTCTTATTATTGATATGTTTCAACTTCTTACACCATCCCTACTCTTAAGGAGTACTCAGCCTCCCTATATTTATCATAAAAGATATATGTAACTAATTTACAGATAGAGGATGGGGGGTCTCATTAAAGAGTCAACCTACCATGTTCATAAGGATGTAGCAATGTGACATTCCCATTATGGCCACCATGCCAGGGTTATGATCCATTGGTTGGCTAAGATATCCTTGGAACAAGAGGTCTCATCACGAGCCGGCCTGCTCACTTTTGCTACTTCCTAGTGAATGGCAGTGTGGTTATCTGGTTACCATGCCAGGACACTAGTCTCTCCTGTAGAAACAACAATAAAAAATTTTCAATTATAAATTGAGGATCCTGGATCACATGGGTTAAAAAGCAACTCTATCGAGGCTATGGATGCCTACTGGCAGCAGAAGCTCTACTTATGGTATTGAAGTTCTATTTCCACAATAAATAACTCTTATAATACCCTCTTCCCATTTTTCTTTTTTTCGAGAGATTATTTCCTCTAAAATACTTCCCTACTTCGAACCACTATGCATGCATTTATGTTTTTACTCAATCATATCATACACAGTCAGAATATCGTAAGCAAATTTTTTTTTTATATTTCTGTTCCCTTTCCTATCACTTAGATTATCATCAACTAAAGCTTCTTGTCTCTTATCATTCATTATCATTATATACCATGCTTTTACTATATCCATATTTCTTATTGTCCCGTCATTCATTTATGTACTCTGTCCCATTTATGGCTGTACTCTTCATCCTTACATCCTACCGCTGAAATAACCATTTCACGTCTAGTCGGTCGAAGGCGACCTCTCATTTCGGAGGGGGAGAAGACTTTCGTTATGCATGTACTGTCATCTTTTCATTAACTAACACAATATCCCATGATTATGCAGCATGTGAGAATTTAACAACATCAGCGATACTTAGTTGTTTCAACAATTTTCTGTTCTACCACTATAAGTATCGTTGTGCTATTGTGTTTTTCAAATACAATTGTGCTTTTCAATATTGCTGTTTCCTTTCGGCATTGCTGTGATTTTCAGTATTTCCGTGCTTTTCTGCATTTCTGAATCTTCCCATTACATTCATCCTTTGCAAAAGAATTCGAACACTATACGTGGTAAGATAGTGTGCCTTGAGCCCTTAGTATTAGAAGTCTCCGATAGAGAAAAATAAATTCTGATTCGAGCAGGATGGATATCCTACCTTATGAGGTTTCAGCCCCCAAATGAAGAAATTACTATTGAGTTTCTACAGAATTTGCAGAATAGGGAATCCATGGTAAAAGGCAGAAAGATTACAGTTACAGACGTTGTAATAGATGAAGTAACTGGGCTGTCGGAAAAAGGCACCACATGGGCACAAAAACATGTATCGACACAAGACGCGGTGGAGACCTTCAAGGACGAAGGTGAACAACTGGTTAGAAAGGGTAAAGGCTTTCAACCAGCTTCTCTCATAGAACCATGGAGGGAACTAGCAAGCATCGTCCAGAAATACATTACCTGTGATGGACGTCGTGATGTGGTAAGGCCACGAAAACTCAAACTCCTAGCTTTTCTAAAGCAAAAGCTTACTGTTAATTTTCCATCCCTTTTAAATTCTTTATTGCATGATACTGCTACTAGAATAAGATGGGCCAGGCACCCTGAAACGGTGGTAAGTCACCATGGACTGATTAGAATGATCATTAGTCATAGCCTAGTCCAACATGAATTGACTTGGGAAGGTCTCATTATGGCCCTAGAAAGCATACAGAACCCTGTAATTCAACAGCTCGCAATTGCGAAAGCAAGTCAACAAAACCCTATCTCAAAAAGAAAAAGGATTTCCCGTCCAAAGGTCGAACCTCACAAACGCAGGAGGTCTATAAGAATTGAATTAGCTCAGAGAATAGCTGTAAATCAAAGCGACCAACCTGCGCAAACATCCAACCCCATTAGGGTAGGGGATTCTGAGTCTGAACAAGAGACACCAGGATCAGAGGAAGAGCTAGAAGAGGACGTTGGGTTAGAACCAGAACAAGAAGAAGAATCAGAGCAAGAACCTGAAAAATAAGCACTAGGTTCAGAGGAAGAGCCAGAATCTGAATAAGAAGCACCAGGTTCAGAGGAAGAGCCAGAACTAGAAGAAGAACCCGAGGAAGAGGCTGAGCCAGAATCACAGCCAAAAGAATAAGAACAAGAACCAGATTATGAATGGGAAGTTGAAGCTGAACCAGATTTTGAGGCAGGAATAACTGAGGTCTTAGAAAATATCGATGTATACATGCAACTTGTAAGACCTTTTGGCCCTAGCACATTGGAAGTACAAGCCCCAGAGAATTATGGACACATATAAAATCCTCCATCACAAAAGGTTGCAGACACAAAAATTGCACAGGAATCTGATAACCAGTCTGGTGATACAATTTTGTTAAGCCAGGAGGACCCACAGAAGTTTGTAGATATAGACATTGATCGGGAATCTGACAATCAGTCAGGAAATACAGTTCCCTTGGAACATAGCCCTGAGGGACAACAAGCAGCCTTAGAAACGATTAATGAACCTGTCAGTGAAACAGATGCTCCTCAAAAGAGCCAAGCAGCTGAAGCAAAATTTAAAAAGCTGCAACAGAAATATAGAAAGATCCAGAAAACGGTTAAAAAGCTACGACGAAAAATAAAAAAAATATAAAACACAAAGCACCACGCCTGAGGTGACTTCAGTAGCAACACAAACAGTAAAAGGTGAGAATAAATCAGTGGGAACTCAAACAGAACTTGCTTCCACTAGAGAAATTTCCACCTAGATGGATTTGCATGAACACTTGGTGAATGCAACAGTTCAAACGAAGGGTTGGTCCTCCCACAATAAGAAAATACAAACTGAAAAGGTACTCTTTCACTACATTGGCACCCAAACAGAGAAGAAATCTGAGGACTCCTTGTCAAATAAGAACCCTATTGTTTTAAGGCTTCAGGAAGAATTAGCACAAGCCCAACTTGCTCTAGAACAACACCAATAGCAGACAGTCTCCCTACAACAACATCAAAAGTTACAGAAACAATTGAGAGACTTAGCCCTAGCAAAAAATGAGGCTTGGGATAGGGTTAGACAAGAAGAAGAAAAATTGGAGCAGATGAAAACCAAGTTGAACAGTGTTAGGGAGCAGTTGGACACCATTTGTTCATTGTATTCTGATGTCCTGACCTGTCGATCTCCTGCCAAGAACTATGCCTTGTTATTATTAGAACACTACTTATTGTTGAAAATTAAAGCTGTTAGAGCCGGTCAGCCAATTGAGTTGGAAACAATAGAGGACTTTATAAATTGCTGCAAGAAATATGGAGTAAAATTCCAACGACTTCTTTGTGAATTCTATTTACATAATTTTATATTGGATAAAGAAGTGGATGTAAATCCTAGCCCTTTCATTGGGGATATTCAATTCTTGGCCTTTATATCTTTTGCAGTCAACCAACTTAAATGGTTTAAAGCTTACAATTCATTCCAAATACAGGAACACAGTCTAGATCTTTGGGTAAGAAGTGAACCTACTCACCCTATGCAATTATTTGCTAAGCATAAAATATTGATGACACAGGAGGGTGTGATTAAAAATTTAGGGCCCATTGATACGGAAATTGTGTAGAAAGGAACAACATACTTCCTCTCCATTCAAAACAAAGCCCTGGTTGCATCCAGAATGAGATGGATGGTTTCAAGCAACCACGTTAAGGAAAGAGAACCTTTCAATTATGGAAACTTCAAAGCTGCTATAAGATGGTTTATCCCATACAGCAAGCTCATCTTAAGAGAAGGACCCTATTGGGTGGGATGCCGCTTTAGAAGCCTTATTATTTGGTATCCTCCTAACGGGTATCGGCCTGAATATGATTTACTTGAAGGACAAGAGGCAGAAGCCTTTACACAACGGGCACGAAATCATGGTCTCAGACCTCTTATGGACAGATATTCTCCAGCATACTTCTTAACTTATTTGCATAAGAATTATTTATTTTCATAGGGACATGAAAAAAGGTAAGTAGGGGTGTATGTTGAGCCTAGAAATGGGTATGTATTTACTCTTAATTATCGTCCTTTTCCCTCTTCTTCATCCATTTTTGTGTCATAATATAATAATATCATGAATGGATTTTGATAAAGAATGAGTGAAATAGTCCTAATATTGTTTAACCATTCAAACTAATTGCCATTATCTTTATGATGAAAATAACAGATAAAATCATAGCTGCTCCCAAAAAGGAACAACAGGATCTAATTAAAAGGAAAGAAGGCACGATAGCGACGATCAAATTAGAAAACGAATCCATGAGAATGACCAACTGTCTGAAGATAGTAATTTGTTGTGAATCCCTCAAGATCTCCTGATCTTGAGGGATCACATTTGCCTCTCTTTTAGCTATAAAAGAATGAGAAAAATATGAAGACGCAGGGAGTTGATACGATGATATAGAAGAGCGGAGAATCTAAATCAGACTATATTACATATTGTATTATGTATCTTTCATTTACGCATCATTTGTAATGAACAGAACGTAGTTCTGAAAGACAGATTTGTATTGTAATGACTACGATGATTAATAAATAAGTTGCGTTGTTGTCCATTCGATTATTCTGGAGTAACTAAGCAGTGTTCGTTGGCGGCTAAGGACTCGGTCTCTGGTGAATCTTGCTGCTATTCTTTGTGCTATACCTTTCCATTTACTGCAAGTATATTATGCTTTTCTGCTTTACAGTGAATTGCCTTTGATAATTTAGATCTCTGTATTTATTCCTCTGCGTATGCATTTCCATTTTATTGAGTTTTTTGTTAAATGAATTGGTTTTTATTATTTAAAGCATAGCCTGTTATTTCCATTTACTTTCCTTTTGTTCGATTGTTTAGATCCAACTAAAAGAG
Organism: Pinus albicaulis; assembly: GCA_034641835.2. NCBI lineage: Eukaryota > Viridiplantae > Streptophyta > Pinopsida > Pinales > Pinaceae > Pinus > Pinus albicaulis. The sequence goes on along the minus strand of CM076577.1, from coordinate 1,148,327,760 downwards.
CTCAGTTATTGTTTCTGTGGTCTCGATTGATTGAATCATTTGAATGAAAGAATGAATCACAGCTTTGGATTATAATGCATAGATGAATCCTTCTCTTTAAGCTTCAGATTTATGATTGCATCTATATTCAACGATTGGTTTTGATGTTACTCTTTATATGAATAGCTCGCACATATTGTGTACACGCTTGAGATAAAAGGACTTACCCTAGTTGATAATTAATGTAAGGAAATTAGGAGTTTTTAAAGACACCTCTTAGCACCCAACATCATGTACAATGAACTTATATACAGTTTGCTATTTACATATACAACCTCTATGTACATGTGCAACTTCAACTCTTCTTTTCAAATATCAACAAGTACATCATCCCAAAAACATGTGGGTGACTAAGAGCTGAAATAAAAGACATTATTGCAATATAAGTGAGTATCATACTCATATTTTACACCTCCATGGCGAAATTTTGCAACAAAAAAGAGATTCCTTCAACTGAAACTGCTTTTACATGCGATCTTGCATCAAATTTTCAACTGAAATACATGCATACAAAATCTGCAATTTGCATGTACAAAATGAGTATGACTTACTGCATTAAGAAGTTAATCCACTTCCTACCAAGCCAACTCCATGGCGTCTTTTGTGGCAACAACAGTTCTTCATGTGAATCTTCCATATTCACATCGATAATGGAATCCATAGATCCACTTGTGCCAATATTTTTGTCCTCTAGCTGCATGTGCTTTGGACGACTTGTTGGATGCAAAGTCCAACAATGAGAGACATCATGTCCCTTCTTTTGACAAAATGTGCAACTCTTAAGCACTTTCTGCGAAATTTTTCTTTGCCTCTTCTGCTTCCTGTGTGCTTTCTTTTTCAACCAACATCTTGAAACAACATGATTAAATCCATCATAAAATGTGCAACAAAACTCTCTTTCATTTGAACAAGAAAAATTATCATTCTTTGCTGAAACATAATCAAATTGATCATGTGAATAATTATACCTCTTTTGCTGCATGGAATGTCTATCCTTTTTGTCTTCGAAAGACGATGAACTAGTAGAGGAGACAACTTTCTTTTTCAGACTTTCATCACAGTTCTTGTCTTGAAAATTGTTTGAACTTGAATGCTCGCCATAAGCGGCATGTTTACCCTCTACTTGCTGCAATGATGGATTAAAACAATGGAAATCATCCTTAAAACAATTTTGACATATGTGCATTTTAGAACTTGGAATAAAGGTTCTATTTAAATTTGCATCACATGCATTCAAGGATTTGGAGTCTTCGCCATTAAACTGCTTATATCCAAGACTAAAATTATTGGGTCGCTCCACAACCGAAATAGGGTCAACCATGCCTTGTGCATGCTTGCCCAAACCTTTGCCTTCATGATAGCCCATCTTAAACATTAATTTTGACCCTATACCCCTTGTATGATTTTCAAAAGAACCAACACACTTTTCATTTGAGGAAATTGAAGACAAGTTGGAATGGTTTACCTCATCCTTAGGCATTTTCTTGGAAAAATCTTCTTGAGCTTGAAGGAGTTGTTTCTCCATGTCATGCAATCTTTGGAGAATTGTTTCCTTCTCATCCTTCTTCGCCAACAATTGTGCATGAAGCTTAACACTTTCTCTTTGATCCTCAATCAAAATTTGTACCATGTCCTTCACCTTAATGAACTCATTCTTCATGTCATCATTGAAGAATCTCATGAAGGATGAAACTTCACTTGTGGAAGAAGTTGACATTATGTAAATGGTCAAATTAACAAAAGGAACTCCAAATAAAAGTTCTCAAAGCTTTCCAAACAATGACAAGCTTTTAACCAAATGTCTTTACAACCATACTCTTATTCAAGAAACCATAAAACACAAACTCCAATAGCTTTTGTAGCAAACACTAATCAAATGGGTTTGTTTTCCAAATATAATCTTGAGGTAAATTTGGGGTAAGGAAATAGTCTACAACTATTTTTTCGTTTCCAAGACTTAGCTATCAACAACTATCTTTTCAACTCAAGCAAACTCATACAATTAACCATTTTGCAACCAATAAAACAGTCAATATATTACACTGTTTTAACACCTTTTGCACAAAAACAAAAGCTCAACTTAAGCTCCGATACCATCTGATCTGAAAATGGAAGTATTTGTAAATGCTGTAAATGCTGTGCAAAGTATACATTTCCATTTAATTAAATGTGTGCAAAATTATCCATGTCTTTCAAGTTAAACAAAGTGTATTTGGTAATTGTTTCTGAGTTTATGTGTGAGGGAATGTTATTTAAGTTTTCTGTTTAACATATCAAATCATAAATACACAGCAAAATAAATTCAACATAACATGACCCAGATATTTGGTGAGCAGTTCACCCCTCCTGGGCTACGTCTGCTGGACAAAGCCTCCCAAATTGGCTTGTCCTCTTGTATTGAAATGCTCCAAAATGCTAATACAAGTTTAAAAGTGCCTAAATAGGAAAAAAACTGTAAATACAGAATCAGATGACATGAAAATGCTAAAAATGCCCTTCCATATTCACTAAAAAATGAAGAATTACCAAAAATAATGCCTTCTTCAACAAGGCCTTGATGGCTATTTGAACTCTTCTGAAGCTTTTCGGGTTGTTGAAGTCCTCAAATATTTCTGAAACCTATTCCATTAGGTTCAGAAGGTAGAAAATAGTCGAAAATGGTTTTTGGCTCACCTCAAATAGTGAGGTACAACTCAATACAGCTCCATTTCCCCAATGGCCCTAATGGCTCTTCAAACTTCCCTGAAGCTTTTCAGGCTCTAAAAGTCATCAAACAATTCTAAAAACTCTTCCATTAGGTTCATAAGGTGGAAAATAGCTAAAAATGGTTTTTTTTTCACCTCAAATAGTGAGGTACAACTCAATACATCTCCATTTCCCCAATGGCCCTAATGGCTCTTCAAACTTCCCTGAAGCTTTTCGGGCTCTGAAAGTCTTCAAACAGTTTTGAAACCTCTTCTATTAGGTTCATAAGGTGGAAAATAGCTTAAAATGAACTGTACAGCAAATGAGAATAACAACATCCTCTTCTCTTCAACCTCCAAAACTTTTCCTTGCATGGCAAATGAATTTGAAACTTCAACTAAAAAGAAATTCACTCTTCCTTTCACTGATGCTTATCCTCCTGTCAAGAGCTGCTTTTCTTGCACTCACTCAAAAAATTACTGGCAAGAAAATTGCAGAAGTAATCTGAACATCAATTCCTAAATGTACTACAAGCTTCTTGCAAAATCCTGTCACAAGAGTGCACATCAATCTTGAAATGGAAATCTCATGCAAAAATTTGAAATGAAGATCACCTCTTTGCTCCTTCAAAGCTTTGATTGTCAGCTTCCTGTAACATCAAAGATATGGTAATCCTCTTTGCACAATGGTGTATCCATATATCAATCCACAATCGAAAACACCTTTAACTCAATCATAAGTCGTGCAACATGCGACATCAACAACAAGTTGACATGAAATGTGCTATACAATTGACACAACCATCAATGTAAAAGTGTGCCCACAATCGACACAAGTCGACAAACAACAAGATACATCTTGAAAAACACATGTGTATGTATCATGTACAATGAAATGATATACAGTTCGCTATTTACGCATACAACCTCTATGTACATGTGCAACTTCAAATCTTCTTTTCAAATATCAACAAGTACATCATCCCAAAAACATGTGGGTGACTAAGAGCTGAACTAAAAAATATTGCTGCAATATAAGTGAGTATCATACTCATCTTTTACACCTCCATGGAAAAATTTTGCAACAACAAAGAGATTCCTTCAACTAAAACTGCTTTTACATGCGATCTTCCATCAACTTTTCAACTGAAATACATGCATACAAAATCTGAAATTTGCATGTACAAAATGAGTATGACTTACTGCATTAAGAAGTTAATCCACTTCCTACCAAGCCAACTCCATGGCGTCTTTTGTGGCAACAACATTTCTTCATGTGAATCTTCCATATTCACATCGATAATGGAATCCATAGATCCACTTGCGCCAATATTTTTTTCCTCTAGCTGCATGTGCTTTGGACGACTTGTTGGATGCAAAGTCCAACAATGAGAGACATCATGTCCCTTCTTTTGAAAAAATGTGCAACTCTTAAGCACTTTCTGTGAAATTTTTCTTTGCCTCTTCTGCTTCTTGTGTGCTTTCTTTTTCAACCAGCATCTTGAAGCAACATGGTTAAATCCACCACAAAATGTGCAATAAAACTCTCTTTCATTTGAACAAGAAAAATTATCATTCTTTGCTGAAACATAATCAAATTAATCATGTGAATAATTATACCTCTTTTTCTGTATGGAATGTCCATCCTTTTTGTCTTCCAAAAGACGATGAACTAGTAAAGGAGACAACTTTCTTTTTCAGACTTTCATCACAGTTCTTGTCTTGAAAACTGTTTGAACTTGAATGCTCACCATAAGTGGCATGTTTACCCTCTACTTGTTGCAATGATGGCTTAAAACAATGGCAATCATCCTTAAAACAATTTTGACAAATGTGCATTTTAGAACTTAGAATAAAGGTTCTCTTTCAATTTTCATCACATGCATTCAAGGATTTGGAGTCTTCGCCATTAAACTACTCATATCCAAGACCAACATTCTTGGGTCGCTCCACAACCAAAATAGGGTCAACCATGCCTTGTGCATGCCTGCCCAAACCTTTTCCTTCATGATAGCCCATCTTAAACATTAATTTGGACCCTATACCCCTTGGCGCCAGAAGGAGGGCTTAAAAAAATTCTCCGCCGGTGCAAAGTCTTTGGGCCATGGTTCATGCGCAGGGTTAGGGTAATGGGAGCTGATACCTTGCGTAGTCTAGGTGGATATATGGTGGCCTCCTATTCCATTTGGTTTCTGTGTCAATTCTTCAGTTTTTCTGACTTCATCACGACATTTATAGCGGTTTTCGGGTCTAACACACTCGGGCTTGGATTTTGGGGCAGTAATAATCCCGGTGGTAGATATTGGTGGCCACCCGGTAGGTCCATTTAAACCCCATCCATCAGTTATTTCAGTTTGTAAGTTTTATTTATTACTAGCTGCCTTGATTTTGGGTCTTAAATTTGGGGCCGCTTTGAGAGGCCCTATTGGCCTTTGGGAAAACGGAAGCTGACATGGGTCCATGGACCGATGTTTCTTGTTCAAAAGTTGTAGTCCTCGGACAGATCTTTCTAACGAGCTAATGAGCGCGTCAAACAGAGATTAGATGCCAACGTTACGTCCGCGAGAAGTTGAAACACCAATTTATCCAAACAAGGCCCACGGTTTTGGCGCTTCATCTCCTAGGGTTAGGTTTTTGGACGTTTCGGGTTTTACATTGTTTCTCAACAATAAATAGGCCTTTGAGCCTCATTGCTCGGGCAATTACATTTGGGAGCCGATACATCTCTTCTCGAGGATATCCTGTTACCGGTGCCTAGCTCCTACCTCCTCATCATTGTATATTAACAGTTCAGGCGAAGTGTATACATCTCTTCTCGAGGATACGACGCCGGTACACATGGCTCATCTATTTCCATTATACTCGTAATAGGCCTGCGAGCCTCGTACAACATAGTTCGAGAGGCCTCGTACGCCCATCTCTTCTGAATCGCTACCATCGCCCTATTTCTTCCATTGTTTCAAGCTTATTGCGAGTCATTCTTTATTAATAAAATGAAGCATTATTTCATCTACTGTTATCTATCGTTATATACGTAATGCCTGCGTTCATAAATCCGGATTAGTGGTATCAGAGCGGGTCTGCTCTTTCTCTGTTTTTCTGTTCATGTCCCCAACGCGGCCAGGGTATAAGGAGTTCAACCTCGCAACCTCAACGACCCCCCATGGCGGAAGGAAAGAAAGACAAGGGAGCAGGAGATCCTATCAAAATCTTGCTCAAGGATGCCCTCGAGAAACAGAGGAACGCGATGATGGACAATTTTTTTTTCCAGATCCTTCAACGGCTGCCCACCAATGGCACATCTAAATCCAACACCAAGTTCAGAAAAATTCCCCCCCCCATGGAGGAACTTAATGCAATGGAGACCATTGCTTCCTAAGGAGGGAGGAATGATCCAGGTGGATATCGGTGGCCTCCTATTCAATTTTGGACCTACGTATCATTCTTTCGGTTCCGACTTCATCACTGACTTACTATTTATAATTTATAGCAGGTTTTCGGGTCCTGCACACCCGGAGCAGTTTTGGGGCATTAATAATCCAGGTGGATATTGGTGGCCACCCATCGAGTCCATTTGAACCCCCACCATCAGTTATTTCAGTTTGTAAGTTTCGGCACAACTTACTATTTTTAGCAGTTTTTCGGGTCTTAAACTTTCGGAGCCGTTTTAATTTCATGACGCGGTTGGGAAAACGAGGAAGCGGCAGTCTGGATGATGTTTCTTGTTCAAAATTGTACTCCTCGGACAGATCTTTCTAACGAGCTATTGAGAGCGCGTCAAACGGAATCCCGAATTGCAAAGTTACGTCCCCAGGAAGTTGAACCTGGTACCCCAACTGGACCCACAGAGTTTGGCGCTTCATCTCCTACGATTTGGGGTTTTGGACGTTTAAGATGCGTGTTTCTCAACAATATATAGGCCTCGGCCTCCATTGTAGACGATTCGAAGTGGAGCCGATACATCTCTTCTCGAGAGATAAGCACTTCTGAGTGCCCTAGCTCACCACATCTCCATCATGTCTGCATATTAACACAGTTCAAGGGCTGGTAGCCGCCACATCTCTTCTCAGGGATACGCTGCCAGTACCATAGCTCATCTATTTCCATTATACCGTAATGGGCTGCGAGCCTCAATGCCAACACGGTTCGGAGGCTGCGTGCGCTACATCTCTTCTCGAGAGAGATACGCTACACTGACGCCTAGCTTATTTCCATTATGTTTGTAAGCTTATTGCAGTCATTCTTTTATTAATAAAATGAAGCATTATTTCCACTGCATCTCTGTATCTATGGTTATATCTGTATTCTGCTGCGTTCCTGCATAAATCCGGATCACTATACCCCTTGGCGCCAGAAGGAGGGCTTAAAAAAATTCTCCGCCGGTGCAAAGTCTTTAGGCCATGGTTCATGCGCAGGGTTCTATGGTGTCGAGGGCTGGCCCCCTTTACCGCCCAATGAAATCCAATTCAAACTTTAAATAACACTTCTCTGTCACTATAGTTAAGAACCAACTATGTGGTATAACGGTAAGGCACCCTGTTTGTTCACGGGATATCCGCGGTTTAACTCCTGTGGAGTCACAAAATTTTGCCGACCAAAATTTCCATAGGCCTGGGGCCACGTGGCGGCCTCCTGGCTTGCCACGTGGCACCCGTTGATTGGCCGCAATTCTCAAAATTCAAATAACAGACAAATGGAGAGCTGACACTTGTCGACAAAAGATTGGCCTGAATCGAATATTTTGAGGAATATTTTGATGAATATTCCTTGGAATATTCTTTTTTTAATAATTCCAAAGTCAAAGTCAACTCTGGTCAAACTCATTTTTTGGAGTTTACTGAAAACTTCAAACTTGCATAAGTTTCACATACGATGTCAGATTTGAGTGCCGTTCGTGGTGCTAGGATCGTATTGTCGAGGCATATCCATTAATTCAGGTTGCAAGTGATTTTGAATGCTTTCAATTTTGAGCTTTTTCCATTGCTCGGACTTGAGCTCCTGATCACACCTCCCAAATGAGAAGCTTCTGGACCCCAAAAGCTCACTGAACACAAAATGAGGTTTAGCATTATTTGACTTCTCATTACTTAAAGGTATACACTACCAACTGATATTTGTTATGGTTCACTTGCAACCTGAATGACCGGATAGGCCTCGACAATACGATCCTTGCACTGCGAACAACACTCAAATCTGAGATTGTATGTGAAAGTTATGCAAGTTTGAAGTTTTCAGTAAACTCCAAAAACTGAGTTTGACTAGAGTTGACTTTGACTTTTAAAATATTAAAAAAAGAATATTCCAAGGAATATTCCTCAAAACATTCCCTGGAATATTCCTCGAAATATTCCATTCGATCCAATATTTTGTCGACAAGTGTCAGCTCTCCATTCGTTTGTTGTTTGACTTTTGAGAATTGCGGCCAATCAATGGGTGCCACGTGGCAAGCCCAGAGGCCGCCATGTGGCCCCAGGCCTATGGAAATTTTGTGACTCCACAGGAGTTGAACCGTGGACCTCCCACGAACAAATAGGGCACCTTACCGTTATACCACGTAGTTGGTTCTTAACTATAATGGCGGAGAAGTGTTATTTAAAGTATGAATTGGATTTCATTGGGTAGCAAAGGGGGCCAACACCTAAGGGCCAGCCCCCGACACCATAGAACCCTACGCATGAACCATGGCCTAAAGACTTTTCACCGGCAAAGAATTTTGTTAAGCCCTCAGGGCTAAGACGTGGTCTTCATATAACCTTCCGCTGGGAACCAGGGGGCTATTCTAACCTCTGGCGGTTTTCACGGTTTGGCCAACTACAACATGTGGCTAGAACCTTCTAAATGTTTGTTGACATTTATGTTAACGTTCAATGTCAACGTTAAACCGATGGTTATTACGGGGAGGTCACATGCCCCCGCCCCACATTTTATGCCACGATTTTCTTCTTTCCTTTAGTTTTGTTAAACTGAGTTCTTTTTTCAGGATGTAATTTCCAACAGTTTTTCTCTTCATGGCCTTCTCTTGAACAATGTTTACATATTACTTTTTCACCCTCTTTTTTGATAGATGCATTCTTTTTTCCTTTTCCCTTAAAGGTTTTATCTTTGTTCTTCCCTTTAAAAGGCTTGTTTCTACCCTCATCAAAAGTGTTTTTCCCTCTAGCCTCTAAATGCGTAGCTTGTACACAAACTTCGTCTAGACTAGTAGGATTGAACATAAGGATAGTAGGTTTAAGGTAGCTATGCAAACCACCTATATATTTCAACAAAGTATCTTGACTTTGTATTTCTACCCCTAATAAGAGTGCTCTTCTCCTAAACTCTTGGGTGTAGTATTGCACATTTTTTCAAAAGAAGGGACATGATGTCCCTCATGTTGGATTTTGCATCCAACAAGTCGTCCAAAGCACATGCAACTAGAGGACAAAAATATTGGCGCAAGTGGATCTATGGATTCCATTATCGATGTGAATATGGAAGATTCACATGAAGAACTGTTGTTGCCACAAAATATGCCATGGAGTTGTCTTGGTAGGAAGTGGATTAACTTCTTAATGCAGTAAGTCATACTCATTTTTTACATGCAAATTTCAGATTTTGTATGCATGTATTTCAGTTGAAAAGTTGATGCAAGATCGCATGTAAAAGAAGTTTCAATTGAAGGAATCTCTTTGTTGTTGCAAAATTTCGCCATGGAGGTGTAAAATATGAGTATGATACTCACTTATATTGCAGCAATGTCTTTTAGTTCAGCTCTTAGTCACCCACATGTTTTTGGGATGATGTACTTGTTGATATTTGAAAAGAAGAGTTGAAGTTGCACATGTACATAGAGGTTGTATGTGTAAATAGCGAACTATATATAAGTTCATTGTACATGATACATACACATGTGTTTGTCAAGATGTATCTTGTTGTTTGTCTACTTGTGTCGATTGTGGGCACACTTTTTACATTGATGGTTGTGTTAATTGTTTAGCACATTTCATGTCAACTTGTTGTTGATGTTGCATGTTGCACGACTTATGATTGAGTAAAAGGTGTTGTCGATTGTGGATCGATAGATGGATACACCATTGTGCAAAGAGGATTATGATATCTTTGATGTTACAGGAAGCTGACAATCAAAGCTTTGAAGGAGAAAAGGGGTGATCTTCATTTCAAATTTTTGCATGAGATTTTTGTTTCAAGATTGATGTGCACTCTTATGACAGGATTTTGCAAGAAGCTTGTAGTTCGTTTAGGAATTGATGTTCATATTACTTCTACAATTTTCTCGCCTATAATTTTCTGAGTGAGTGCAAGAAAAACAGCTCTTGACAAGAGGATAAGCATCAGTGAAAGGAAGAGTGAATTTCTTTCTAGTTGAAGTTTCAAATTCATTTTCCATGCAAGGAAAATTTTTGGAGGCTGAAGAGAAGAGGATGTTGTTATTCTCTAATTTGTTGTACAATTCATTTTCAGCATTTCAGTGAGCTTTTGGGGTCCAAAGCTTCTCATTTGGGAGGTGTGATCAGGAGCTCAAGTCTGAGCTATGGAAAAAGCTCAAAATTGAAAGTGTTCAAAATCACTTGCAACCATGTTGCTTCAAGATGCTGGTTGAAAAATAAAGCACATAGGAAGCAGAAGAGGCAAAGTAAACTTTCACAGAAAGTGCTTAAGAGTTGCACATTTTGTCAAAAGAAGGGACATGATGTCTTTCATTGTTGGACTTTGCATCCAACAAGTCGTCCAAAGCACATGCAGCTAGAGGACAAAAATATTGGCGCAAGTGGAGGATTGTCTCTCATTGTTTTAAGTTCTTCCATGATATGTGGTGGATTTAACCATGTTTCTTCAAGATGCTGGTTGAAAAAGAAAGCACACAGGAAGTAGAAGAGGCAAAGAAAAATTTCACAGAAAACAACATTATCTGCCTTCTCATTACTGAAAGGTATACGCTACCAACTAATCAGGTTGTGAGACATGGATAATTTTGCACACATTTAATTAAATGGAAATGGATACTTTGCACAACATTTACATCATTTACAAATACTTCCATTTTCAGATCAATAATGCATCTTATTTTTCAAGAGCTGCCATGATATAATTTGCAATCAAAAGACGCTTTAAACATAATTATTCTGCAATTTATTATCCGCAAGGAAATGGTTTAGCAGAATCCACAAATAAAAACCTTATTAGAATCATCAAACGAATTGTTGATCAAAATCAACGAAATTGGCATAAGTCATTAATCTTTGCTCTTTGGGCAGATTGAATAACTTAGAAAGCTTCCATTGGCACTTCTCCATTCAATCTTGTTTATGGAAAAGGATTTTTTCTTCCTACCAACGTAGTTATTCCTTCTCTTGCCTTAGTTCAATTTATTGATGAATCTCCTTCTTCTTCCTTGCAAGTAACACAATTTCAAATTCTTAAGCTGGAAGAAGAAAGAGAAAAAGCTAAAGATACTCATGCACATCATCAACAGATAGTAAAAGCTTCATTTGATTCAAATTTTGTTACCCCAAAAAACTTCCAAATTGGTGATCTGGTATTGGAATGGGACAAAGCACATGAGGAAAAAGGTAAACACACCAAATTTCAAAGACTGTGGTTAGGTCCATTTCAAATCATTGAGGAAATAGGCCCCTCAACATTTTTATTGCACGATCTATCAGGCAAAAGAGATTCTTTGCCTATTAATGGACAAATTTTAAAGAAGTAATTTTCATAGGAGGCAACCCCTTCTATTCCCTGTATATTATTGTCTTTTTCTTTTCCTTAGGAAAATAAATCTTGAGTAGTATTGATTTTTGGCTTTTCAAGTAAACATCTCAGATAATCTTTTTGATTTATCGCTTATAGAAATAAGAAATGTTAAGGAAACAATAAAAAAATTCGAAAGTAAAATAGATTCTATTTTCAATGAACGATGCAATTTCATTGAAGTTATTTATTCTCTAATGAACTCTCATCTTTATACAGCATGGTTATTATGTTATCAGTCAATAAAAGAATCTTTAACATAGTAAAGACTCTTTTACAGAGAAGCAATCTAAAACTCAAAAAATTATCATCCAGAATCCTCAAAAGGACCAATGATTCACCCCATCTGGGAAAAATTATCAATTTTTAGAAAGAAATTCAAAAAATTATATTATAAAATATTAAAAGATAATAAGTCTCATCACGAGCTTGTTTACCGTGTTCATAGGGAAATAGTTGCACTGACATTACCAATACTACCTACCAAAACAGGGAAATGACTTGAGATTATATCAAGAGGACAAGGGGTCTCATCAAGAGCTAGCTTGATCAGTTTAATTACAACCGGTGAATGGCATTGTCAATATTTGATTACTAAGCCAAGCCAATGGTTTTTAAGTAAATAAAATATAATAGAAAATATCTACAAAAAAGAAATGCAAGTTCCAAAAAAGATCAAGTGTATAAAGTTGGAATTTATTTTTAAAGATTGTAAGAAAGACTGGATGGGACAATGAATCATTGATGGGTAAAAGCTAACCGTGCCAAGAGCTTAAATTTCCTATTGGATCAGTGACTCTACCTGTGATAAAAGAGTAAATATTTATAAAGCTAATATGAAAGAGCCACCTGCTTTATCTTTTTGAACTGAGTAAAGACTAATATAGATACTCATACTTTTATTTTTAAAGAGGAATTATTATGAATTATAATTAAGAGAGATTTTGTTGCTTAGTGAGATATTATTTATTGAAATTCATTCCTACAACTATTTTTATTTCGAAAAAAGTTTTTAGAAATTTCAAAAAGTTAATCAAAGATAGTTGGTCCTCCCAAGTGAATCACCAATTGTTGTGCTATACAACAACCCCCATTTATTTTTACTAAATGGGGACCCTTTAAAATAAATAGGAAATTTATTTGTTTGATTTTAGCCTAAGTCAAAAAAACTTTAGGAAATAATTTTCTTTTCTTTTTTGCTTTCATTCCTTAGCATGCATTGCAAATCACATAGCTTACAAGGTGAACAACTTAAAACATATTAAGTCTTGCGGGCTGCGATATACGCTAAACCTTTTCGAAGTCATATAAAACTCCCGTTGCAAAAGCTTTAAACACCGCTATAAAAGAAAATCGCATCACGTCTTGTAAAACGATCAAACTTATAACAATTCAATAAGAGTTGCAATTAAACGAACCCGGCGAATCAATAAATAAACAAACATAAAACTTCAAGTGTCCAAAAAAGCGCATCGGCATGATTCCTTAAGCGCACTTCGCAAAAAATAACTAAATACAAGTTTTATTATCGTATAGAAATTGCGATGTGTGATTTGCGCAGATCGCATTTCGCGAAATTTATCGATAATATAACTAATAGAAATAATATTGATTGCAATATGCGAAAATTGATAGTTATTTCTCAAGTGTGCGAAATTATTCATATCTAATCAACTGAATATAAGATCTAACGTCTTAAATGGATTGATAGACATTTCACGTAAAGGTGTGTAAGAGATTTGATTGAAATAATTATCGATGATTAACGACAATTAATAGGAGTGAGGTTTGAAAGATTAATATCTACTTCAAGCATGTTTTGAATGATTGAACGTTAGATTTGAGATTATATCTCTTTAATTCTATCTGTCTCTCTATTCTCTCTATTTTTTTTTAAGTTTTCTTTGTTCGCTTGAAATTAGGAAACCACTTAACGGAGCAAGGATAAAAGAGATGAGAAAGAAAGGCAAGGAAATTTCTGAAGCATCATCTACTGAAGACTTAGATATGTCTCCCCTATTCTTAGATACCACCTGCAACAAGGATTGTGGCAGTTCCTCATGGGAGGCAATGTATCAATTCTTCGAGAATGAAAATCCAAGGGTAATAATCAAAGTTTCTACAACATGCGCGTCAATTCCTTCAGACCCGACCTATTTCGTCGTTACATGCTCATTCACTCATAACATAGTAGCAAGGCCAAATATTCTCCCCTATACATATATGGTTAAGTGGGTAATTATCCACTTGAACATGAAGATACGACATTTAAGGATTCAAAGGGAGAGAATATCGATTCATTCAAGGCAGAAGATTTGAGGGCAATGTACCATTTACCCATTGCACAACAGAATTATGACAAAGCTTTTCTTCAAAGCTTTCGAACAAAATATCCATACCTGATGAAAGTCATAAAAGAATGGAAGGATGACCAAGGAAAGCTTAAATGGGACAAACGTGGTACGCACCCAATAGCGCAAATTCCTTCCCCTTATTGCTATGTTGCCGGTATGTTTTGTAGGTTGTTTGCAAAGCCTGATAATACTAGGTTTTTTGTAGATTAGGTCCTATTAATTGACACAATCATCAATTCCTTAATTCTGAATTGGGAAAATATCCTATCTGATAATTTAGCCAGAAATATCATGGAGTATAGAAGTAAAAGAGGTGTTTCCTCTAGGGAAATACCCCTTTTTTACGAGTGCCTATGTCATGGACACAATTTTATTTTCTTTGATTTTTCCTACCATGGGATGGAAATGGATGACCCAAGACCCTACTCCAATCCACATTTACCACAAAGTCCTTTGGGAATCATATTTTCATCTACATTTTTACAAAATTTTCCATAGAGTCATACTGCCTATGCACCAGATTATATTTAACGAGAAACCCCATAGGATTTCCAAAGAGGCTAGTACAGACATTTTTCCTGTTTCCAGATGGTTTGCCGAAGAAAGTTTCACTTATGTCAGAGTTTTTGGGAGCTATTCTTCTCCCCACATCCTGCCATATTATGTTCCTGACAAGCTACTTCCTAGAGAGATTGGTTACCATCTTGTGGTAAATGGTATTTCGAAACAACTTAAAGATGCTCAGAAGGCCATTTAGCCTAATTTCCCTTTACAGTGCGGTACTTTTTCACTTTTTGATATTGGTCATGCCTACAAGGAAGTTTCAAATGTTAATTTGTTGAATTTGGCTATAGTGCAAAAACAACCATATGAACCCAATGATGTGATTAAAAATTACATCACAAAGCTTAAAGTGAAGCCTTTTGTGAAAGAGATAGATATATTTGATGATTTATTTCAAGGTATTGAAAAGTCTTCAGATGTACTAAAGTTTGCATTTAGTCAACTCCATCAAGATGACTTGGAAGCCTACCAAGCATACAGAAACAAGAGATTGGAAAGGATTCCTATAGATTTATTGACTATTGAAGATGTAAACAGAACGACTCCAAGTATTATCTTGGATAATGAAGCTAAAGACATGTCTGAAGATGATTCAGGGCAATCAAAACATCAATCTCAGAATTCAGATCATTTTGATAATGAATCTGAAAATAGAAATGAGAGCCCAGAAAAGGTAACTAATCAAGTAATAAAAGAGATTGAGATGCAAGAGAAAGGAGGAAGTAATGGAACTAAATCATCTTCCAAATAATTTCAGCACAACCAAGATACACCTGATCAGTCAGAAAAATCTCAGCCAAAGGATTTGAAGAGTGAATGGGATAAGTTTCCTAAGGCACTAAAAACGCCTCAAACAAATCCTAAAACTGATCAATTTGCCAGTTTTAAGACACCGGAACATTCTCATAAATTAGTGGAAATTGTTACTCCACTCAAACAAGTTCCTGAAACTCATGATCAAGAGATCATTCCGGCATACCCTACACAACAGATAGTTTCACAAATTGAGGAAATACCTTCACTGGATGTCTTCTACAATCCTAGTCATAAGGCTGTAGTCAAGAGAAGGAAAAGGAGAAGAATTGATGATACAGTATCAAGCCTTACAAATGAATCTGTTGACGTTTTATGGAAGGATCCTTTATTTGATCCTACCGAACATTTAACCAAGCTATCACAATTTGCAGGGGCATATGCTCTTGTCACTATTGATAAGGCCACTGAATTTCAAATATTACTGAAGCATAAAGAAGATAAAATACAAGATTTAGAGAGGTTGTTAGAGCAAGAAAAGTATAACTCCAACAAGCAAATGGAATTGAAAATTTCCTAGTTTCAAAAATATTTTGAAATGTTAAATTTGCATCATCAGTTGCAACTTACAGAAAAGAAAACGCAACTGGAAGCAGCAATAAACAAATTCCAAATCCAGCCATAGCTAGAGAAATTCATAAGGGAAGCATTGGATATGAATGCTAAGCTAAAGTAGCAACAAGAAGTATTTTTCCAACAAGCTTCTATTACTAGATCTTATCATGATTCAAGTGAAATCCTGATCTAGCAAGTGGTTATCCAGAAACTTGAGTGTGAGAAGATTAAGAAGAAAATCAATGAACACATTCAATGGCAAGTATCAGACTCAGGAAAAGAAGCTGATCTACCCCAGGTAGATAAATTTCACAAGGAAATCTTATTTAAGGATTGGGAGGCACAAATAAGGCAAGCAGACAAAGCAACAACAAAAGCATCAAGGTTAACAAAGGAAATTACCGAATATGTATGTGAAAAGATTTTGAAAGTAGAGCTTATCAAAGAGTGCACATCTGAAGTGCTCTCAGAAATCAAACAGTTGGAAACATGGTGGAAACAAAGGACGAAAATATGAGAGGAAATGATTAAAAAAGTAAATAAGTTTGACCAAGAAAATTATTGGAATTTTCTGATCAAACCTTATAATTTGTATAAAACCCTGCAGTCTTTAACTTATTCAACAAAAAGATCGCAGCCAACACTCTCAAATGTAGTATTCAAGGGACAGGTCAAATCAATAATTTCAAAGCCAGCTCAGCTCAAACCCATGCTAGATATTTGTCAACTTTGGAATCAAATCCAAATGAAAGATTAGAATTCATAGTTATATTGTTACTTTATTTTCCTAGATTGTAGTTTAAGTTTGTCTTATGAGGATGGTTGTTTGAAACCTCCTCTATTTTTATGTAATAATATATTTTTAAACATATTTAGTTTAGTATTTAAACCCCTCTCATGCATTTAGAGAAGGGTCCAGAAATTTGTCAAAAACATTTGCAAAGAGTGCACTTTTGTAAGTTTGTAAATGCTTTGATGGATTAATGGAACATAGTCTGTTATCTTTTGACATTTGAGGTTATTAACTGATGTTGCACTATTGTACTCTTTAAATTTCTTGAAAGTGAAGAGGAGCATAAAATCTATTGTCAGTTTATATGAGTAGGACTTCGTACATGTGGTACTTCTATTCACTTCTATTAAGCTTTTCTTTCTAGATTGACAATTATCTTTTTAGTTGCATTATATATTTGAAACGTCATCATAAATAAATGTTAAATGCACTTATGTACTAATATTTGTCTACGATTTCTTATCTGAGATATAATCACACATATGAATGTGATATACTTTTCACAGTTATTTTAATAAAACTATTTTGTTAAAAGAATCATCTTTACATAATTTTCATCTCTTTCAACTGTTAAATAATATTCATTACTAATAGTTGGAGGATATCTCTTTAGATCGCATAAAGGAAGAAACACCTCGGGTATATAGTAGAATAGATAAGTGTTAGATAAATTCATGCGATAGATTAAAATCATTCCCCATTTGCATATTATATAAACAAAACACACCCCAAATCATCCTTATTTGGAAACCGGTCCCTTCATCCCCAGTCGGAGCCACCACACCAAACGGAAAAGGACTTGCTCTAAGGTCCAGACTGGGTGGTTTTCCCCCATGTTGTGGCAACGGAATTTTGAGGCCTTAACAACACCCTATCTCAAGATTATATGTTTATTTTATGGTCTTAGGGAAGTTAACCTTTCTCGCCTATCTCAAGACCCTAACCTATCTAATGTTGGTTTTCTAAGAAGGAAAGATAAAATTGTTGAATTAATTTTATTAAGTCTCTTAATTTTAAGAGTTTTTCGTTAAGTCAAGGGTGATGGATGAAAATGTGATGATGTTATGACTTAAATAATTCAAAGAAACCAATGCAAATGAAAAATATCAGTTTCAACGAATTCTACCTAAAATAAGGAAGATAAATATTCTCTCTAATATGAAACCATGCACATATCCCTCACTTCTCTCTCATTCAACACTTTGATCGTATCAAAAAAAGAAAAACCATATTGCTAAAATACAACAAAATATGTAAAAAGAAACAAAGAAAATTCTACCCAAAACCAAAAACCCTAAGATGTGAAAAGTGAGTTTCAATCAAGCAATCAAGCTACAAGAAGACAATCAGTATAGGGTTGTCAATATAATGATGTGAGAGAGTTATCTGAAAACCAATGTGCCTAGGAAGAATTGAAACACAAGAAGAGTGTCCAAACTCTAATAAGATAACTAAGTCTACAATATTGCATGATCCAGGTCGATATTGGTGGCCACCCGCTTATTCTACTAGGACCCCCACCACTGTTTCTTTCAGTTTTTCAGTTTCCTTAATTATAGCATAGTTTACTATATTTGGAATTTTTCGAGTCCTGAACTTCAGGAGTCGTTATGAGGCCCTGAACGACGTTTTTTGGGAAAACCTAGACTAACATGGGTCCACAACCGATGTTGGTCACTCAAAAGTTGTAGTCCTCGGATAGATATTTCTAATGAGCTATTGTGTGCATCAAATAGAGATCGTATTGTAGAAATTATATAAACATATGTATATCAATGGATTCAATCCGATCTAACAATGTACTAAACCTAGATATTGAATCCTTCTACAAATCAATTGTGGAAATTATACACAATATCCAATCACATGAAGCAAAGAAATAATCAAATCAAACCACAACACAAATAATTTCTCGAGGAAAGATTGCTACTCAAAACCCCTCTATCTTCTATTGTATATTAACCATGGAATCATGAAACAATTACAATGCACTCTTCTCACATGAGTCTCCTGCACTCTCACAACTGTCTCACACTATCTTGGACAAAACTGGCAAACACTTAGCCAATTCTCAGCCTCTAAATAGTTTTCCTTGCTTGCGCAATTCCTGATGAATGCAATCCCTATTATTTAGGAATTTTGGCCTTCCAAAACTGCACAAGGATCATGGGAAATCCAATGGATGTCTGGTTGCATGTGGTCAACCTACTAATCACACAACTGATAGTTAACATCCCTTTAACCTTTATCTCAACTGGGTCTCCACTGGAACCGACATGCATGTAGCTATTAATAGTAAATCATCAGTTGCATGGCATATCACTGGTTGTGAATTAAACAATTCACTTGGTCTCTCACTAGTGCAACAAATAGTTACAACTAGTTCAACTGACTCCAACTCACCTAAAAGAGTTAACTAACTACACATGAATTAAACTAATGCACCAACTACAATTCGAACTCCATAACTAATAGAATTACTCTGATGCCTCACACTCAGTTAACTGTTACAAGTGATCATGAGATAAGATTACATTTTATTGTCCAATTTAATTAAGGGAAAATTAAATTAAACACTGCACCAAATTAATTAATTTTGCCTTCACACTAATGTATCTCTAGGACCTATTGGTCCCACACTAGTGTGTGTGATAGAATTTCTTGTTAGACTTCAACACGTATTCCAAAGTTACGTCCCCGAGAAGTTGATGTACCAATTTACCCAAACAGGGCCCATAGTTTTGGCGCTTCATCTCCTAGGGTTAGGTTTTTGGATGTTTAGGGTTTTCCATTGTTTATCAATAATAAATAGGCCTTCAAGCCTCATTGTAGCATAGTTTAGAGGCATTTAGCCACCACATCTCTTCTCGGAGATAAGCTACCATCGCTCGAGCTAGTTTATTTTCAATTTTGTCTGTAAGCATTATTCAGTATTGTATATTAATGAAATGAAGTGTTATTCATGTTGCATATCTACGTTTATGTTTATTTCTATATTTTATTGTGTTCTTGCATAAGTCTGGATCATTGCATGAAAACTCAGTAAAAAAATCAATGATCAAAGCCCAAAACTTCAGACTCAAAATGTACCCCTACAGGGCTCATAGAGATGCAAAAATCCCCCTATAGATCTAAGTAAAACCCCTCGGTTTCCAAGAAAAATATCCTTCAACGCTCTGTTAGAGAAGACTTGATCAAACCAGAGGCCCTATCAGTGCTCCTTGGCAGTCATGTAGACCGAAAATGTATGCTATAAATGCCCTGGTCTGACCTACAAATGTGAAAAGAGGTAAAAAACACAGATCTAAGAGGTTTTTGGACTTGGGTTTCAAAACTCAAATTTTTAGACAATTATTGACCATTTTAAAACACCAAGGGACCATAAAAGCCCCTATAAAAATGAAGTACAATAGGCTAAAAAAATTGACTTATTGGGAGCTCCCTAGTAGAATCGCCATTACTATTTAAGGGATAATTTCATTTGCAATAACAAGTTACTTTAAACCCAACTAGCCTTTCCTATGGATTTCCCAAACAGTGTGTGTGAATGAAGAAGTGGAGCTAAGTAAATAAAAAAATCCCAATCACTTCAAATTACAAGATGAAAGTAGAGACATACCTCTCAATGTTGGAATCCTAACTTTATTTGACGAGATGGAAACCATTCCATACTCCCTGCTAAACAACATTAGTGCAAAATGAAATACATATATCATATAAAATACCAAAGAATATGACCGATGAAAATGGGGGGAATATTTTAGTACTATAGTTCTTGAATTGAATGGTATACATCATTGATTTCTCCAAGCCTCTACCCTTGATTTGCTTCCTAACCTCTTTGTTCATTGGTGTGTGTTAGTTTTTGTAGCATTGGATGTGTTCTAGTCTTGAAATTTTGTGGAGAGGCTAGAAAACATGAGATCTCCAAAACCCAGAAATCGATTCTCGAAATTCCACCTAGAGATGAATTAATTATATTATTAGTCAGTTTTTAAATATTTCCTAAGTCTAAAATTAGGGAATATGATTAATTAATCATAATTAATTAAGTGATGGTGTGAATGTTCTATAAATTTACATGGATTGATTTCAAGTTAATCCTAGCCATTGATTAAGATCTAATATTGGTCGTTGAAATCTCAACGAAGGATTATAGGAGAAGTCGATGGGGCTTGGAGAAGAGACACTTGAGCAATTCGATTTTACTGGGAAATTCATTTCCAAAGTAGCAGTGTTTTGTTTTCCGAGAGAGATTCAATGAGCTCGAAGCAGTGAGAGAGGGGCAGAGACATTGAAGTTGAAGGAGGTATTCCAGATCTAGTGAGTGCATTTGTAGAGAGGCAGAGAAGCCACAGTGGCAGCATAGTAGCTTCAGTGTGCAATTCATAATTGTTGGAGGAGAAGCAGTGATTCAGTGTCAGAAGCTTGGCAGAGGGTTTAGAGGCCAAGAGAGTCATTTTCTTAATCAATAGTTGACGAGACAAATTGAGGTGATGCAGTTCCATGCTGGGTGACGCAGAGAATGGATGAGGGTGACGTAGAGACCGCGCAGAGGCAGTTTGGACAACTCCATTTTGAGTTGAGGTCAGGGCTCAGATTCACCTGTGGAGTGAGGAATTTCCTCACTAGATTTTCTTGCCAGATTTTCTCTGTAGGATTTCCAATTTTGGCATCCAATTGTACTAAGATATTTCATTGTTGCATAATAATAAAACCCTTAGTTGTTGCACCGGTTTTCCCGAGTTGGGTTTTTCCAAGGACTTTGGTCCAAAAATAACGGTGTTATTTTGTGTGTGTGCATATATTTCTTCCAACATTTATTTTTATTCCACAGTTTATGTATAGGTTTCAGTTTGATTTATTTTGTATTTGTTGTAGCAAACAGTAAATAAATTGTTAAGAATTAACTTAACAATTAGGAGAATTAATTCCAGTTGCTGCAATAGGATTTTTGGTTAGCCGATATTTCCCATGGTATCAGAGTGCAGATGATCAGTCAGAGAAATTAGTAGCAGAAGAAAAAAAGAGTTTCATTTCTCAACATGAGAAACAATTCGAAACCCCAGAGGGTAATGCAGTTCCTTGGCCAAGAGGCCGCATTTCTTGAGGAAAATATGTTTTTCTAAGAGAGTGACAGAAAAACTTGATTTATCCAGATCGAGAAATTCCAGAGGCAGAGGGAGCAGTCGTTATTTTCTTGCAGAGCAGATCTCCAACTGGACGCAGTAGTTTTGTAGCAGCAAAACTAGCGTCGAGAGGAAGAACACACACCGAGGGAAAATTTTCCTCAGGGATCTTCTAGTCTCAAGAAGTTCGAATTCCCTTGCAGATCAAGAGTTGTTGTGGGAAGAGTATCTCACTCCAGAATGGAGTACCTAGAGATGAGCAGCAGCTGAGCATAATGGAAGAGGATATTTTCAACATTTTTTGTTGAGATGGCCATAGTCGGGCTTCAGCATCAAGACAGGTTGGATGGAGCTTCCAACTATGTGATCTGGAAGACAAGGATTTCCTTCCCTCTAGATGAGTATGATCTCAAAGCATATATCGATAACATGGTAGCTATCCCCACATATCCAGATCAACTGAAGCAAAACAAGAAGGAGATGGTGAAGGCAAAGAGATTAACCCTTGATGGATTTTGGGATCATGTGCTATCACACATAGCGGCCCAGGGAACAGCCAAATAAATGTGGGATACTCTTTCCACACTATAACAGGGATCTTCCGAGTAGAGGAAGATGTAATTGGAGGGGAATCTAAGATTCACCAGGATGTAGAAAGGAGATCACATAGACCCTTTCCTTACCAGGATTAAGGAGATCTAAGATGAGTTTGCAGTTGTCGGGTCAGCGCCTCAAGCCACAGAGCTAGTGAGAGTAGCTATCAACTCTGTCTCATAAGAGTGGTAGGTATTCGTCTAAAGTATTTTGGGTAGAGAAACCTTGCCAATATGGGACAAGATGTGGGAATAATTGCAGCAGGAGCAGTTGAGGCGGTATCTGATGAAGAGCACCATAAGTGGAAGAAGCAGCAATAGTGGATCGAAGCAGGTAAAGGAGGAACAGAGTGTGGCCCTCACTGTTACACCATTTTTTGGTCATCTAATTTGCTACTATTAGATGAACCTAAATACACCATGTAAGACCAATTTTACCCTAAGTAAAATTGCTTTCACTGTGAAAAATAACTTAGTAAACCACCTTTATTAAGTTGTTTATGGTCCAAACAGGAAACCCCATGAGAAAATATTAAATAAATCTACATTTGTTTAATTTTCCTCAAGGAATAACTAGTTAAACAATAGTTTAATTAATTTTCCTGGTCATATTTAACCCAAAACAAGAAAATTAATTAGATAAATCACTATTTATCTTATTATTTTCTAGGAATAATTATTTAAACCTTATTTAAATAATATTCCTTGTTAAATTTGACTAAATCATTCATAAATAATTAAATAAATCATTATTTATTTGATTATTACTTAACCACATCCTAATAATAAATAAATCATTTATTTATTTATTATTTACAAATAAAGGGTTCTGACCCATGTCAGTTTCTTTTTCCCTCCAACAAATATAATAAAATATTCCATAAAATTTGGATCTAGAATTGGTTAATAATATTTTAATTATGCACCAATATCTAGAATAACTCAATATTTTGTTATAAATAGAAGGGTTTTTCCATTCGCTCACGACCTTTTGTTTCCTAAAGATCACTCTAGATCTATACTTTTGGTCTGACTTTGATCCACTATCATTGTCATATTTTTCTATCTTTTTGCTTGTGAGCTCCCTTTGAGTTCCATTTTTGTCTAGGTTTTCTACACCATCAAGAGAGAGGGATTTTAGATCTGAAGTGCTGAGGACTTACAAGAACCCATCCCATTGAGGAGAACTGGTAACATCAATCTATGTTTTCCTCCGAGGTGCCATTAATACAAAATTTATTCAACATATTATTGTCTTCTCTATTGGATGCATGGAGCAACTCTTGTTTTTATTTACTGCTTAATGTATTTTAATGCATAGATCTAGATTTTTGCAGCATTTATCTTGGTCACCTAATTGCATATCTAAAGATATTAACAACGATATTTGCTATTAAAGTTGTTTGTTATGCATAGCTAAAGTGGTCTTTTTTCGTACACTTGCGATTAAGATTCATACTAACACTCGCATCGAAGGTTCCCAGTCAGGGACAGGGGGAGCGTAGGAAGAAGAAGGACTTGTCGAAGGTCAATTGCTTCAGGTGTGGTGAGCTAAGCCACTATAGTTCTCAGTGTCCTCTCAGGAAGAAGTACAAGGAGGAGAAGCAGGAACAATGGGTAGCTTCTGTTGAGATCAATAGGTTTTCCGCCAGGCTAGAGGAATATTTTGCAATGATTGCATACATCCCTCCAGGAGTGAGGTGGGGTGACTTGGTTTCGTATCCCCAAAGAGCTATAGATGGGTAGGATTCTTGAGGAGTTCCATCTCTTGAATCAATACCTAGCTACGGGGGCCCACGATATATAGTAGCAGGATGGAGCAGTGGTAGTTGATGCAGTTAGGTGCTAAGTCACAATTGTAGAGACTAGTAGAAATCATATATTGGGGAGTGTGGTGTAGAGTTGGAAGCAGTCTAGTTGGCATAGTGCAGAGTTAGCAGAAGCGCAAAGCCTTCAGTGGTAGCAAAAAGGCTAGTTGCACTTAGGAATCGGGTGACAGATGCATCATACTGAACATAGTTGGTTCAGTATTTTGGATGTTTTTTTGTTGTAGATGTTGCAGTTTCAGCAGCAGTAGATAAGAGGGAGTTGCAGTGTTGGCAGCTGTTCAACAGGGTTAGTAGTAGAACAGATGTAACGCATATTAAATTTGCGTAGAGCTTGGTGGGCAGCAGTAGCAAGACATCAACAACTTGACAAGAGATGGTGTAGAAGCAAAGTATTGCTACTAGAGAGGTACACATGTACTAGAATGCATTCCTCACTAAGAGGGAGTGTTAGTTTTGTAGCATCAAATGTGTTCTAGCCTTGAAATTTTGTGGAGAGTCTAGAATACATGAGATCTCCAAAACCCAGAAATCGTTTCATGAAATTCCACCTAGAGATGACTTAATTATATTATTAGTCAATTTTTAAATATTTCCTAAGTCTAAAATTAGAGAATATGATTAATTAATCAAAATTAATTAAGTCATGGTGTGAATGTTCTAGAAATTTACATTTATCGATTTCAAGTTAATCCTATCCATTGATTAAGATCTAACCTTGGTTGTTGAAATCTCAATGAAGGATTATAAGAGAAGTTGATGGGGCTTGGAGAAGAGACACTTGAGCAGTTTGATTTTACTGGGAAATCGATTTCCAGAGTAGCAGTGTTTTGTTGTCGGAGAGAGATTCAGTGAGGTCGAAGTAGTGAAAGAGGGGTAGAGACAGTGAAGTCAGAGGAGGCATTTCATATCCAATGAGTGCATTTGCATAGAGGCAGAGAAGCCACAATGAGTTTGATGTAGTGGTAGCGCAGTAGCTTCAGTGTGCAATTCATAATTTTTGGAGGAGACACAGTGATTCAGTGTCGGAAGCTTGGCAAAGGATCTAGAGGCCATGAGAGTCAGTTTCTCAATCAGTAGCTGATGAGACAACTTGAGGTGATGCAGTTCCATGCTGGGCGACACAGAGAATGCATTAGGGTGATGTAGAGACTGCGCAGAGGCAGTTTGGACGACTCCATTTCGAGCTGAGGTCAGTGCTCAGATTCGCCTGTGGAGTGAGGAATTTCCTCACTAGATTTTCTTGCCAGTTTTTCTCTGTAGGATTTCCAGGTTTGGCATCCACTTGTACTAAGATATTTCACTGTTGCATAATAATAAAACCCTCAGTTGTTGCACTGGTTTTCCCGAGTTGGGTTTTTTCGGGGACATTGGTCCAAAAATAACGGTGTTATTTTGTGTGTGTGCATATATTTCTTCCAACGTTTATTTTTCTTCTACAGTTTATTTGTGTAGGTTGCAGTGTGATTGATTCAATATTTTTTGTAGCAAACAATAAATAAATTGTTAAGAATTAATTTAACAATTAGGAGAATTAATTCCAGTTGCTCTAATAGAATTCTAGGTTAGCCAAATTTTCACAGCGTTCACGAGCATGCATAAGTTTATCGTTGTCACAACTCTGGCAACATTATAGCATTAATTCATTTCTTCTCCATGTGACTAGTGAAGAGATTTTTTTATATATATTTTCCTCATGATTGGCATTCATTGAACCTAGACACTTTCTTGACCATATCATAGGCGATGTAAGTTGGACCAAATCAATGATTATTTTAATCAATAATGATTATTTTAATTTTAACCAAAGTTGTTAATATAGATGAATTCCTTTTGGATTAATCACACCATTAGGATTTGGTCGACATTTCGAACCAACTATTGTGGTTCCTTGTTCTGAGGATGAACCACAATAGTTGGTTCGAAACGTCTACTAAATCCTAATGATGTGATTAATCCGAAAGACATTCATCTACATTATGGATCACAAAAGTCTTAGATCTAACAAAGTTGTTAAATTGGACTGAATCTAAGCTTATATAGTTGAACTTTCACATTGTTTTGAAACTCTACTGCATAGAGGGTGTTGATGGCCTATAGTTTCAGTCCCCACAATTAGGTAGGAGCATTTCTAGGCCTTTTGGTTCAGTTCCCATAACTATGCAAGAGCATTGATCCCTCAAAGCACTAATTTCTTTGATGTTTCACCAATCGAAATTTAATAGTATGACTTGGTAAAGGATATTATTTTCATCTTGACCCTAGTGGGTGGCCTTTTGAGTTATAACAATTTTCTATAGCTAAACCTCTAGGAATTACCCCGTCCTCTTTTGGTTTCTAGCAACAAAAAAGGTGATACTTGATCTTTAGAGAGGGCTTCAGTATGCTACCTTTTGAGTAGTTAAGTAAGGAGATTGAAGGAGGGAAGCAATTGTACCTCCTTTTTATAAATCCTTTATCCTTGACATCACCTTGGATTTATTTGTAGGGATCAATGCCTCGAAATTCACTCCCAAGGGGGAAACTTTTTTTGGAGGGTGAATACGGAGCTTGGAGGAAGATGGGCATTAAACATGATTAATGTCAGACACAAGGGAAGACTCTTCAAGTTGTAGGGATTCAGGGGGATGTGGCTTATCGGATTCCTTCGTTAAAAATAAAAATTAGAAGGAAATTATAACATATTGGAAGGATCAATCGCAAGTCCTTTGGGTGCAATGAATTGGTTCACTGAGTCTTTATTCCTTAGGCATGATTATTAACACTGAAAGCTACCATCCTGGAGGTCTTCTTCCTGCCTCTCATCTACATAACCTCTACATTCTTCAGAGAATCTTTAATCTTCCATTTTTTCCTTTTGCTAGGGAGGACGAGTAAACTTTTATGGGATAAATTTCATAAATGGATAAATTTTTCATATTTTTTCAACAACAAAAAAAGATTCATTGATTTCCATTTTTACTAAATGTTATTTGCTAAAATTTCATAGGACAAAATGATTTTATCACAAAAATATTCAAAATTTGACAGGGACTATATAAAATCAATGGACGTTTGAATATTTTAATAAAAATATCACCAAAAATTTTGCAGTTTGCATATTAGGGACTAGTAAGATTCATTAAGGTTTCTATACTTTAAGAAAAAAAATCATCCTAAAAATTTCCCCAAGGTAGTTTTATGGAAAGAAATTTTATTTCACTGCACCTAAATATGGCTGAATTCATGACAACTATAACACCTAAAGGGTATTCTCTAGTAATTTATATTCTAGGTCCAAGAGAAGCTACCACTTTCCAACTCAATTTCTTCCAACAAAGATTCTTTCAATTCAACTTCAACCTGCACCTAGTCCCAATGGTGATTGGGCTTGGTATCCTAGTCTTGTTCTAGTTTGATGAACTCGCCAAATTTATTTTCTATAAATTCCGAAATATCCACATGCTAGAAAAGAAGAGGGAATCCTAGAAGAATGGTCCAAATACATATTGAAGACATCAACCTCCTCCCGGGGTTGAAACTAACCTCTGATTCCATGAGGACTAGACCAGAAGGACCCAAGCTCCAATTATGCTTTAGTACAAAAATCAAGTCCTCACTAGTTCTAAATTTGAAACATAGCCAACCTTTGGACAAAAAATAAAATTTTGGGAAATAACCTAATTGGGGAGCCAATTGTCTAGTGTTGAGACAAAATATGAAATTTCAGGAAATAACCTAATTTTGGATCCAATTGTCCTCAATCTATTTCCCTAGGGTTTCTAGGTGCACAATTTTTCTGTAAAATCTGCCAATTGAATTTTTATCCATAAGATGATGGATATTCTCCAATTTAAGATCTTCACCCCTAACCATTTTTAATTTTGTCTCTCCTAGCATGAACACACTTCTTCTTTTCCTTAATTCCCTTAGCACCTAAGTTCATAAAGAAAGATTTTATGTATCAAGGCTAACTTTCAGGCAAGAGTGTTGCGACCCTACCACGAGAGGAAATGTGCCAGACCTGTGAGTTCTAGGAGAGGGTAAGGGAGATTCTTTGTGAAAACCTAAAGTATTCCCATTGCATGGCATTAAATTTTTAGTAGCCGAAGAATCCATAATCGATGTATGAGAGCAAGGATGCATGATTGACGGATTAGATTCCCCCAAGGAATGAGCCCTCCTAGCTTGTTGCAATTGATAAAATCAGAATTAGAGTAAAAGATTGTTAAGGCATTGGAGATGTCATTGTTGTAGTCAGTCTCCTCTTCCTCCATAATTTCTAATACAAGCATAATTAAGAGCTTCTCAAAGCCGTTTGACACTTGAATTTCGTAGAAGAGCCTAGTTTAGGATAGAGATGTTAGAAAACCCCTCCTTTTGTCAATTTATATGCCGAGTTTTATAGTGCCATAACACACACACACACACACATATATATATGATGAAATTCGACAATACAATTTCTAGCGAGTTTGTGATTTCTAGTTTTTTAAAATATGCTTGCATAAATGGATTCATCACTGTAAAAACCCTTTGAGGCCCTCGATATTTTCAAATTAAACAACTTAGGATTTTTAAAACCCCATACTAGATTTTGAATCAAACTGACGAGAAAAAATGCTTAAAATGTGTCATTTCTTTTATTAATTAGACTATGTGTGTGTGTGTGTGTATTTGTCTTTGAAGATTAGGTTAAATTGTGACTTTTCTTAACATGCTACATTTTGGAGGTGAATTTTTTTTTTGGCCAAATCTTATTTTTTATTGTTTAAAATAGGTTTTTGACTGCATATATGGATTTAGCACCATGAGAAACCCTAGAGACACTCTAAATGTGGAGGGTTTATAACTCAAACTTGTGATTCCAAGAAATCCTTGTCATATTATGAGCAAATTAAATCAGAAAATATGTCCAGAAACCTTTTAAAACATAAAACAAATAAACTACAACATTTATTAAGTGGCTTATATTGAATTACTATATTTTAATAATTCTATTACATTATAATGTTTGTTAATAATTATATATATTTAAAACTTGACCTTATCACTAGCCTAGTGGAGTTATTGGAGAAGGATCGTGCTGCGAACACCGAGAGAATTAAAAAAAAGTTTGAGAGCGTGGAGGAGTCTTTGGAGCGCAAAATCGTGAAGGTGGAGATTGGTTTACTAGTAAAATCGTGAAGATGGAGACTGGTTTACTAGTTGCCAATTTGGAGTTGGTCAAAGACAACATATTCCCAGATGTCAAGGAGATTATTGCAAGACTACCAGAGCATGTCATGGCTCAGCTGGAGAAAGAGGGAGGAGAAGGCAACTTAGGAGCGAGTCCCAGTAGTCTAGGAAAGGATGTCAACGAGGGAAATCAAGTCCTCACTAGTTCTAAATTTGAAACATAGCCAACCTTTTGACAAAAAATAAAATTTCGGGAAATAACCTAATTGGGGAGCCAATTGTCCAGTGTTTGGAAAAAATATGAAATTTCAAGAAATAACCTAATTTTGGATCCAATTGTCCTCAATATATTTCCCTAGGGTTTCCAGGTGCACAATTTTTCTGTAAAATCTGCCAATTGAAGTTTTATCCATAAGATGATGGATATTCTCCAATTTAAGATCTTCACCCCTAACCATTTTTAAATTTGTCTCTACTAGCATGAACACACTTCTTCTTTTCCTTAATTCCCTTAGCACCTAAGTTCATAAAGAAAGATTTTATGTATCAAGGCTAACTTTCAGGCAAGAGTGTTGTGACCCTACCACGAGAGGAAATGTGCCAAACCTGTAAGGTCTAGGAGAGGGTAAGGGAGATTCTTTGTGAAAACCTAAAGTATTCCCATTGCATGGCATTAAATTTTTAGTAGCCGAAGAATCCATAATCGATGTATGAGAGCAAGGATGCATGATTGATGGATTAGATTCCCCCAAGGAATGAGCCCCCTCCTAGCTTGTTGCAATTGATAAAATCAGAATTAGAGTAAAAGATTGTTAAGGCATTGGAGATGTCATTGTTGTAGTCAACCTCCTCTTCCTCCATAATTTCTAATACAAGCATAATTAAGAGCTTCTCAAAGCCATTTGACACTTGAATTTCGTAGAAGAGCCTAGTTTAGGATAGAGATGTTAGAAAACCCCTCCTTTTGTCAATTTATATGCCGAGTTTTATAGTGCCATAACACACACACACACACACACACACACATATATATGCTGAAATTCGACAATACAATTTCTAGCGAGTTTGTGATTTCTAGTTTTTTAAAATACGCTTGCATAAATGGATTCATCGCCATAAAAAACCTTTGAGGCCCTCGATATTTTCAAATTAAACAACTTATGATTTTTAAAACGCCATACTAGATTTTGAATCAAACTGATGAGAAAAAATGCTCAAAATGTGTCATTTCTTTTATTAATTAGACTATGTGTGTGTGTGTGTGTGTATTTGTCTTTGAAGATTAGGTTAAATTGTGACTTTTCTTAATAGTTATATTAGAGTAATAGGACATTGTTTAAACATGCTACATTTTGGAGGTGAATTTTTTTTTGGCCAAATCTTATTTTTTATTGTTTAAAATAGGTTTTTGACTGCATATATGGATTTAGCACCATGAGAAACCCTAGAGACACTCTAAATGTGGAGGGTTTATAACTCAAACTTGTGATTCCAAGAAATCCTTGTCATATTCCGAGCAAATTAAATCAGAAAATATGTCCAGAAACCTTTTAAAACATAAAACAAATAAACTAGAACATTTATTAAGTGGCTTATATTGAATTACTATATTTTAATAATTCTATTACATTATAATGTTTGTTAATAATTATATTTAATTGAAACTTGACCTTATCTCACCAGACTAGTGGAGTTATTGGAGAAGGATCATGCTGTGGAGTTATTGGAGAAGGATCATGCTGCCAACACTGAGAGAATTAAAGCAAAGTTTGAGAGCCTGGAGGAGTCTTTGCAGCACAAAATCGTGAAGGTGGAGACTGGTTTACTAGTTAAATCGTGAAGATGGAGATTGGTTTACTAGTTGCCAATTTGGAGTTGGTCAAAGACAACATATTCCCAGATGTCAAGGAGATTATTGCAGGACTACCAGAGCATGTCATGGCTCAGCTGGAGAAAGAGGGAGGAGAAGGCAACTTAGGAGCGA